>QEPC01014615.1:3816422-3841330 GCA_003113815.1 Sphenodon punctatus
CTCCCCGCCAGCCCGACAAGTCCTGTGATCACCCCCATCAGCCCCATCAAGCCCCATGCTCATCCCCTGCCAGCCCGTCAAGCCCCACGCTCACCCCCAAGCCCTGCGCCCACCCCCATCAGCCTCCAAGCCCTGCATGCACTTCCAAGCCCCGCTCTCACCTGTCAACCCCCCAATCCCCATGCACACCCCTGCCAGCCCCCGCAAGCCCCACGCTCACCTCCCACCAGCCCTGCAATCCCAATGATCACCCCTCTGTCTGCCCCCCAAACCCCATGCTCACCACCTCCACAAGCCCCATAAGTCCTGTGCTCACCCCCTGCCAGCCCTGCAAACCCTGAGCACACACCCCACAAGCCTCCACAAGCCCCATGTGCACCCCCAAGCCCTGTGCTCACCCCCAAACCTGCGATCACCCCCTGCCAGCCCCCTGATCACCCCCCACCAGCCTCCGCAAGCCACGTGCTCACCCCCTGCCAGTCCCCGCAAGCCCCGTGCTCACCCCATTCCAGCCCTGTGAGCACCTCCTGCCAGTGCCAAGCTCACCCCCAAGCCCCACGCTCACCCCATCATCCCCCACAAGCCCTGCGCTCACCCCCACCAGCCCCCAAAAGTCCCATGCTCACCCCCCCAAAAGCCACTGCATGCCCCACGTGCACCCCACACCAGCCCCGCACTCACCCCAAGCTCAGCGCTCACCCCCTGCCAGTCCCCCACCAGCCCAGTGCGCACACCCTGCCAGACCCCCAAGCCCCATGCACACCCCCTGCAAGCCCCAACTTCACCCCCCAAACCCCGCATGACTGGAATGCAGCCCCCAGTGACTGGAATGATGGTCCCAGAATATTGTTGATGGTTCCTGGGATGAGCGGGCATGACTGATTCAAGTAGAGAGGAATGACAGCCTAAAGCCTATGGGAGTTGAATGATGTCCCTAGAATTACTAGTGCATGGTTGGGCACACTTCATTCAATCATGCAATAGGTGGTAGCAGGTACAGGAACGCACACAGACAGGCAGGCAGGCACATATAATATGTTGTGTTATATTCCATCGCATCCTGGTAGATTTGCTGCTGGATGTGGGCAATGGGCATCGATCTGGCACATGAGCACAGATGGGAGTTCTTCCTGGTTCTGGCAGGTGGCAGCTTGAGCTGCATTCACCTACCTCTCCCCCTCCAAGCCCATCTCTCTCATTCTAGTTGGGAGCCTCTCTCTCTCTCTCTCTCTCTCTCCCTCTCTCTCCCTCTATGTCTACCTCTGGCCATATAGCGCAGGTGACAGCATGGGTTGGATTATGTCTGTCTCTCCTTCTAGCAGTGAGTAGACTTTCTCTCTATCTCTCTCTCTCTCCATGAACAGCAGGTTGCGTAAAGAAAAGGTGGAATGACAGCATCCCATGAGCAGAATGACAGGGCACAAGAACCCTGAAGGTGGCCCATGGCCTGGGGCTAGAGTGGCAGCTTCTAGATATTGGACACAGACCTCCCTGCCAGTAATGTAGGCACCATAACCCTGACAGCGGGTCCTGGGGCTGGAGTGGCTGTTTCTTGATGCCATGGAATGATGGGCTACATAACCCAGAGGGTGGATCCTAGGGATACAGTGGCAGCTTCTGGATGCAGTGGCACAGCCCTCCTTGCTAGTAACGTAGGCCCAAAACCCCTGACAGTAGGTCTCAGGACTGGAGTGGCTGTTTCATGATGCCATGGAATGATGTCCCCATTACCCTGAGGGTGGGTCCTAGGGCTAGATACAGTGGCACAGTAGAGGCAGAATTGGCATCAGCAGCAGACATTAGATAGCCCAGAGTCAGCATTGGCATCAGGAGCAGACATTGGATTGCCTAAGTACAGAACCTGAGGAATAGCAGAGATGGCATTGGCAGGATTTGCCTGTACGCTTCACCCATGGAGTTAAGCCAGGATGGTAGGATTTCCCAGGGAATAGCTCCCATACAGCAGAAGATGGCAGCAGCAGGATTGTGTGGGCACATATGGATTTTCCAGAGCAGAGCGCCCACGGACCAGCAGATAGCAGCAGCAGGATTACCAAGTAAGCGGGGCACATCACCCAGGGTTGACAGGGTGGGCAGACAGGCACCTTGGCATGAGAGGCAGGCAGGTGGGATGAAGCAGGCTTTCAGCTAGGCAGAAACCTGGGAGGGCAGACAGGCAGTGTGGCATGAGAGATGGGCAGGTGGGCTGGGGAAGGCTTAGAGCTTGGCGGCAACCTGGGCGGGCAGACAGGCAGCGTGGCATGAGAGGCAGGCAGGCAGGCTTAGGCAGGCTTAGGCAGGCTTTGAGCTTGGAAGCAAACTGGGTGAGCATACAGGCAGCATGTCATGAGAGACAGTAGGGAAAGCAGGCTGGGACCTTGGCAGGGCACTCAGATAGGCTCAGGCTGGCAAAGACTGTACAGCGTGCATGCGCGCGAGAGAGACAGTCAGATTGGCTGGCCGAAATCATCTAGCCAGAAACTGGCTGGCAGGCTTACAGTTTGTTTCACAATGCCATCCTGCATCATGACATCAGTCAGCTAAGGCGGCCGAGGCCATCTAGTATGAGAGAGAGAGAGAGAGAGAGAGAGAGAGAGAGAGAGAGAGAGAGAGAGAGAGAGGCAGGGCAGGTGCCAGGCATTGGGAGGGAGGGACAGCACTTCAGCAGCACAGCAGCAGTAGTCCTAGCCCAGACTGAGGAGGAGGAGCCCCAGTCCAAGACTGCCACTGGCATGGGATGGCATGTGCCACTGCACCATCACTCCTTGTCCAGGGGCAGCTTGGGGAATCCNTAGCCAGAAACTGGCTGGCAGGCTTACAGTTTGTTTCAGACTGCCACTGGCATGGGATGGCATGTGCCACTGCACCATCACTCCTTGTCCAGGGGCAGCTTGGGGAATCCCAGCAGTGGAAGGTTCACCTTCAAGAAGAGCAACTGATCCACCAACTTGGCCCCCAGTCTCAGGAGGTACGGGGAGCGAATGTCCCCTGCAGTGGAGAACACTCGCTCGCTGGCAACACTGGTTGGTGGGAAGGACAGGTTATCCTTGGCCACTTTTGACAGGGTCAGCCACACGTTGGCCTTGCCATCCCAGTAGGTCAAGGGATTGCTTCTGGGACTGATACAGGGCTCCTTCTCAAGGTAGGTCTCCACGGCTGCTGAGGTGCCATCGTTCTGCCTCTCGTAGCTCTGCCTGGGCACCACCCCCATCACTGCCCTCAGCCACGCTGCCTGCCCTATTGTACATGGCACTATACTCCCCAGAGTGGCCTGCACATAGGCAGAGCTACAGTTGCTGCTGCTGCCAAGAGGGGGGCTGCTGCTGCTGCTGCTGGCACTGCTACCACTAGGGCTGGGGGCAGGGACAGACCCAGCTGACTGAGTGGCTACTCCCACTCTCACCATCCACAGGGGTGTCCTGATGCATAGTCCGCTTTGCCTGCTGGACCCTCTCCACCAGCGCATCCTTCCTGAGGGCATATAGCGCTGTGTGACATGCCATGCTGCCCTGGACCCTGGGGTCCAGCATGGTTGCCACGACATATTGCTTCCGCTGCAGGAGCTTGTAAAAACGTGCCCTCAGCCCTGCCTTCAACTTCCACGCCAGGTCAAGCACCTCATCGGCCAACTCCCTGTCCTCAGGGCCACAATCCCACCCTTCGAGTATCTTGTCCAGGCCTCTGTGGAGACTATGGACCAGAGGGGTCACCTGGCTGAGGGTGGCGGTAGAGCTTCTCATGGACTCCATCATGGCCAGGAATGGTCTCAGGACGAAGACCGTGTGAGCCACGATCGCCAATGCTGCCTGAGGTGCCCCACTGTCGATCACCAGTTAAACCTGATGCAAGGCAGCTTTCTGATCGAGAAGCAGCTCGAGCATCAGGAAGGTGGAATTCCACTGTGTGGCCACATCGTGGACCAGCTGGTGCCCTGGGGAGCCTTGCTCGGCCTGCTTCTGCCAGAGGAGCTCGCTGCCCTTCACGCTCCAGTTGAAGAACTCCACCAGCTTCTTCCCCCTATTGATCAAGGAGGTAAGGGTGCCTTCCCCAATCCCCTTATCCCCCAAGCCCAGAGAGTCCCTGACCACCAGGTGAAGGGTGTGTGCGGTGCAAGGGATGCTGGTGAAGCCCCCGTCATGAATTGCCTTGAGTATATTGGCCGCGTTGTCCGTGACCCACACACCCTTTGGTGAAGGGGTGACCTGGCGTGACCCACTCCCTCACCATGGTGGCCAGGGCTGCCTCGATGTTCCTTGAGGTGTGGGGGCTGTCCATTACTTGTGCCTGAAGCAGGGCCCACCTATACCCGGTTTCGGGACCCCTCCTGCCACTCCCCAAAGCTGCCTCTGCTGGGTCCTGCCACCAGTGCACCGTTACCACCAGGTAGGCATGCTGGGCATTCCTGGAGGACCACAGGTCGGTGGTGAAGTGGACAATAGCCCCCACATCCCCTGCCAGCTGCTCCCTCACCCACTCCTTCAAAGTCCTGTACAGGTCGGGCACCACATTCAGAATCAGGGTGGTGCGAGATGGCAGCTTAAACTTGGGGGGGGGGGGCAGGAACCCAACCAGCCAGTTGAAGTCCGTGTCCTCTACGATGGAGAAGGGTTGCCCATCCAGCGCAGTCATTTCTCCTAACAGACTCCTGGATTTCTCTGGCTTTTTCCTCCAGCTGTCAATGGCCTTGGCAGCTTCCCCCACCCCAGCTCCTCCATGGTGGGCTGATGCTGCTGGTGAGGGTCCTGCTGCTGTTCTGCTCCCCTAGCAGGAATACTGCTCCTGTTGATAGAGGCAGCAGTTGATGCAGAACAGTGGCCCGCTGAAGGAGCCAGCTGACTGGGTGCTGCAGTCAGAAACCCACTGGCATCCACTTCCCCTGCCTTCCCGATTAGCAGCAGAGCGCTGTGGCATGATTTCAGGTGCCTCACCATGGCAGTTGTCCCAAGGTTGGCGAGCACCTGCCCATGCTTCACCAGATTATTGCACAAAGTGCACTGCACCTCCCTGGGATCATCTGCCTGCACCAGCTTAAAATATTCCCAGACAGAGGATTTTTTCCCCCTCCTGCCTTCTGGCCCACCCCGGGTGATGCACTACTGCCATCACTGATGGGAGGGACAGAACTTGGTGCCAACACAACTCTGGGAGGAGGGACAGTCATTGCCTCAGTTCCAGACGTCTCCTCTGCGGGACTAGTGTCTTCTTCTGCCTCACTGTCCTCAATCACCGCCTCGCACTCCGTGCCTCAGAGCGATCCCTTTTGTCCACCGGGGGTGCCTTTCTGGAGGTCCCCCATGTAAGACGGGGGGCCACAATGGAGAGGGCGTTCTTGGTGGCCGGGTCGTGGTTATAGAACTCCCTCCCAGAGGAGGATCGCCTGGCCTTGGGCCTGTTGATGTGTCTGTAAGACTTGGATGTTTGCCCAGGCCTTCAGAGGGGAGGGTGGGGTGGGTGGGTTAATTTTTGTGGGGGGTGTTTTAAATATGTTTTAACTATGATATTGTAGATTTTTTATGATTAAAAATTGTTTTGTACTATGTTGGAAGCCGCCCCGAAATGCCATAGGCATGGGGGGCAGCATATAAATATAATGAAATAAACAAATAAATAAATGTCCCATGAAGGGGAGTACTGGGACCCTGAGGCTTGACTGCCTGCCATGCTGCTGGCACTCTCCCTGTGCCCCCCTCTATAGCTGCTTCTGGTACTCCTCTCCCTACTGATATTGCCCAGGGATAGGGCCCTGCCTCTAGCAGCCGGGGTGGGATCCACCAGGTCTGGACTGCTGGGGATCACCTCCACAATGGGGAACATTCATGGCCCTGGAGGAACATCTGAAGCAGCAGCACCTGCTCCAGCACCAGCAGCAGCAGAGACAGATGCAGCCTCATGTCCTGCAGGCGTTCCAGTGCCCTGTGTGGCAGTGGAGGGCACTGCCAGGAGGCGCTGCTGAGCCACTGAAGCCTGTTGCCCTAAAGTAGGCCTGCAGAGTTTGTGGCGTGGTGATGTGCTCAGGCTACTACTGCTGCCTGATGCCACTCTGCTGGCATGACCTCTACCTCTACCACCTCTCCCATGTGCCCCATTGCCTGTCTTATGGGCAGAAGACCGGCCTCCTCCATGTCTTCAAACTCAAACACACACAAAGATTTTATAATTTTTTAAAAAAGTTTTACTCATTTAAAAAAAAAAAATATTATATATAGATATCGCTACACTAAATGTAACTTCTATTAACTATTCTAAAACCTATTGAACTAAATGGAATATCTTAATAACTACAAAGGCCTTGTCCTACAAGCACACTATAAACCAAGTATCTCTATCTATCTCTATAACTAAGCTAATTACTACTATATCTGTCTATCTAGTAACTATCTATCTAATATCTATCTAATCTATCTATATATACAATATTACACAGGGATGGGGGGGAACACAAAGAACACAGTGAGGGGTACAAAACTGAAATGAAAATCAATCTAATAATAATCCTACTCTAAATAAATCCAGGTAACTCAGGGAAGGGGGCGCCAGCCGGATAAGAGGAGAGTTAAAGGGGCATTCCTATGGGAGGTACTTCGTGGTACCAATCCATCACACACACATGAGATACTATGGAATTTTATGGGAATCCATGGTTCTGCAGGTATCCATTTCAGCACAAATACCAATTTCTATTTTATATAACTGGCATGCCTTTGCTTCTGTTTGGGGTCACAGGATTATATTTAAGTCTCAAAACAAAAGTCATAGAGGCGATAAAATAAAATAAAATGGAACAAAGCATCTTCATTCCTGAGTGGAAACTGGGAGGTTGTGAAGGAACTTGGCTGAGAATCTGCCAGCTGAGGGGTAGAGGGGTCATGTGCTGTGGGCCATGTATATGAAGCCATTGGAGTGGGGAGAACAGTGGAGTTAAAACTCCAGCATTATTCTCTCTCTCCTTTTAAAAACCGAGTAGGCAGAAGAGTGCACTCGCCTACGGCAAATACTGGATTTATCAATGTGCTGAAAGAATGCTCAGGGCATTCTGCCCAGCAGGGTCCTTTACAACCTGAGGGGCTGAAAATACTATAATTTCAGGGAAGATGTAATAATGTTTGTCCTAAACTCAGTGCCAAAGCGAAGAGGATTCAGTCATGTGAAGCACTTACATTTCAAATGGCCTTTAACAAAGCAGTGCTCCATTGACATGGATTAAATTTCTGTACCACACTGTGAAGCACTCAATTGTACCGGTTAGTTGTCTGCACTTTTCTAAGTCACCGTTGTCATAAAATCAACCAAAGTCTGGTTAATAATTCAAAACGTAATAATAATAATAATAAAGCACAAAAACACAGTAATGTCAATGCAGTGCATTGTAAAACTGCCTTCCAGTTTATGGCTTGCTTTCCAATACCTAGATTTCAAGGATATTCTTTCTGATGACCTGCTGAATGCATTTTTAAAATTATTATTAAAACAGAAAATGGCTAGGAATGGGAAGGATAAATTAAGGGAAAGAAAATAAAAGCCACATAATTAACAAGGGAAGATGACAGAGATTAGTGTAAATTCCTGTAGCTTTATCTATGAATAATTAGGCTCTCAACAAAATAATGTTTTCAGACAGTGACATCATAAAGCCACCAAACTACTGTGTGTAATTTCCCCAGGCACGTTACAGGCATGAATTAGGTGGGCAGTCAAATAGAAGAGTAATGAAATTTGAAATATTCCTTTAATAATACGTTTGCGAGATCAAATATTAAGAAAAAAACCCCCACCAGATTACGGAGAAAGGAACAGCACCTTCCCAACGATATCAGTGTTATAAATATTTCTTCATTAAGCTGTTGCCACTTGTTCAAAGACATGAATTTTAAGTGTGGCTAAAGTTCCAGACTGCTTGTTCAGATTAGGTGTGAAATTCTCAAATCCCGGGTCCAGAAGAGAACATGAACAGGGCAGCATGATCGATCAGCATATAAAACCAAAAGGGCATCACTCCGAAGTGCATGCAGGTGTGTTTTGAACTCAGTCTTCTTGCTTTGTGGGAGATGCTCCAGTTTCAGGAAGACAGTGTACATGCAAGGTGTCTCACAAAGTAAATTCCTTTATGCCCCCAAATACTTTGAAATTAGGGCCGAAACAAATAGTGAAGTTGATATTTGTGGATATTTATCACATTTTCAGATAGCCCTTTGAGTAGGGAGAGCCAGAGTAGTCTAACGGATTTGCTGACTTGGACCTGACTGGGAGACCAGGGTTCAAATTCTGTTGGGTTTTTTTGGTTGTTTGTTTTTAGCCATAAACTCACTGGCTAGCCTTGGACAAGTCACTGTTTCTCACTATTCCCAGCCTTGGTTCCCCATTTACAAAATGGGAAGATATGCACCTTTGTCTTCCCCTCTTCTTTGCCCATCCTAGATTGTAAGCTCCTCAGGGCAGGCACATGCTTCTAATTACAAACTGTTCCGCAACAGGAACATTGCTGGTGCTATATAAGTAATAAATAATATCTAAGCAGTATATACAACACAAATGGATATTTGTATATTTGCTTATGGGTCATTTCAATATTTTGGCTACTCCCCCCTCCATCCCCATTTTAATGGTGTCAATAGAAAGTAACTGAAATAATGAAATGACCAAAACAAACAAAATAACCAAATCAGGGGGAAAACTAAATTGGACAGTCAATGCTTTTGTTGTATTTGAAATTGTAGTTTACTTCTGAGTGGTCATTCAAGAATGATATTTTAGCTTGGATGAGGAATCAATCAGGTTGTTTTGAGGCAGTACTTAATTTACAATATGAATTCCAAAAGCCCAATTTCTGAAGGAAAATGCAGCAGTTTCAGGGCTCTCAGAATTGCCATTGCCTCAGCCAGCCCTGTGACCCCAACACTCCAACTCCCCATAGCTCATGCATGCGCGCACACACACACATACACTTCTCCACCCAACACACTCTAAACTGCTCCATTTAAAGGGCATTTTCCCAGCCCCTGCATTTGTTCATTCAGGAAGTCCTGTTAATCCAGATGGCACAACTAGACCAAAACCATGTGGCTGGATGTAAGGGACAGGGTTGTGGCCAGAAAAGAAGAGTAGGAGGCAAGACTGGGGCATGAGGCAAGACAAGACTGAGTAGAACAAGAGTAGGTACAAGTCTGGGAGCTGGATTACATGGGTGACATGGGAAAGGCTGGGACAAGGAGGAAAGGAGCAATTAGACTTAAGGAGAAGCAGTGGTATGATAGGGCTAGCTGATGCTCCAGGAACCTTGGGGGAAAGGGTTGAAGACTTGGGTCCTGACACTGGGATACAGCTCAAGGAGGGTGGCTATCTTCAACGTGCAGCAAAGCACTACTGTATCAGTACTGGATTAATGTGTAAATCTATAATCCAGTGGTGGATTAATGCATAAATCCATGGAGCCTGCACTTCAGACTCCAGCAAAGTAGGGTGTCCCTGGTAAAAAATCAGCAGAGGAACCATGGCCCCAATTACTATTTCCAGTCCACCCTCTGCATCTGATTCAGAGATTTCAATTGGTTGTGACCCAGAATCTCTGCATGGACTTTCTATTTCCTCAGGTTATCAGGGCCACTACGGTCACACTGGAAAAATAGGGTGGTGCAAAGAGGTCTCCAATTCCTTTTCTGTCATGGACCTGGCCCGTGATATGACCATGGGTGAAAACAGACATGATGCTAACCACCCTTTAACTACCCTTGGTGGTTATTTATGCATGTTGCATGACTGTATTGGTGCCCTATGCAGCCCTGAAACATGCATAAATGACCACCAAGGGTGGTTAAAGGGTGGTTAGCGTCATGTCTGTTTTCACCCAATGCCCCCAAGGGGTGAGTGGTCAAATCGGATCATGTCCCCACCCTATTTGGATCATCGTGATCATCAATCTTCCCACTGACTTCAGTGAGAAAAGATATTAAACTGAAAATCAGGACCAGAATGGGCCTGATTTTCAGATGCTCCGAATTTCAACCAAAATAGCCATTTTTTATTTTTTTTTACAGTTTTGGTTTAAAACCAAAACTAAGGAGGTTATCTGGCTTCCTTTCATTCCATCTTCCAGCCATTTTGTTCTATAACTAGATTAGGCACAATTCTAAAGCCAGGCTATCACTGACTATCACACCATAAATATCTAAAACAGATACAATGGGTATTTTCAGACGTGACGAGGCCAATATTGGCCCTGTCATGGAATCACCCATTGATCCCCCACCGGGATCAAAATGGCCATCAAACAGATGTGCCGGCTGATCCCAGCGGGGAATTGGGGGAGGGGGCAGGGCCGTGCGACTCAACGTGTGGCCGCACAGCCCCACCCCCCCATGCTCCCTCGGCCACCCGCCCTCCGGGAGATGAGTGGGCACCATGGCCAATGTGGCCACAGCGCCCACCAGCCGCCCCGGGGCATTGACCACGGCCAGGAATCTCGCCACTGATTTCGGGCCGTGGTCAGGGGACAGACGAGACAATCCCCTTGATCACGGGGGGAATCACATTCAACACGCAAACGNTGATCACGGGGGTGAACATCTGGCGGGGAGCTTCTGTTCCCCCCAACAGACGTTACGAGACCACGATCACCATGTGGGAATTCCCCGTGGTTTAGCGTGATCTCGTAATGTCTGAAAATACCCGTTAAGTGATTATTGCATTAAAGTAATAGGTTCAGTCAACAGTGAAGATACAGCAAACACAAACATTGCATTTTGTAGATCTACTATTTATAGAATTTTCAAATACCGATATAATTTTGCGAGAATAGTCATTAATACACTCTTTCTAAAATTTGGCTCCAATATTTTTGCAACTCGATATGATAACAACATCAAGAACTGTTCAGGCTCCATGGTCTCCATCCAAGACTTCAGCTGATTATCATCAGAATTCTAAATGTAGGGACACACATTTTCTACTAGTCTATGATGAGCATATATTGCCTCAAGCACAAGAACCTACAAATCCTTTCAGACAAATTCTTTATCTACTTAGAAACGGCATTGTTTGCACTGTTTTTATTTAGTACTGTACCATAGTGCAAATCATATTCTGCTTTATTCATCCAATCCATAGAACTAATTTTAATAATAAAATCTATCCAGGTACAGAAATGTACAGTTCTCAGATTTTGAGTATAGGCCTTAATTTTTCCAGCTTTAGAAAAAAAAGAAAATGGGCCTGATTTTCTTCTCACATTCTAATCTTGTCTACCTCTTCTTTTTCATAGAGACCCCCCTGTGCTACACCAGAGAAGAAGTAGGAAACTATACCGTATTTAATTCTATTTCCTTCACTAGCTTTTCTAGGAATGATATGACTGCCCAGAGTGTATTAAGGCTGCCCAAGCTTTGGTAGCCTTCCCAATACATAAAGAAGTGACTTTCATTTTACTTATTTTACAAATGTTTACCCCGCCCCTCCTGCCAAAGGAGCTCAGGGCAGCGAACAAATACAAAAGATTAAAATACAATATAAATAAAAGTAACCCCCACACCCTAACCTTCAAACGCCTCAACCTACCCATCTTCCTCACTGAAAGCCTAGCAGAACAACCAGGTCTTACATTGTTGATGAAAGGAGGGAATATCCGGGGCCACCTGGGCCTCTACTGGAAGGGAGTTTGGCCACTGAGAACGCCCTCTCCATAGTCGCCCCCCGAGTCACTCAGGGGACTTTGAGAAAGGTGCTCCCGGCAGACCGCAGGGGTCGATCCAGAAGCCAGGGGGTGAAGCAGTCCTTTAGATAGGTGGGACCCAGGCCATATAGGACTTTATAGATAAGCACCAACACCTTGAATCAGGCTAGGAACACTATTGGCAGCCAGTGCAAAACTCGGAGCACTAGTGTAATGTGCTCACGGTGACCCGTCTACATTAGGAGGTGGGTCACCACATTCTGGAACAGCTGCAGTCTGTGAACCAACATCATGGGTAGACCCATGTAGAGCGCATTACAATAGTCTAGTCTTGAGGTGAAAAAAGTGCACATGCACCCCACTCATTGCTCACAGTGTTCACACGGGCGAACACTGACCCCACACCCATCCCCCCACCGGCTATTTTCATGGATGCCGCCCTCCCACCGCACACCCGCCCAAACATCGAGTGGGGGGGAGGGGTGTCCATGTAAAAACAACCCTAAATTGAGCAGGGGGTTGGACTAGTTGACTTCTGCAATGGTTCCCAAACTTTCTGCTTCTATGATCCATTTTTGATACTTAATAAACCCAGGACTTCAGGTAGCAAAGACATGCAAAAATATAAGCAAGTCTAAAACTAACAGAGCCTTAGAGTCCTGAAGCATCCCTTCCTTATAGAGATGAAATGAATAAATCTGTTGAATTTGTCCAATCCTAACACACCAACAAAGCAAATAATAAGTGCTATTTGTTCCCTTTTCATCGAATATCCATTTTGGTTATTGGACATTTTGGAATTTGGTTCCCTCATCGACATGATTGGTGCTATTGTGCATTCCTGATTGCCGAAATGAAATAACCAAAACAAAAATAACCAAACTGAGTAGCAGACATAGAAAATAAAGGAAGTGACTAAACTGGAATATCTGAATAAGGAGATATGGAGTGCTTCTGGACCCCTTGTTGCACCGGGATTGTTGGGTTGCGGCAGTTGCCAGGAGTGCGTTTCACCAGCTCCATCTGGTGAGGAAGCTGTGGCCTTTTCTTTCCAATTCAGATCTGGTCACTATCATCCATGCTTTCATCACGTCGGGATAGACTACTGCAACCGGCTCTATGTGTGGCTGCTCCTGATGACTGTTTGGAAGCTGCAGCGGTGCAGAATATGGCGGTTCACCTCCTTTTGGGGAAAAGGTGCCAGGAACACATTACACTGGGGCTCCAAAGTCGTCACTGGCTTCCTATAGCTTTCCAGGCACAATTCCAGGTGCTGCTTTTTTTTCTTCTTCATTTTTTCATTTCAATTTAATTTTGTACCCTGAAGACTACACCACAGGTGTCTTGTAGCGGTTTTGACATTTAAAGTTCTAAACGGTCTGGGCCTCATATCTGAGAGACTGCCTGTCCTTCCATGCCACACTGTGGTCCCTGTGATCAGCCAGGAAATCCTTCCTGTTGATACCATCTTTTAGACTTGTTCATATGGTGAGGACTCGCAGGGAGACCTTCTCAGTTGCTGCCCCTATGCTGTGGAACTCCCTTCCCCCAGAGGTTCATTTGAGCCCGAGCCTGGGCGTCTTCTGAAGGTGGTGTAAGACCTTTCTATTTTAAAAGACATTTTGTGGACAGGGATAGGGAAGGGGGGGTAGGTTTGGGGTAGGAATGTGAGGACTCAGTTGGGGAGGGGCTTTGGGGGTTGTGATGGAGTTGGGGAGGGGAAAGATTGGTGGGCTGGGGGTTTTATGTTGTTGTATGTTCTAGAGGTTCTTTTTATTTGTTTTGTAAGATACCCTGAGCCATTTGGGAAGGGCAGGGTAAAAATTGAAACAAACAAACAAACAAACAAACAAATAAATAAAACCTGCTTTGGATGCAGATATTTTTCAGAGGGCTATTGGAAAATGAAATAATATCCACAAAGAACAAATCTACTTTGGTTCAGCTCTACTTCTCAGCTGTACGTAGTCCCATCAGTTGAGAAATGAGAAAACGTGAGAGAAACAGACAACCTTAATGCCTTGCCTTGAAGGCTGCTAAACTGGGACTTTTAGACATAAAGAATTAAGTCGGTTCAAAACAGAGCCTTCAGAGAGGCTAGCCTTCCTCCCACCCTCTTTTAGGAAGTCTTTCTAAAGGACTTTGAAGTTCTTTTTCTGCAAATAGTCTCAACAGCAAGTCTCAGTTCTTGGAAGGCAAACGCAAAAAGGGGCATGAAGACAATGAAAGCACCCTGAGAGCTTGAAGAAAGTGTAGTCTGCATTATTCGTCCATTTGGGCTGCAAGGTCTGAATGCTCCGAACGGGGAAATTCCACTGAGACCCTGGAAACAAATAGACATGTCTTTCCCACAGAGCAGGCAGACTTAAATTGGCTCAGGCATATTGTGTTTTTATTCTGTTTGCATAAATCAGAGAGTTTCACTCCAGTCAACAGGGTTAACTGCTTTTGCACAAAGGTAACATGGACACGGCCTCCCTCTTGATTTGCACCGATCTGAGAATAGGATGAAGGTCTGTATGAATAAACGAATGCAGGAGAGAACACATCATTCTGAAGTGTATGCACATACCCAGAAATTATTCCCATCTTTTAAACAGCAGGGGAAGGATTGTTACTTTAAAGCAAGCAGTAGCCATAGGTTTGCATTACTATATATTACCACCATTACTTAAAAAATAAGCCATTAAAAATCTCTAACTGTGACATAACAAACTGCCTGAGGAGCCTAACATGCAAATCAAACTGAAATATTTTAACCACTCTTCCAAAGCACAAATACACTCAATCATTGCCATGGGGATAAGAGAGGAAGCTTTCAAATCTCTTTAAGGTGGCATGTTGCTTCTGTGATCTGTCACAAGGTATAGATTCTTCCCTTTATTAATTCAGCACCTTTTACATCTCGCCTGTAAATTCAATAAAGTGTCACCAGTTACAAAATCTCCGTCCAAGTAACAAAGTGATACTCAAGTATCTTTTAACTAGGTAGCAAACAAGAAAGTGCGCTTTTAAAATAAACATTAATGATTTTTATTCTTGGGGGAAATTTTAACAAAATGGTACAATTAAATGCCTTAACTCATCTCAGCGTATTGCTGTTACCACCTGGAGGGTATTAGATATGATCATTCGCTAGTGGAAGTTTTTAAAAGTTGAAAATTGCTCTCGTAAAAGGAAGCTTAGGTTCAAATGAAAATCAGATTGTCTTTGAAAAGAAAGGTGTTTTTTCTTCTTTTTAGCATGTTCTTTTGCTGCATGTCATTACCCAAATTGCATTATAGACAGTAATGAACAAATGATGTGTAGCCTTTGATGATAATCATTCTGCCAAAGACCCAGGCGTTGGAGTGTGGCGAAGTATTGGTGCAGGTGATATCAGAGTCTCAGAGATGGTTTTAATTGGTCAGAGTACTACCCCCCAAACACTGACTGGCAGAATTAAAGGAAATAATGAAATGCTTTCCCAAGCCCCAGGAACAACCCTCAGTGTGTCAGATCCCCAGGTTGACTAGTGCTGGCAAACTGTGGGTGCCCAGTGCAGGGGATATCAAAAATTATCAGAGCTTCAGAAACTGGTTCTAACAATTCAGAGAGAACCCCAAAAACAGAAGCAGAAAAAAACCCCAGTAATACATGCCCTCCAAGAGCAGGTCGGGGTTGGCAACTGTGCATGCATGATTCTAATAAATTGTCAAAGAGAAACCCAAAACCACAGGCAACAGAAAGGAGACTATGGATAATTTCAGACGTTACGGGACCACGGTCAACCACAGTGAAACCCCTGTGGTGACCAAAAGTCCCGTAACATGTAAATGATTCCCGCCAGAGGTTCACGCCAGTGAACCTCCGGCAGGAATAATTTTAACCACGATTCCGGGAATGGTGCCGGCACCATCCCCGAAATCATGTTTAGCGCAACCACGATCCATGATGGGCCAAATGTAACATCTGCTACATTTGGCCCATTCCAGATCATGGTCCTGGCCATGACCCAGGATTGGGTGCAGCAGCCAGATTGGCCGCTGCACCCGCCCATCACATGGAGGGTGGCTGGCTGGGGGAGCATGGGGGGGGGCGAGGCTGGGCAGCCGCATGTTGCACCATGCAGCCCCACCCCATCCCTGATCCCCAGAGAGAATAAGCCCAACATGTCTAAAGGACAAACAGGCTGATTCCTGTGTGGGTTCCAAAATGGATCCTGGTCCGTGATTCAGTGTGGTGGGCCGAGAGGCCCATCACGTCTGAAATTACCCCTAGGGTGAAAACAGACATGACGCTAACTCCACTTTAACTTGGCTTCAACATTTCTTATGCATGTTGCAGGACTGCACAGGGCATCAATACAGCCCTGCAACATGCATAAGAAGTGTTAAAATGGTGTTAAAGTGGAGTTAGCGTCATGTCTGTTTTCACCCATTATGCGATCACAGTCAAGCACGTTCAATCCCCCAGCACGGCGAATGAGCCCTGAACATCAGTTCAGTGGCATCCAGATGTTCACCGAAGTCAATCACCGGTAGGGGTCAAGGCTAACCATGGTTCTGGAGCTCAGGATGGGAGCAGGTCCAGAACCGTGGTCAATGCAATCCCCACCGGGAAACAGCCAAAAGTAACGTCTGAACAGCAACCGCCATGCGTGATCATGGACAACGATCCCACGCTGTGGTGAATGCATGCAACATTGCTGCCAGGCAACAGAAAACAAATGGAACAAGGAGGGATATTTAAAGGGCACACTCCACCAGGGGAATGTGGTGGCAAGATAGGAATAGAGAGTGGAGAGACAGGACATCGATGGAGCACGAGGAGCAGCAGCAGGAGGACCCAGAGCAACCTACCCCACAGGGAGACACCGAACAGGGGACAGAGACCCCCCACAAATGGGTAGGGAGACTACCATGGGACGGCTGGGGGGCGGGGGTTCAAGGGTAGCAGACAGACACGGTGGGAGGGTGGGAGGCGGGGGCAGGAACAGCACAACCACAGCACCCAACCCCCCATGTGCACCCAACAGATCAGGAAATGGGCCTGAGCCCCGGAACCCCCACAGGACACCAGCAGGGAGGAGACAGAGGAGGATGCAGCAGCACCAGAACCGTAGGGGCCAGCACAGAGACGGAAGTACCAGAGAGTGGGACAGTGTGGAGTCCAGGAGGCCCAGGACTTTATCAAGATTTGGGGGTCCCTGAAAAACCAGGTAGAGCTTGCGGTCAACAAGTGCAACGCGCACGTGTTCAACCAGATAGTGAGGGAAATGGGGGAGTCCGTATACCAGAGGTTGGAAGCACAGTGCCAGTCAAAGGCCAAGGAACTCAAAGGAGGTACAAGCATATTAAGGACAATAACCAGAGGTCTGGTCATGCAACACGTACTGCTCCCTATTATGATGCCCTAGACTGGATTCTTCACATGAAGGGATCCATTGTGGCCCTCCAGCTGGTAGGGAGTGCCGTGGCACAGGGACGGACATGGGAGGACATCCTACCTCCCATGGCAGCACCGGGTGCACCCACTAGCACCACCGGACCTGCACCCCAAGAAGAACTACCTGGGACCTTGGGGAGCAGCAGGCCCCATCACGGACAGGCATGGGGAGCCCATTACTGCACTTGGGGTCGGGCTCTGACGATGACACGCTGGTCACCCTGAGCCAGTGGATGAGAGGGGAGCACTCAGAGCAGAGCCCCATTGAGCAGCTGGTCATGGAGGACTCGTAGATGGACATAGGAGGTAGGCACATGGTGTGGAAGGCACAGGGGACTGCACAGACCCAGCAAGGGAGCGTGGGGGGGGGGAGTACAACAGGCAGGGAACAATACTAACCAAACCCCCCCTCCTTACCGCAGGTGCTACTGAGGGAGAGGAGGAGGCAACGGAGGGGAAATAGGCCCCGGGAGCGGTCGGACATGTGGAAGAAGGTAAGCGGAAGGGACAGGGCCCACTGGAGTCCAGGAAGGGGGCAGGGGGTCTGGTGGGACATGGGGGTAGGAACAGAGGTATCCCAATGTCACACCCCCATGGCCGTTCCCACACAGGATACCACTGCCGCAGGAAGCCAAGGCGGAGGGAGAACAGCACCACCACCAGCAGGTGGAGTGAGGTGAGCGGGTGGGGGGGGCGGACCAATGGACTGGCAGAGGATGGCGGACCAAGGGGGAGTGGACCGACCTGCACACACGGCTCCTAGGGGACCCAGGGGAATGGTGGCCAGAGCTGCCGGATGGGGTGCCGAGGGTGACCATGAGGGAACAGGGGAGGGGTATCAGGTCAAAGGTGAATGGAGGGAGGGGAGGGGATCTGACCACCCAAGGAGAAGGGGAATGGATGGGCAGGCATCCCAGGCCCCACCACAGCACTGTTCCGGGAGGGCACACGTGCAGCTAATGGGTGCCTGACTGAGCGAAACAATCCCGTATCCTAAAGATCCACTGCCCCAGCAGCTGGCCTGGCTACAAGAGGGACCAGTGCTTCTGGCCCAGAGGATGTGGGAGCACAGGGCACGTATGCACCACTGGTGGGAGGACCTGGTGGAGGAGATAATGCGGACCAGCACAGAGCAGGGGGAGGCGATGATAGCCTCCATTGACAGGATGGAGGTGGCCACCAGCAGGGTTATAGAGCAAGTGGAGGGACAGGACAGGCACCTCATAGCTCAGATGTGGATGGAGAGGTGGCTGCAGAGATGGGAGCACACAAGGTAGATGGAGGCGATACAGCGGTTGACAGAGACCATCAACCGCCAGGACGCTGAGCACTCCCAGAAGCTAGCCCGGTCCCTCAAGATTGGCACCTTGCTGCTGCTACATGCGGGTACGGTGAGTGCCTACATCATGGCAGCAGCACCCCCAGGTGTCATACTGGCTGCATCCCCACACCACCCATCCCACTGGCAGTGCCCATCCCACAGCAGCAGCAGCAGCCCCGGCCACAGGGCCCATGCATCCACCTCTCCATCCCGCCGTGGCTGAGATGGCAACAGCCACCCCGGCAGGTGCAGCAGCAGCAGGCAGTCCCAGGCCCAATCCAGCCCCCGGAAGTGACCACAGAGGAAAGCCCGGAGCCATCACAGAGCAAGGAAGTGCTGGAGGGGGAAAACAGTACGGGAGAGAGTGTCTCGCAGACCACGGAGCAGCCTGCACGGCGATGGAGAGGTCGCCCCAGGAAGCAGGAGGGGCTGGGGTGG
Source organism: Sphenodon punctatus (assembly GCA_003113815.1). Lineage (NCBI taxonomy): Eukaryota > Metazoa > Chordata > Lepidosauria > Sphenodontia > Sphenodontidae > Sphenodon > Sphenodon punctatus. Next base: position 3,835,271 of record QEPC01014615.1, read on the forward strand.
CATGGATATGGGCAGGGGGAAATAGGTCTCAGGGCATCACTGTAAATACAACAAATACACCTTTATTCTGTCGTTCATTGCTATACATGCCGGGGAGCCAGAGCTCAACAGGTGAGGCTAGGGCACTCCCGGGCATGGGCATGCCAGGGGTCCTGCCACACGGAACCCAGGAGCTGCAGGTCCGAGGCGACCATGTTATGTGCCTCATAAGTCCAGCTCAGATCCTCTTAGCATAACAGTACTCCCTGAGGTTCGTCATGTTCACGTATAGTGGAACGTGGCCAGCTGGCCACTGTGGCCTGGGATACTCAAGGTCCACTACATAGGTGTCACAGATGTTGTGCAACACGCAGCAGGTGCAGATTACTAGGGAAGAGGTCTCCACCAAGTAGTCCACATGCCAGGCACCTCTATCTCTGTTTGAGGGCACTGAAGACCCTCTCAACCACGGTCCTCACGGTGCACAGCCAGGTGTTGTACAGGACCTCCATCTGGTTCCAGATCACCGGATGGGCCTTCATGAGCCAGTGGAACAGTGGATAGGCTGGGTCCCCAATGAAGCAGGGGGGCATCAACACTCCCTCGATCTGGGTCAGCCACATGTTGGCATAGTCCACCCTGTACATCCATGTGAAGAGGGGGGAGATGGCGAGGATCCGGGCATCATGGCTGTGGCCAGAGTGGCCAGTGAAGATGTCCGTCAACCGGCCCCGGTGATTGACAATGGCCTGGAACTGCGAGTGGTAACCGTGCCTTTTGATGTACTCAGCTGCACGATCGTGTGTGTGTGTGGAGGATCTCCACATGGGTACCATTGATTGCGCCCATGCAGTTGGGGAACCCAGTAGCCTCAAAGCCAGCCATCACTGTCCCCTGATCCATGAGCTGAATCACGCGGTCAAGGAGGACCACCTCCACAGCCTCACAGAAGTTGCAGATGATGCCAGTGACAGTTGTGAGGCCCACTCCATAGTGTTGAGCCACGGAATGGCAGGAATCCGGAGTGGCCAGGGCCCAGACAGCTACGCCCACCCGCTGCATGACTGGGATAGGGGAGCGCATGGGGGGGTGCAGTCGCTCCAGTCAGGGCTGCAGGAGCTCTGCCAGTCGCAGGAGGGTATGCTGGTGCATCCGTAAGTGGACCCTCCAAGCAGCATCATCCCATCGTGTCAGGGCCCCCTCCCACCATTGCTTGGCCCTGGCCATGGTCCAGAGGCACCTGTTGATGGGTATAGCGAGCATGACAACACTGAAGAAGGCCACCTTCCTCCAGTAGTGGAGTGCAGTTGCTTGACTGAGGGTAGCTGGATGGGTGCATGCAATCAGCAGGGGCCTGTGGTAAGTTCCAGAGAGCTTGCACACTGTGCACATGGCCTGGATGTAGCAGCGCCTATGGTGGGTGACCAGTCCAGGCATTCCCACACTCCAGCGTACATGTCGAGCAGCTCCGTGGTGATCTGTTGGAGCTCGGTGTGTTGGTGGTACCACTCAGCTATGATCTCCTGTAGGAGCCAACAGGCACCCCGCTGGTTCGCATCCATGGAAGGTATCTGTGAGGACCTGATCTGGTAGGTGCCCCAGGAGCACCAGGCGGTGTTAGGCACACTGCTCGGAGGCACGCTCCTGCTGCTGTGCTACGGGTTGTGGCTCATTATAAAGGGCCTGCAGTCAGCTCACGGCCATTGTGCTCCCCATACCCTTATCTCCTGGCCTTGGAGCTCCCCTCGTTGCCTCCCCTGCCTACCATGGTTTGAGGGGCCCCACTGTCCTTGATTATCAGACCCTCTGCCAGCTGCACCATGGCTGATGCTGATGCATCTGAGCTCCTGCTCAATGATTCCGCAGCCGATCCGTGTTGCTGGACCTACCGGGAGACCATGGCTCTAGCTGACCTGTGGCATTCCCCTGGTGTTCAACTGTTCCTGGGCTCCCCTGCTACCCTCCCAGATGTCGATCGATGTCTGAGCTCGGGTTTCCACCCCTTTGGATATGTGGCTACCACTTGTGAGTGCCGGCTCCATGCTGCGAAGCTGGGCCTCCATTCCTTTCCAGATGGGTGCATTCCAGAGTTGAGGAGGTTGCTGGTGTCCTGGTCTGCTGCTGAGACAGTGTCAACTCTCTCTATCTATGCCTTCTCTGGCTTCCAGACCTGTCTAGTGGAGGGCGGCCCTGCCCTGCCTGTGTCCTACTTTTGCTGCATCCTAGGGGGCTGTGGCTACCAGAGTTCCCGTGGGCTGTTGTATTACCGCCAGTTGGAGCTTGGACAGCTGTCGTGGTCCCCTGCTGCTTACTATGCCTTGCCTGATCCCACTGGACCGAGCTTCTAGTGATGTCTGAGGTATGGTCCCATGCCGATGTTCCGGTTGGGCTCACCGGTCCTGATCCTTTTGAGGCTACTATCTTGTTGCCAACCACATGGCACAGATGGGCTATCACCGGAATATGTTGCAGTGGCCCCACTACATTCATCTCTTGGGCCACTCCGTCCCACCCCCCTTCATGACCCTGTACAGCTGGCTGTAGGTCCCCCCTGTGTCATCTGTGTCCCAACTATCGCCTCCACTGGGTGCTCCCTGCACCTTCCGTTCTGTGACCCGCTACATCATTCCCAATGTGGACCCACTGCTGTCCTGGGTCCTTCTGCTCCCCCCATTCCACTCAGCTGTGCCAGTTTGCCTTCACCCCGGAGCCTTCTGTGTGGCATCGCTGTACCTGCTCAGTCGGCTCCCTGCCAGTGTCCGTGATCAGCCCCACCCCCGTGTCCTTGCTGCTGTCTGTTGGGCTGCCCAGCGTGGTGTTCCCCATCCCCCCTTGTGTGCCCCTGTGTGTCTCCCCCTTGCTCCCTTTCCCTTTCGGCTGTACGTGTGCTCGCCAGCATGTGTGTGGTTTGTGTTCAGCTTTGTAGATGGCTTCCTTCTCTCTGTTGTGTGTGTGCGGCTCAGCCATTCACCTCCCTCCTCCCCTTCCCTTCCCATTTCCCTCACATGGACAGTGCCTTGTGGCGCTTTTGGCTTCCTTTGCCCTTAGTCGGCCATGCCTGTGTCCTGCCCCACCCTGGTGGCATCTGGGGGTCTTGTCATGGTCCGGGATCGGTGTCATGACTGTTGTGCTATCCCAGATCGTGGCCTGGCTGTCTGTTTCCTTGCCATGGTCCCACTCCCATCATGTCTGTTTGGGGCCTGTCGGAACCACGGGTCGGGGTTGGGCAGTTAGTCCCGGTTGGGAATCCACTGTGGTGACCTGGGAGTGCGTCACGTCTAAAATTACCCTATATTTCTCTATACCTCCTGTTGCCACAGGAGCCCCACCCCACAAGGAATAAACCCAGCTCAGATAAATGGCAGAGAGTAGCCATATCATACCCCCTCATTTCTAAGATGAGAGTTATGGCAAAAATGAACTAATAAAATAGGAGATATGAAAATAGCACTCTAATGGAACATGGCTATGCTGTCCCTCAACTCTCAAAGAACCTGGCCTAAGTCTAGCAGTGTCTACCCAGGAAGAATATGTAGGGAGTGCTGTGCCAGATCCACTGCATCTTCTGGGTTTTTTATGGAGTGGGGAGGGGTGGGGAGAAGCAACCAAAAAAGATTTTAAAAACTGTCCATCCAATCTGTAAAGTTTCCTTCCCTTCTTGTCTGTTGTTCAAATCTTGATTGACAGATCAGCCAGGGATTGGGTCATGCCCCTGTCTCCCCACACCCCTTGCTTCTCCAGTCTCATCTTCCTTTTCTAAAATGTTCCCATTACTACGCATGTGCCATTTGAAATAATTGTGGTGGTGTGCCAAAAGCATGATTGATATCCAAAATCAGAACACCATGGTGCAGTATTTCGATTCTGGTTCGGGAAACTGAATACAGTCCTTTCTGCCTGTATTTGTTTTCTCTCTGCATCTAAATGCACAGCTCTATTCCAGCTATATGAGATAGTCTAGTTTGAACGTTTATATGAATATTCATCCTAGTTCTAAAAAAAAATACACATTCAAGTTTCCCATTCTTGGTATTGCAAAGTAAGGTTTTGTTAGTAAAGGAAGTGATCAACTTGAGACACTTTAGTCACCAAAATTAATTTGTCTCAAATACTCCTCTCATATTGTCTCTTTGTCTAGCTTTTGGTGTAGAATTGACACGGTTCGTCAGCTATTGATAAATATAAGTCATATGGAAGCCTTAGTTTTATTAAGTTTCAAAGAAGTTAAGTATGCAACTGTGTCTCTGTACTAACTCGCTGAAGCCACACAGGCCCAATGTTCACAGAAAGGAAGAAAGTGAGAAACAGGTAACTTTAGACTGCAAAACATAAATCTTATCACCGTGAGCCAGTGAATCTCAGGGTTAGCAGGAGAATGCTAAGCTGACCTGTTTTTAGGCCACATTGTTTGGTTACTTATTGAGGGGCACTGGTGAGCAATGACATGCGATCCAGAGGAAAGATTGCTGTAGCAGCAGTGAGAAGAGGTGGTCAGCAGACTATGACAGGAGAGAAAAGCAACTAGAGAAAAAAATGTCTGGTGGCTTAAAGTGAATAAGGCTGCAGGTGGTGAGCAACAAATATTTCAAGCAACAAAACCATTAGTCAAGGTTAGTCAGTTTGACCTAGAAATATTGGGTTCCCTGCAGTTGGGTGAATGGATCACTGCCAATGCGCTTGTGGAACAACATGCACTTGCTGGAGATGCCTACAGTTCAGTGTGCACTCATTGCAAACTTGGTGCAGCTGTACAAAGTAGACAACTTCCATCCTGTCAGCATGGCAACAATATGTAGGGAATTATCCTAATGCACATAGGATGGTTGAGGAAAGTTCATACTTATCATCCCCACATCCCCAAAACTCTGGAAATGGCTGAAGTTCCAGTGGGGTCTAACTCCTACTTTGTGAGAATTGTGGCCAGTTAGAGGTGTGCACCAGGGACCCATGTCATTATTCTTTTTTGGTATTGTTGTTTAAATATTCCATTTTTATTTTCATAAATATAAAAATTTTGATTTCATTTTTGCTTTAGTTTTCAATCTCCATTGGTTTCAATAGAAAAAATATTTTTGTCTGTAACTTTTCTGGTTTGGGATAAAACATGGAAGGATTGTACCTCCAATGGAAGGCATTTGGAATTCCCTCCCGGAGGAAGCTCATCTGGCTCCAAGCCTTTTAAAATTCCGGTGAAATGGTAAAACATGGCTGTTCACCCAGGCCTTTGGGGAGGGAGGGGAGGGGTTTTTTGCCCCTTCATCCTTATTTATTGTTTTATTCTCTTGTTGTTCCCTAATCCTGGTTAGTGGTTGGAACTTTTATAAGTGTTTTAATGTGTTTTATTGATGAATTTTTTATATTTGTATTTTACTTTTGATTGTAAGCCACCCCAAGCTGTTTTAGGAGGGGCAGGGTAAAAATTCACTAAATAAAAAATAATAAATAAATGTAACAATTTTCAGAAAGATTGGATAAAGGAATCCAATTTTATAAGCAGTTGAATTGTGTTATTTTGCAAAAATCTACATATACATTAGTGGCTGTAAATTCTTTGTCTCCCATCTAATGTGGATGAAACTTGGCAAGTTTATACTCCTCTCCATTATTACTACCTATGCCAACTTCCATAAGGATTGGATAAACGGTCCTGGTGGTATAAGCAATTAACTTATAAATGTATGTCTGACTAACATCTTTTTAGTCCATCCTGCCAAGTATTTGGCAGGGCTGTATCTCACACTTTCAGGATAATCTATGTCAAATATCAGAAATGGATAAATGGCTCAAATTTTATAAGTCTGCACAGTATATGCAGAGAATGAGACTGGGACTTCCGGCAAGGCCAAAGGCAGCCAGCGGTCTGGCTGCGCTGCAGGCACGCACCACAGGCAGTGCACCTAAGGGCCGCACCATAAGGGGCGGTGGGGCAGGTAATGCTGGTGGGGGTGCATAACCAAGGTATGGGGGATGGGACCGTGTTTTGTAGACAGGGGAAGAGGTGGAGGGGGAGGGGTTGGGAGGAATTGATGTGATGGGGGAGGACATGGGGGTTGGTTTTTGGAGTACCCCTCAGTGGCAGGG
>QEPC01014615.1:3841573-3893592 GCA_003113815.1 Sphenodon punctatus
GGGGGGGCAGGGATCTCCTTCGCGCTCTTGGTGGGACAGCAGGGGAAGGGGGACTGGGGGCAGCCAGGGGTATAGGCACAGCTGTTGGGGTCGTGATGGGCCAGGGAAGGTATGGTCTCAGGCGGAAGAGAAGGGGAGTGGTAAGGCTGGATAGATGCTTAGTGGATGTCCCGCTTACTCCTCCCCCAGCAGATGAGCAAATGGATCCTGGTCAGGGGGCCCTCAGCCAGGTTTTGGTGCTGTTAAACGCGAGGTCGGTGGCGAATAAGGCAACTACAGTCCAGGAGGTGATCCTGGACTGTGCCACCGATCTCGCGTGTATCACGGAAACCTGACTGGACAATGAATCAGGGTCTATCTTGGCTGAACTTGTTCCAGCCAGGTATGCTGTGCAGCATCAGCTGGTTGGAGGGATGGCGGGGGGGGGGTAGTGTAGGTATGAGTTTTAAGGAGGGGTGGTATGTGAGAAGGCACCCAGTGTGGACCATGGTAGGCATTGAAGGTCTCCACCTTGTTTTCAATTTGGCAGGAGACAGTTTGGGAGTGCTGCTGGTATACTGTGCACCTACCAGTACAGCAGCCTCCCTGCATGCTCTGGCAGAGGCTGTGTCGGAGGTGGTGTTGCAGTCCTCCAGGACAATAGTCCTTGGGGACCTCAACATTCATGCCGATGCAGTGTGAGTTCATGGCCACCATGGCAACCATGGGCCTGTCCCAGAGGGTCAACGACCCAACGCATCTTGGAGGACATACCTTGGACCTCATGTTTTGCACTGGCCTTGAGGCGGGTGCTCCATTAATGGAGGAGATATCAACTGTGCCCTTGTCATGGACAGATCACTACCTCCTACAGCCTTCCCTTCTAGGACATGTCTGCCCCTGGCAGGAAGTGGAACCTATTAGGATGGTCCACCCCCTCAGGCTAATGGACCCGGTGTGGTTTCTAGGCACTCTGGGGGAGTTATCCTCTGACTTCAATTACCATCTCAATGATGACCTCGTCAAGCTATGGAACATCTTGCTGACAGAGGTCATCGATCAAACGGCTCCCAGGCGTCCATTGCCCAGGCAGCATCCCCGCAGGCCTCCTTGGTTCTCTGAGGAGCTGCAGGTCCTGAAGCAAGAGGGGCGACGGTTGGAGCGATAGTGGCATCTATCTCAAGCTGAAGCAGACAGATTGCGACATACAGCTAGTTTACGAGCCTATGCCATGGCTATGCAGACAGCAAAGAGGGAGTTCTTTGCTGCCCTCATAGCGTTCATAAAATCCCATCCAGCGGAGCTGTTCTGGGTTGTACGGTGGCTGGTCAGTCCAGCCTCCCTCAACCCAGGGGTTGAGTCATCTTCCACCCGCTGTGACCTTTGGGCAGATTATTTTGCATAGAAAATTGCTTGTATTCACCAAGACCTCAATGCTGCACTTAATGCAGTGGAGGAGGTAGAGGTTGTAGAAGTCCCAGCTTGTCCAATTTTGTGGGATCACTTTCAGTCAGTGACACCCGCTGATATGGTGGGGGTGCTTGGGGCTTTTCGAGCTACCTCTTGCAAATTAGATCCATGCCCGTCCTGGCTGGTTAAGAGCTTCTGGGGGACAACAGGGCCATTGCTCTCTGCGGTGGTCAATGCCTCCCTGCGGGAGGGCAGAGTGCTGGGGTGTCTCAAAGAGGCGGTGGTGTGATTTCTGCTCAAGAAGCCATTGCTTGATGTTGACTCCCCTGCCAACAATCATCCTGTCTCTAACCTTCCCTTTTTAGGGAAGGTTATTGAATAGGTAGTGGCTCAGCAGCTCCAGGAGCATCTCGGCTGCATCAGTTATCTTGACCCTTCGCAATCTGGCTTTCATTCCAGTCATGGCACTGAGACAGAAGTTGTGGCCCTGGTGGATGATCTTCACCGGAAAAAAGACCGGGGTCGTTCAACCCTATTGGTCCTTTTAGATCTATCGGCAGCATTTGATACGGTTGACCACGAGATGTTGGTGATGCGCTTGCAGGACAGTGAGGGGTGGGCGGGATCGTTCTTGAATGGTTCCACTCATTCCTGACCGGAAGAACTCAGTGGGTGATACTTGGTGATTCTTTTTCACCTTACTGAGATCTCCTGTGTGGGGTCCCTCAGGGTTCGGTTTTTTCCCCTCTCCTGTTCAATGTGTATATGCAGCCGCTTGGTGAGGTGTTCAAAGAGTTTGGGGTGAGGTGTCATCAGTATGCGGATGACACCCAACTGTATCTCTCATTTTCTACCAACCCAGGCCCCGCTGTCTCGGTGCTTACCCATTGTTTAACAGCTGTGGGGGACTGAATGAGAGCTAAGCGACTGCAACTGAATCCTGACAAGATGGAGGTGATGTTAGTGGTTAAGTCAGCGGAGTTGATGGTCCTGTCGATTGATGGGGGTCTGCCCTCCGTTGACTTCCCAGGTACCTGGGGTTGCTCCTCAATGCGCAGCTCCACCTGATTGCCAGGTGGAGGCTGTGGCAAGGAGTGCCTTCCACCAGTTACATCTGGTGTGGCAGCTTTGGCCTCTGGTTTCAGTTCCTGACCTGGCCACGATCATCCATGCTTTTATTACCTCTCAGCTAGACTACTGTAACGCGCTTTATGTGGGGCTACCTATGGTGACAGCTTGGAAGCTGCAGCTGGTGCAGAATACGGCGGCCCAGCTCCTGGTGGGGCTGGGCTTCCAGGAGCACATTACACCAGTGCTCTGATCTCTGCAATGGCTGCCAATAGTCTTCCGGGCCCGATTCAAAGTGTTGGTTTTAACCTATAAAGCTTTGCACAGCCTGGGCCCTGCTTATTTGCAAGACCACCTCACTCCCCGGGTTCTAGATCAGCCCCTGCGCTCATCCAGGGATGCCATGTTGGAGGTCCCCCAGGTTTCCCGGAGGCCAATATGGTGTTCTCGGTGGCCACACCGTGCCTCTGGAATTCCCTCCCGGTGGGGTCCCATCTGGCCCCGGACCTCCCAGCCTTCTGTAAGAACTGTAAGACCTCGCTGTTCCATAAGGTATTTGGTGAGGAAGAGGGGTATGGGTGGTGAGGATGGGGGTGGGTGGAGTGGGGTTTCCTCCCCCCCCCCGTTTTGATTTTTTATTAGTATGTTTTAAAGTGTTCTTTAGAAATTTTTACATTATATTTATATTTGTTTTCTATTGTTGTTAGCCACTCTGGGCTGCCGATGGTGGGAAGAGCGGGGGTATAAATTTTGTTAAATAAATAAATAAATAACATCAGGACCCTTTATCCAAACTTTCTGAAATATGGCAGTATTGGTAATGTTGTAGTGGGACATAATATTCCCAGTTTTAATACAATGTGAACAGAAGATAAAGAAGTTGTAGCCAGGAATGTGTATGGAACTTTTCTTAAAATCACAACATTCAATTGCTTATAAAATCAGTTTCCTTTATCGAATAGGAATGTGTGAACAGGACAGAGTTCGGCTATTTGGACGTTGTGACATTCTGATTAAAACCTTAGTTCGGGTTCATGCATTCAGTCCGGCGGAGTTTGGACCCCCCCAGAAGGTTCAGAAAGTTCAGTCCCACCAGGAGGCTTGGGGTGTTCCAGGGACCCCAGGGGTGCCCGGGGCAGCATGGCAGACTGTCGGAGACCCAGAAGCAGCAGCAGCAGAGACCGGGAAAGCTTTGAACTTGGCACCTCGGGTTGCCTGGTTAGGCAGGCTCGGTGCTTGGCCCCTGGGGGTTGCCAGGGTACCAGGACTGGCCATCTGAGACCCAGCAGCAGAAGCAACAGAGACCGGGAAGGCTTGGCACTTGGCAACCCAGGTTGCCCTGCCAGGCAGGCTCACCGATTGGCCCCTGGGGGTGCCCGTGGCATCAGGGCTGGCCATCCTGGACACAGCTGCAGCAGCAGCAGTAGAAGCAACAGAGGCCGGGAAGGCTTGGGGCTTGGTGGCTGGCACCCATAGTTGGCTGGGCATTGCAGCCTGGCAAGCATTGGTGGGTCTCAGCAGGCGGTGGCTGGCCGGCCATGTGAATCACCACTGGGCAAGGCTACTTGACCAATTTTCAGAAGAGTTGGTTGAAATCTGGTGAGTAGGATGCCAGCCTGCAATACCCATCCCCATATGAGTGCCAGCCACCTCCAAGCCTAGGCCAGGCCTCTGACGGAGCTCCACCGATGCCTGGAAGCCTGTAATGACTATTTATTTAGAAGGGTACTATCCTCAAGGGGCAGTGGTCTTAGTAACAGAGCAGGTAAAAGAAGTTGTGTCACAAAATATTCAGCATGAGGCCACTTCCCTGGGTGTTTTTGCACATGGAAAGTGGTCATGCACAGTGCTGGGTAATATTGGTTCTGATCCTTCAGGATTATGTCCAGTTAAGATGGATCCTTTGTCTGCATGTCCTCTCTCTCCCTCAATTTTGGGGATGGAGGAATTTGATCTCCCCTCAAACCAATTGGGTTTTGCAACCACAGATGAAGTGGAGGAATGATGGGTAGGCCCCCTATGGAAGTCTTTTATTTCTATAGTTTCTCAGAACATTTCTGGTTGGAAAACCAAATTAATAGATAATGATTTTGTTTGTTTCATTAGATCCTTTGACATTATTTTGCTCCAAGAAACATGGCATGCGGAGCAATTGGACTTGGATGGGAATTTGTCCTTTGTTGTGGACGCCCAAACTGAAGTGAAGGGTAGGCCTAGTGGGGTTTTGGGCTGTTTAATATCATAAACAGACACACTGGCAGGCCTCCAGTTCTGCTCGTTCTATGCTGGATTCTCCAGTTCTTGTCACCTACACGGCTGGGCTTTGCAGGCTGCCAGGCATCATCAAAGCAGTGGCAGAGGCCCAGCCAGGGCTTGGTGGCTGGCCCTCCTACATGGCTGGGCATTGCAGGCTTGCATCCTACTCGCCGGATCTCAACAGGCTCTTCTGCAAATTGGTCAAGCCTTGCCTGGTGGTGAATCACATGGCCACCCATAGCAGACATTGGATTGCTGGGCCACAGTACCCATGGTACAGCAGAGGCAGCAGAAGCAGACATTGGATTGCCAGGGCACAGAACCAATGACACAGATAGCAGAGGCAGCATTGGCAGCAGCGGCTGACATTGGATTGCCAGGGTACAGAACACATGGCAAGACAGCAGAGGCAGAATTGGCAGCGGTGGAAGCAGACATTGGATAGTAGAGGTACAGAACCAATGGCACCGACAGCAGGGGCAGCATTGGCAGTAGCGGCAGACATTGGATTGCTGGGGCACAGAACCCATGTCACAGACAGCAGAGGCAGCATTGGCAGCAGTGACAGACATTGGATTGCCAGGGAAAAGAACCCATGGCACAGACAGCAAAAGAAGTATTGGTAGCAGTGGCAGACATTGGATTTCCAGGGCACAGAACCTGTAGAACAGCAGAGGCAGAATTGGTAGCAGCAGTAGACATTCGATTACTGGGGCACAGAACCCATGGCACAGACAGCAGAAGCAGCATTGACATCAGTGGCAGACATTGAATTGCCGGGGCACAGAACCCATGGCACAGACAGCAGAGGCAGCATTGGCAGCAGCGGCAGATATTGGATTGCCGGGGCACAGAACCCGTAGCACAGCAGAGGCAGCATTGGCAACAGCAGCAGATATTGAATTGCCGGGGCACAGAACCCATGGCACATAAAGTAGAAGCAGCACTGGCAGCAGTGGCAGACATTGGATTGTCAGTGTACAGAACCTGTAGCACAGCAGTGGCAGCATTGGTAGCAGCATTGACATTGGATTACTGGGGCACAGAACCCATGGCACAGTCAGCAGAAGCAGCATTGGCATCAGTGGCAGACATTGGATTGCCGGGGCACAGAACCCATGGCACAGACAGCAGAGGCAGCATTGGCAGAAACAGCAGACATTGGATTGCCTGGTAGCAGAACCCATGGTACAAACAGCAGAGGCAGCATTGGCAGGAGCAGGTATTGGATTGCCAGGGAATAGTACCTGTGGCATAGCAGTGGTGGCATCAGCAGCAGTAGCAGACATTGGATGGCCAGGGCACAGAGCCTGTGTCACTGAAGAGGTGGCATCAGCATCAGCAGCAGACATTGGATTGCTAGGGCACAGAACCTGTGGAACAGCAGAGATGGCAGCAGCAGGATTTTCCTAAACCCAGCACCCATGGATCCAGGATGGTAGGATTTGCCAGGGAAGAGCTCTCATGCAGCAGCAGACTGCAGCATCAGGATTGCATGGGCACACTTGGAATTGCCAGGGCAGAGCACCTATGGACCAGCAGACAGCAGCAGCATGATTACCAGGCCAGTGGGGCACATCACCAAGGGTTGCCAGGGCAGGCAGACAGGCACCTTGGAATGAGAGGCAGACAGACTGGGCCAGGGCTTCAGCTTTGCCCACAGGGCGGGCAGACAGGCACTTTGGCATGAGCAGAAGACAGGCTGAGGCAGGGTTCGAGGTTGGCAAACAGGGCGGACAGACAGGCAGTGTGGCATGAGCATGGGAAGGCAGGCTGAGGCAGGCTTTGATCTTGGTAACCTGGGTGAATGGGCAGATAGGCAGCATGGCATGAACATGGGAAGGCAGGCGGAAGCAGGCTTTGATCTTGGCCACCTGGGCGGGCGGGCAGACAGACATTGTGGCATGAGCATGGGAAGGCATACTGAGGCAGGCTCTGATCTTGGCAACCTGGGTGAATGGGCAGATAGGCAGCATGGCATGAACATGGGAAGCTGAGGAAGGCTTTGATCTTGGCAACCTGCGTGGGCAGACAGGCAGCATGGCATGAGCATTGGAAGGCAGACTGAGCCAGGGTTTGAGGTTAGCAACCTGGGCAGCCGGGCAGACAGGCAGCATGGCATGAGAGGCACTAGGGAAGGCAAGCTGGGACCTTGGCACAGCACTCAGATAGGCTGGAGAAGACTGTGCAGCGTGCGCAAGAGATAGCCAGTCAGATAGGTGGGCAGAGATTGTCTAGGTAAAGGCCAGCTGTCAGGCTTACAGCTTCCGAATGCCACCCCGTGACATGAGGTCATTCAGATAGGCCGGCCGAGGCTGTCTAGACAGAGAGAGAGGGAGTCAGGGTGGGCGCCGGGCATTGGGAGGGAGAGACAACACCTCAGCAGCAGCAGCCCAGATTCAGAAGGAGCCCTGTCCCAAGATTGCCCCTGACTTGGGATGATGTGTGCCACTGCACCATCAATCCATGTCCAGGGGCAGCTCAGAGAATCCCAGCAGCAGAAGGTTGACCTTGATAAAAAGCAACTGTTCCACCAACTTGGCCTCTAGTCTCAGGCAGTGCGGTGAACAAATGTCCCCCGCCATGGAGAACACCCGTTCACTGGGGACACTCATTTGTGGGCAGGACAAGACACCCTTGGCCACTTTACAGGGCCAGCCACACATTGGTCTTGATGGTCCAGTAGGCCAAGTGATCGCTGCTGGGTTCGATGCACGGCTCCTCCTTCAGGTAGCTCTCCACTGCTGCTGAGGCGCTGTTGTATTCCCTCACATAACTCTGCCTGGACACCACCTCCACCACTGCCCTCAACCACACTGCCTGCCCAGCTGTGCATGAGCCCATGGTCGCCAGAGTGCCCTGAACATACGAGCTGCTGCTGGTTAGGGATGGGCGAATGTGGTTTGGAAGTTCGGAGTTCAGACCGAACTCGACCAGTTCAGTTGACCGAACTGAACTTCCAAACCGAACTCTATTTTCAAACCGAACCGAATTTCTGAACTCGGCTCTTTTTGCCCATCCCTAAAAGACAATATTCCATTTTGTTCAACGGGGTTTGAATTTCAAAACTTTGTTCAGAAGTTCAGAGTTTGGACTAAACTCGAACAGTTCGGTCAACCGAACCGAACTTCCAAACTGAACCGAATTTCCAAACCGAACTGAACCAAACCGAATTTCCAAGCTCAGTTCTGTTTACCCATCCCTACTGCTGGCAATAGGGGTGCTGCTGCTGCTCAGCCTGCTGCTGGTGCTGCTACTGCTAGAGCTTGGGCAGGGATAGACCCCGCCAACTGAAAGGGGTGACTGCTCCCACTCCCACCATCCCAAGGGGCATCCTGCTGATGCTCCCACGCACTCTCAAAAGCCCACTCTGCCTGCCAGCCCATCTCCACCAGCTCACCCTTCCAGTGGTCATAGAGCACTACCTGGCGTGCCACGCTGCCCTTCACCCTGGGGTCCAGCATGGTTGCCAAAATGTATACTGCCCACTGCAGGAGCTTATCGAACTGCGTCTTCAGTCCTGCCTTCAGTTGCTGCACCAGGGCAACCGCCACATCCGCCAGCTTCCTGCCCTGAGGGCCACAATCCCGCCCCTAGAGAATCTCATCCAGACTCCTCAGGAGAATCTGGACCATAGGGGTCACCTGGTTGATGGTGGCCATGGAGGAGCTGATGGTCTTTGTCACGGCCCGAAACGGTCTGAGTACGAAGACCGTGTGAGCCAGGATCTCCCATTCCACCCCATCGTACCCTGGAGGTGACCTGCTGTTTGTCACCAGTTGAACCTGATGCAAGGTGGCTTTCTGCTCGAGAAGCCGCTCGAGCATCAGGAATGTCGAATTCCACTGGGTGGACACATCCTACACCAGCTGGTGCACTGGGGACCTTTGCTCGGCCTGCTTCTCCGGGAGGAGGTCGCTGCCCTTCACGCTCCAGGGCAGTAGGCTATTTGATCTGGGGGATCTTCCCCCATGGCCCCCGGTCCTGGGTGCAGAGGTGGAAGTTCTGATTGACTCTTTTAGCAACCATAAGGCCCTGTGTTTAGATCTGATTCCCATTGAGTTTATCAAAACTCATAAGGATTGGTGGATCCCCCTGCTGGCGGTGCTGTTTACCGCCATTAATAATGGAGGGAGCATCCCTGATGAATGGGGTGGGGCAGTGGTTATTCCTGTATACAAAAAAGGCCCTAGAGCAGACCCCTCTAACTATAGACCCATCAGCCCGCTGTCAGTAGTCGGTAATTTTTATGCCAAATATTTGCTTGGCAGGCTTACTGACTGGATGGCAGAAGCCAAGATATTGGCACTAGAGCAGGCAGGCTTTCAGAAGGGTCTATCCATGGTGGAACAATGTTACATTTTGTATCATCTCATGACTAAATATAGGGGCCGCAATGGATCATTCTACGTAGTTTTTCTGGATCTAAAGCTGCGTTCGATTCTATTGATAGAGATATCTTGTGGCGTAAGCTTAGGAGTTCTTCGACTGATCAAAGACTTGCTGGCTTGATTTTCTCCCTCCATGCAACCTCTTTTCTTAGGGTCCGGGTTGATTTTCAGGGCCCTGTTACTGCCCCTATTAGTATCTTTAAGGGAGTAAGACAAGGCTGTGTTCTGGCCTCTCTGCTCTTTAACTTCTACATTAATGAAGTGATATCATTAATGGCAGAATCTAGATTCTTTCCGCCAAAACTTGGGGCTAGAGCAGTGGGATGCTTGGGATATGCTGATGATGTTGCCTTGGCAGCTATGTTCCTTTCCTTTGCTGACTTCTATAACACCAACAAATTGACTATAAACTATCAAAAATCAAAGCTTATGGTATTTTCTGGCATCAGAAAACCTTACCGTTGGGATATTGAGGGCCATCAGATTCAACAGGTACCTTCCTTCCGTTACCTTGGGATCCTTTTTCATAGATCAGGTGCTTGGAGGGAGCATGTTAAAAGAGCTCTTGTCGTAGCTAAGGTGCCCGCTCAGGCCATTTATGGTCTATTTAGGCGACAAGGCAGAAACTCTATTCATCTGGCCATTTCGGTCCTTAATAGTAAGGTCAGAGCCCAGCTCCTTTATGGAGCTGAGCTCTGGGCTCCTATTCTCTCCCAGGATGTTAATTCAACTCAGGCTAGATTTTGAATGGGTGCGTTGGGGAACCCTAAAAGTACTCCCCATGCAGCAGTTAGACTGGAGCTGGGACAGAAGTCCTGGCATCAGGTGGCCATGGAGCTGGCATTGAAATTCTGGGCACGACTGTTTGTGGGGCAATGCTCAGAGATACTGAGGGGGGTGGTTCAGGATCAGGACTCTTTTGTCAATCCCTGGGTAGAGAACCTTAGGGAAATAGGGCTCTCCAAGGAGTATTTGACCCACAAGCTACCAAATACTATTAGGAAAGAAATCCTGTGAAGGATTGACGATATTGAAAGGCAACTGGAGATCACTCGAGTAAGAGCATCTCCCCATGTGGAGATGTTTCTTGATTGGGCACCTAAGGTGGGATGCTTGGCTGAGTATTTGACGTCTTCAATTTCGTTGAGAGCCAAGCACCTCATATTTCGAGCCCGTGTGAATTCCTTCCCTTCTCGTGTACTTGAGGGGTGGTTTCAGAACATCCCTTTCCCCTTACGGCTCTGCCCATTTGATCATTTAACGGCAGAGTCAGTAGCTCATATGCTCTTGCACTGCCATCTTTATGATAGGGACAGAGAGGAGCTATTAGCTCCCTCTCTCCAGAGGTACCTGGGTAGGTCTGATGAGGCATTATTGGGGGTTTTACTTGATAGCTCCGATCCTCTTGTTATTCGTAATTAATTCAGCCACCTTTTTACTCCGGGCATTTCATGCCAGGAAAAACTTCCTTGAATTTAGGGTGCCTGAGGTATAAACTCATCCAGTTGCATAAAACAACTAAAACTCTCTTATCATGACTTCATGGACCATGAGTGGACCATGGATCACAGTTTGAAACCAACTTGCCTTTATAGTCTTCATGTAGGTCTTGATTATATGTAATAAAGCTCTAACCTTTCATTGCTACTCAGCTTTATAGAATATACAAAATCCCTATCATTTCCAAACATCTCTTTTAAAATAAATTTCTGTCCAGATGTTCTTTTTAAAACACATTTTCAATAAGATGCTCACAGTTCTCTGGTGAGGTATAGCTTACTATTATATAGTTAGAAAGACTTAATCCTAACCTTTGAATGTTTTACAATGTAAAAGCCACACTAGGGAAAATAGGAAAATTAAACACGAACGCTTTCCAACAGAACATCACATCTCCAACTATCATTAGTCATATCTGTCCCAGTGAAGCTCTCATGCTGACATATTTATCAACTAAGAGCTTGACAAAATAATTACAGCACAGCATTGCTTCCTGAGAAACATACTGCACACAGTTGCTAACTTTTATTCATCATATGTGACACTGTAGATTGCTGAATTGGTGATTTCTTGAAATAACCTAATTGCTAGTTCAAAGACACTCTCCGTGTTATGTAGGGCAGAGGTAACACACAGCTACAATAAATCATAACCTTCTCTCAAGTGGGACAGGAACTGTGAGATAACAAGAATGTTGTGAAGTTAGACTCTTTTAAGATAAGGACTAGGGTACATTGTCTTTATGCGGTCATCTTCATACAGCCTCAGATCTAGTCGGAAGAGGAAGAAAACATCTATCAATTAAAGAAATTGTTTGTATAGTGAATATGTGTTAACTACATCAAAAACATTATTTATGGAATATTTGTGGGATGTATTATATAGTGGCCGGATTCACTCTATAGTTAAGGTATGTTGCATGCTCCATTATTAGAGCGTGGGAGCACTCTAATAGCTAAAGCGTGTTGCACTCTACATTATAATGCCCCACATTATTTTTGCTATAAAACTGGCATGATTAAAGTTAGAATCATGAAATGTGTGGTGAAAAATCACTGGTATAAGTGGTTCGTTCTGTCCAGATTTCAGACAAATCAGTTTTTAAAAAGTTAGACCATCTCGATCTCGGCAGGGTAAAGGAGTTTTGTGTTGGCTGGGAGGACGTGTAAGGCTTTTAGAAAAATCAAGGAGGCCAACAGGGGGTGCCTTCTGGTTTACTTTTTGTAAATTCGGTTAGTAATTTTTAAGTTATGACATCTTGAAAATTCAGTGTTAGCCTATGGAGACCATCCTGAGTGTGGAGTGCTTGCGAACATTCTATGTGTAATTCAGAGACTGTTTAAAAGCAAACCATCTTGAATACTGGGGACTGCAACTCCCAGCAGGCACTGCTTCCTAGAGCCTATCAGTGCTGGGGAAAGAGAGGGAACTGCACCTCCCAGGGGGCAGTGTGAGTGACTGGTCAGCCATGTTTAGAACTGATCTGTTGGGGAGAGGAGGAGAGCAAAGGGAGAGAGCTGAAGTTCACTCTGTCTGATCCCGTACAGCAGGCGCCTTGGCTTGGGGGCTAGGGATGCCAAGATGACTAAACAACAGAGCCATCCTGCAGTGACATTTGGGGTGGCTGATTTTGTCCCCTAAAACCACCCAGAAACACAGAGCACATGGATTTCAGTGACAGCCCTTCCCCTCCAAAAACATGGGGTGTCTGGGCTGAGGCTCCAATAGGGTGCCCCATTGGACAAAAATGGCTGGGGCCAGAGCACTGGAGTTTGCCTGGGATGGGCCCAGGTGTAGGAAGACACAGAGATTTATCCTGGAGACAGGAAAAGGAGGCTACAGATGGGATGGAATCGATCTTCTTTCAGCGCTTCTCCCTCCGACTTTCCCAACCCCACTAAGGAATTAGGGGTAAGGGGATTCTCTGGGCTGATACAGTGGGCATTCTGCAGGAGGGGGGCAGGGAGATGATGTGGTACTGTGCAGAGCTGCCCTGTTGTGCAGAGTGGCAAGTGTAGTCCTCTTAGCCCAGCGAGGGAAATCCTATGGGGGAGCAGGGAGGGAGGAAGCATACACAAGGGGGGGGGGCATTAAGGGGAGAGAGTAGGGGCAGAGCCTCTGTAGATAGCTTCCAGAGTGGAAGCCATACACAGGGGGAGCACTTTACAGGGAGCAGCTTTATTGGACATACAGAATATGGAACCTAGTATAGGGGTAGGTCTACAGAGTGGACAGTGTTGTGCAAGAAAGGGAGCCTTGTCCAAAGAGGAGTAAAGCTGCAGAACAATGGCCATAATTGTGCTTGTGGAGAGCTCTGAACAGAGGAGAACTGAGTGAGAGAGCTTTGTACAGAGGGAGATCTGCAGGACGGGCAGCATTATGTCAGGTGGAAAGTTCTGTACAGCAGGGCACAGCAGAGTCAGGGAGCCCTGGACACGGAGTGAACTAGCCAAGGGGTCCTGTACAGGGGGAGGTCCTTATAGAAAGCACAATGGCCAGTGTTGCACAAGGAAAAGAGCTCTGACAGTGGGGAGTAGAGTGGAAGACTCCTGTACAAGCCATGCGCTAGAGAGATCAGAGAGAGCAGTTTTTGGAAGTTTGCACTGCTTAAACAGAACCAACGTTTTTGTGTTCTTAGTAAAACAGGGAGTTACCAGTAAAAATCCAGTTTCGCCTTGCTTGCTATTTGAAGGAAATAACAACCTTCTAAATGGAAGGGAGCAGATCTTCTACCGTAGCCTCCCCTAAGCCTTGCTCCCATAGTGGTTATGCTGCTCAGTATTCTACTGCACTAGCAGGACAAATTTTCTCCATTGCATTGTATTTAACCAAAAAAATATAGATATTCCATAATCAAAAAACCTCCAGTTTAGAAGAAGAGTTAAAGCTCTTGCAAATTCAATCATGCACTAAAAAGCATGGGTTTTGCAAGTTAAGGCTCCTGCCTTAACTTTCAGACCATGTTAGCAGTAAAGACATTGTATAGTCTCACATATTGTGCTCACTTACAACTTATGCTCCATGCACACACACATTGTCTTCATCGTTCAGCTCCAATCCTCCAATACAGGTTGGGTGAAACACTGAATCTGGGAACAGGAGAGTGTGAGCTGGCCCCTCACTCCCTCCTTTCCCTGTATCCTTTCATTTAAGTTGGGGAGAATGGGACCGCTGAGTAATGTCTCACAACCGTCACTCTTACCCTCTAGTCTACACTGCCCTCCCAGTGCACAGTGAAGCTGGGTACAGTTGTATACAGATGTTTAATTAAAACTAAGTTGGGTATGCATTGAAATTAATAAAATGGAATGGCCATTGGAAGGAATGGAGGCAACAGCAGTGCCAATTTCTAAATAAATACTATTGTCATTCCAACATCCAATAAAGTGACTGTGAAATTATACAACACAGTTGCATATTTGAGAGTACATAGGGAAGGCAAGAAGGTGTGAAATGATGAGAAAAGCACCAGATGCAGTAAGTGAAATGGTTGGAATGACAGGGAAAAATACAAAGAGTGTGCAGGATTAAGTGGGTGGAATGACAGGCAGAATTAGAAATACCTACAATAATACGGTTCTGAGTGAAATAACTGATTCAGAAGACTGATGGTATATGTGAGGAAGCCGTCCTATCATTTTACCCACTTACCAGAGCTGACTTCCTGTCCTTTGACTCCTGATAGCCTCCCTCCCTGTTGTTCCATTTCTTCTCCTGTTTTTTTTTGTCATTCCATACACACTTCTGTTCCATATGACACATATAGACAAATGTTGTATTCCCCAGGACTTTTGAGTTCTCTGTGAGGGGAATGGGGGCTACTGGGTTAGAGGGGTGACTTGGATCCGCAACTCCTGGATTGTCTGTTACAAGGTTGAGAGCAGGGGAGATGAGAACAGGCTCAGAACCAGGATTGTTGAGTTACCTGTGAAGGGAGTGTAGCCTCATGAACTAGAGTGAGGTATAGAGGCTGGAAGCCAGGAGTCCTGATTTCCCTGTTACAGGGCTGAGACTAAGTAGATCATGGGGTGGGAGCCAGAACTCCTAAATTCTCTCTTTCTTAAAGAGGAAACAGAGGGTTGAGGGCCAGTTCACACACAACTTCAGTGTTGCCCCCAACCTGCAAAGAGTAAGAGGATTGGGCTGAGTGTGGTGTGCATGGAACCTAAGTTGTAAGTGAGCACAATATGTGAGACTGTACAATATCTTTACTGCTAACATGGCTCAGAAGTTAAAGCTGGAGCCTTACCTTGCAATTTCCATGCTTTTTAGTGCATGATTTAATTTTCAAGAGCCTATAACTCTTCTTGTAAAGCAGAGGTTTTTTGATTATAGAATAAGGGTATATAAAGACAAGTCTTAATAGAATTCAATAACTTTAGCTCCTGACTTATACTGATCATGGTCTGAGTGGAAGTTCCTCTTTTGCAAGAGGTTCTGTAACTTTGTCCTGAAACTTTGTTTCTGTTTGACTCTATACAAAGGGCGCAGTCAGACGTGCATTTAAATCGCACAGAAGCCGCGGTGGCATAGTGCGATTTAAAGAACCCTGCACTTCCGGGTTAGTGTGAACGCGGTGAGCGTGCACATTTCCACTTAGCCCGAATGTTTGGAGTGCAGTTTGAAAAGTTGCTCCGAGCAGTTTTTCAAACCGCACTCCAAACATTCGGACTAAGTGGAAATGTGCGCGCTCACCGCGTTCACACTAACCCAGAAGTGCGGGGTTCTTTAAATCGCACTATGCCGCCGAGGCTTCTGTGCGATTTAAAGACACGTGTGAATCCCCTCTATATCTTCATATGCCCATATCTGTATTATTTCTTGTTTTATATCTCTGTTCAGATTTTCAGCTGTATTTCTACATATATATTCTGTCTCTATTCTTTTTGGAGATATTTGTACTCTTTCTTATTGCCCATTCTATGTACTTAGGTTAGAATAAGTTTGGATCGAGATTTACTTTGTTAAGTACTTTTCAATTTAACTTGTATTCAGTTTTAACTTCTTATAGTAAAGTCATCTAAAGAGAACTTGGTCTCTGTGTTCATTAGGAGAAAGGTTTTCCTATCGTCTCTCTCTCTCTCTGTGTAGAGCCTCCTAGCTAGAGTGATCAAGGTAAAATCTCCCTATAGCCCTATCAACTTCCCTAGAGCCGAATTCTCAGTCTACAACATAAACATTGCACAGCTATATTATTTTAAATTTTATAATACAAAATGGCAGCCCCAAAGGGTTTTCACCATTTCAGAAGTGTTGGTTGAGCAGAGGAGGAGATTTGTAGAAGTATAATGGCTACTAACATTCAGATTTCTGATTAATGATCTGGTACCAACATTTTCAGAAGTAAAAATGCTAAATAATGCTGGAGTTCCTTTACCAAGACACTAATGGACGTCCATGTTCTTAGATGACCAAATTGCTACCTTACAATGTATCCAATCACCTAAATTGGCTTATGTAAGTAAATATATGCCCCAAGTACCAAAAAGGTTATTTCTCACATCAGAAGTTTTACTTTACCTATACACATGATTTGGTTTTTGCTTGTTGAAATGTAACAATCTTTGGGCATGTTCTCATGAACTTCCTCAATTAGTGTTAATTATTACAGAATAATCACGCTTCTGGTAAGCAATAGACTCCCCATTTAACCTACACTCTGACTATCCTGATTAGGAGACTAAAATGGTAATTAAAATGTGTTAAGAGGTTATTCCTGGGCTCATAATCCAGAAAATCTAATCATGAGAGCACAGCCTTGATGACTGTCCTCCTTTCATTCCTCAAATTCTCCAAATCCTGAAGTTGAAGTCACACTAATATCTTAAGAAGGAGGTTATTATGTACAGAATCTCACCACTCTGATTTAT
This sequence comes from Sphenodon punctatus, assembly GCA_003113815.1. Lineage (NCBI taxonomy): Eukaryota > Metazoa > Chordata > Lepidosauria > Sphenodontia > Sphenodontidae > Sphenodon > Sphenodon punctatus. The sequence goes on from QEPC01014615.1 coordinate 3,858,048, forward strand.
ACAAAAATACACCTAATTTTCACTATTCTACATGACCTCACAGGGCACAAAGGTGTAGAAAGTCAGGCCTTGACTTGTCTAAGGAATGTGTGTGTGTGTGTGTGTGCGCGCATGTGCGCACACTAATTCAGCAATTTAAAGGATTCATTCTGTCAGTCTATTGAACCTGCATTCATTAGAATGCCAGGTGCTTGTTGCATTCCTATTATCTAGAATAACCTGAAAGGAAACAAAAGCTGCTTTGTTACTACCACCACTCTAGGCTGCACCTGTATCTAATGATAAAAATGTTTGATCCTAATCCTATTAAATGGAAATGTTGCTATTGACTAATGGGCATTGCATAGGTCCTAAATGTGGAAATTGACTATTCTGGGGTTGACTAGCATATGCTCATAGGCTCTCTTTAGGATTGGGTGTTCCATGTTGAAATCTCTCTTCTTGGTTTATTAAAAATTAAACATTTTTTCTGTCAAAATATGTGCCTTCTGTATTGTTAGTCTTTAATGCAGAGTAGTAATGCAGAGTAGTAATGCAGATTTGGTTCAGAGTTTGAGTCTCCCTTCATGAGCATCTTCTGTTGCAAAGTGTTGGAGATGGAAAAAACATTTAAAAGGGCATGCATTCTATGCCCCTGGCAATGCAGTACAAAGCCCCCAAAGTTCATTTCCCCTTCATTACAAAGACATCTTGTTAATCATTATGCACATTTGCATAAAGGAGAAGGGAGACAAATCTCTCATATGACTGTGCCATTTTTTGTGGTACCATAGATTTTTTTAAGTTAAAAGGGCAAATGTGCTTCGCAAACTGATTAGGTCAAATTGTATGTTTGCATATTTTCTTGTAAACAGGAAAGTGATTTCTGAACTACGACACATTAAAATATTAATATTTACATATGTTCCTTAAATTGCTATCTGCAGCAAGTGCTTTGGGCAATTACTTAATGGTACAAGATTTCTGTATCCCACAAATTACTGTGAAATGTTCTACATGAAAGAACAACATGTCTAATTTTTCTCGGAGGATGAATGATTTGTCATGCAGAAATGTCCATTAGATCTAAACCATTACTAAAAACATTCAGGGTAATAAATCATCATTCAGCATTAAATGAAGAAGCAGCACCTTTCTCAGTTTGGTTGTTCAGTCATAATCATGATAAATGAAAAATCCAGGGCAGGTGAATTTTAATGGGCATACAAATGCACTTAGATTAATTAGATTATGTATTCTGAAATGTTTTTTCTTTTGTTCTATGAATCTGAAAGCAGAGATGAATGTGGAGTAACATTTGACATACCACAAAGACTCCTCTGACAAAAAGTCCCTGCCACCAAAACTGTGCTGACAGGCCCTGAGTCCTGTAGAATTCAAGGGACCTCTCCACAGGTAGGTACTGCATTCTCCTTGACTCCTATGGTCCTTTTCACACGAGACATCCACACCCTCGCTGGTACCTGTGTGAATGCCGTGGGGGATGGGTGGGGGTGCATGTGCACTTTCATGCTACACCCATCTCCACCCATCACCCATACACAGAGTATGGACTCCAATCCCGATGCGCTGTGGGTGGAGATGGGTGTGTATCCATGGGAATACACGTGCACACCCATCCCCCCCCCCCCCCACCGTAGTCCATTTTAAAATGGCCTATATGTGTATACGTGGTGGGTGCTACTGGGACACAAGTACTGCAGAAATAAAATCAAGTTGGCACGCTTTATGAAATCTACTCATGCTGCAAAATGTAAAGTTGATAGGTTGTTAGGATTTTATTGTCAACATTCTCCCATGGTTTATAATTTTTATATATGTGAGATAAAAGTTTCCCAACATCACAGCTATTCTTTTAGGTGATAAATAGGAAGAGCTGTCAAAAATTGATGTGGCATTAGAAGAGATTTCAGAACAAATTGATAAGCAAACGGAAGTAACTAGACTAGATTCTATTCTGGTTTGAATTTACACCCTCCCCATCCAGAAGGCTGAGGGTGGCTTACAACAATTTAATACACCACAACCATCATAGCAAATAGAAAACAACATTACATATAAATTCCCCACCCAAAAAACCCAACCCAGTCTCACCCCCAAATCGCTTTTTTCTTCCATGTTTGTACCCTCCCAAGAGGGGTTATGCAATTTTATTCACCCACCCCTCAACACTATTACTTTGCTCCCTCCATCCTCACCCTTCCCACATACTTGCAACCCAACCCACCCTTCCCTTATGCTCGTTACCCCCCTTACCCACCAGGGACTTGTGGCATGATCAGCCCCTAACCCTCCCCAATCCTGTCTTCCCCCTGCACTCATACCACTACCACCCTTCACAGAAAGGTCAACAGCATACACAGAACCTAGAAAGCTCTAATAAAGTACAAGGAAAGTGGGTAGGATGGAGATAAATCACCCTGTGACACAGTTACAAGTTTAGATTAGGACTGAAAGAATATACTGGCTTTGATTCCATTTTTGATCGATCTAGCCATTCTGATTGATCTGGCAAAACATGGATCAGAATATGATCTAATTCATATTCTGCCAGAATGATCGGATTGGGATGGTGGCGTGGGACTCCTACTCACTAATTCCTGTCAATTCCAGCCACTTTCTCCTCCCCCCCGTCTCCTTCCCTTCCTTTGAGGCTCACTCTGTGTGCCTTTACTCCCCCCTTCATCTCCGTGTCGCTGTCATCTACCACCCCCCTGGCTCTGTCCTCCTTTCTCTCTGAATTTGAGTCCTGGTTCATTTTCTTCCTCTCTGATGATACCCCCACTCTCATCCTCAGTGACTTCAAAATTCACGTTGATGTCCCTACGCAGTCCTCCATCTCTCGTTTCCTCTCATTAGCCTCCTCCTTCAACCTCCACCTTTGGACCAACTCCCCCGCCCACGCTAACGGCCATTCTCTTGACCTTGTCTTCTCTAGGAACTGCTCTGTCTCTGATCTCTCCTTTGATCCTCATCCCATCTCTGACCACTTCCTTGCCTCTTCCAATGTCTCCTACTGTCCCCCCTCCTCTTCCCCATCTCCACGCCCCTTCCATGACCTGCAGGCCATTTACCGTCTTAACTTTGCCTCCTCTCTCTCCCCCCCCTCCTCCTCCTCCTCCTCCTCCACCTTATCCCCCCCAGACTCTGCCATTTCCACTTTCAATTCCCCTCTCTCCTCCACCCTTGACTCCTTAACCCCCTCTCCTCCCAACTGGCCCACTCCCACAACCCTCATCCTTGGCTCACCCCCAGTATCCACCACCTCTGCTCCTGCACCCATGCTGCTGAACGTCTTTGGCACAAATCCTACTCTCATACTGACTTCCTTCACCTCAAATTCTGTCTCTCCTCCCTTACTTCTGCTATCTCCCTCACTAGACAGAATTACTATGCCTCCCGCATTGAGTCCTGTTCTCGGGATCCTTGCCACCTGTTCTCCACCTTTGACTCCCTCCTCAAGCCCCCATGTCCTCCTCCTCCCTTTCTGCTCAGGATCTTGCTTCCTTCTTCACCTCCAAGATAGACAGGATCTGCCTTGACATCGCTTCCCATTCCTCTCCTCTTCCTACTCCCTCCCTTCCCCCCTCCTCCCCCTCGTTCTCTCCTGTCCTCCTTCCCTCCCACCTCCCTTCAGGAAATCTCCTCCCTGCTCTCCTCCAACCCTTCCACTTGCCCCTTTGACCTCATCCCCGAGTCCCGCCTCCTGACCTCCATTGTTTACACTGTTGCCCCTTCCCTCCTGCACATCATCAACCTCTCCCTCTCTACTGGCTCCTTCCTATCTACCTTCAAGCATACCACTGTCTCTCCTATCCTCAAAAAGTCCATTCTTGACCCCTCTGACCCTTCTAGCTACCATCCTGTCTCACTCCTTCCTTTTGCTTCCAAGCTTCTTGAATGTATTGTCTACTCTCGCTGCCTCGATTTCCTCTCCGCCAACTCCTCCCTTGACCCCTTCCAATCTGGCTTTCGCCCCCTTCACTCTACTGAAACTGCTCTCTCTAAAATCACCAATGATCTTCTTGTGGCTAAATCTAATCACCTCTATTCCGTTCTTGTCCTCCTTGACCTCTCTGCTGCCTTTGATACTGTTGACCACCCACTCTTGCTGGATTCACTTCACTACCTTGGCTTCCGTGGCTCTGTCCTTGACTGGTTCTCCTCCTACCTCTCTGACCGCTCCTTCAATGTGTCTCTTGCCAACTCCACCTCCTCCTCCCTTTCACTCTTGGTTGGTGTTCCTCAAGGCTCTGTCCTTGGCCCTCTCCTCTTCTCTATCTATACCCTGTCCCTAGGCAAACTCATTGCCTCCCATGGCTTCCAATATCACCTCTACGCTGATGACACTCAACTCTCTCTCTCTACTCCCTCTCTCTCTCCATCTGTTCAAGCTTGCCTCACCAGCTGTCTCTCTCACATCTCTACCTGGATATCTCAACGTCAACTCAAACTCAACATGGCTAAAACTGAACTCCTTATCTTCCCCCCTCATCCCTGTCGATCCTCATCAATAGGGTCACCATCCTTCCCTTCCCCTAAGCCCATAGCTTAGGCTTCATCTTTGACTCACCCCTTTCCTTTAAGCCCTACATCGACTCTGTTGCCAAATCCTGTCACTTCTCCCTCCATAACATTGCTAAGATTCACTCTTTTCTCTCTGTCTTCTCTCCCAAAACCCTTGTTCATGCCCTGGTCATCTCTCGCCTCGATTACTGTAACATCCTTTCTTCACTGGCTCCCCCTTCCTGAACGAATCCTTCACAAGCTCCTAGTCTTCACCTATAAAGCTCTTCACAACCTTGCTCCCCCCTACCTTTCTGAGCTAATTTCCCTCCGTACTTCAGCCCATGAACTCCGCTCCTCATCTGTTCCCTCTTTCATCCTCCCATGTCTCCCCTGCTCCCCTAACCACCTTCGTCCCTTCTCCCTAGCTGCCCCCCATGCCTGGAACTCCCTCCCTGCCCACATCTGCCTCGCCCCCTTCCTTCAAACCTTCAAATCCTTTATCAAGACCCACCTCTTCCGCTCTGCCCTCACTGACTTCTCCCTTCCCTCACCTAACTCCTTCTGATAGCCTCCATCCAGTACAATCTGTTACCTGAGGTCTGTGCACTCATATTCTCACCACATGGACCAACCAGCCATCATTCTTGATGTAACCAGGCCAAGCACGTGCACCTGGGACCTCACATCCTCGTGAATGTTACTCTCCTTGTCTCTCCCTCTGTTCCCCTTCCTTCATATCCCCCTCCCGTCTCTCAGATTGTAAGCCCTAGGGCAGGGACCATGTCTATTCCATTACTTTGTAAAGCACCAGGTACATTGCTTGTGTTATATAAATGCTTGATAATAATAATAATAATAATAATAATAATAATAATAATAATAATAATAATAAACAAAATGGCAGTGACATACTGTGCATGAACAAAATGGTGACGCAGCATAAGGTCCCAACATTTTGAATGTGTCACAGAGTGCGGCTCCCTGGTGTAAGTCCCCACAGGATTAGGCTCCAAATAATCATTTGCCTCAGGTAATCAGCTTTTCACAATATATTTGGTTCTTCTACACAATTCAGTATTTTTGCAATCTCCACCAAACACAGTCTCTGGATAGCCTATTCTAATGCCAGGAAACAGTCCCCCAGCACCCCAATCCCTGTCCTCAGCCAGGTACAGTTCTTTTGCTGTTAGTCACTATTTGTTCTTAAGTCTATTCCAGTATGCAATATCTATACATCCTTTACTCACGAATTGGCCTCCTTCAGGACCCTGGAGAGCATTCCTCAACCTATCACTCTGCAGCAGGGTTCCTTCACTCACGTCCCTGTCAGGCACAGTCTAGATTCAGGATCTTAGGCTCCTTGCCCACGTGGTGATTTTCATGTGAGATTCAATTTCACATGAAAATACTGAACATGTAAGTTTGGTAGTGGGATGCATGTCCGCATTGCCATTAATCTGGGGCATGGATCCATTATTGAAAATAACAGATCCATGCCCACTTTACCCTGCTCCCCTGCATTGGGCTGAAATGTCTCCCGCAGTCACCCTCCCCCAGCCCCTTAACTCACCAGGAAAGGCTTCCCCACCCCACCCTCCCCCATCCCAGTAATTCACCTGATGGGGTGGCAGTGGCAGCAGGGACTTCTAAAGATGACTCTCCATAGCTGCTGCTGCTGCCACCACTGCCACCTCCACCAGGTGATTTACTGCAAAGGGGAATCTCACCATAAGTTTATCTTACAGTGATATTCCCCTGCACACATTACAGTTACATGTGAATTTAAACTCACATGAGTGACAGGGCTAGATTTTCCAGCCCTGTCAATCCATGATCAAATTCACGTGTAATTTGTGCCTGCATGAGGAAGGGGGTTTACCCACATCACCAAATCTCACATTAGATAGAAACTAACGTGAGATTGGATAATGTGGGCAAACAGCCCAAGCCAAGGCTCCTCAGGCAACTCACTCACGAAGTTCCTTCCTGGTCTGTGACCAGGCACAAACTGCTCCTCTCTCTGCACTGCCAACAGTTAATTATTAATTATAAATGTGTTATTATTATGCAAGAGTATGGACCAAATTCCCTGCATTTTTGGTTGTTTCAGACAATGGCTTCTGACAAGTGTATCTAAAAATGTCATATTTCAACTTATCTATACTCTCTGGGACACTCGGACACGCTAACAAATCTTACTCTATTTTGGTTCTCATCTTTAGCGGACAGGCAATAGATGCACAAAACTACACCACCTGGAGCAATCTCATATTTGCCTAAATTAATCTGAATGAGTAAAAATATCTCTCTCCCTCTCACTCCCCCGCCCCCACTCCCTGCCAAGTTGCCTGTGTATCTAGGGAAGAGAGCACAGAGGTATAGAATACAATTTAGCCAGGCACAATACTGACAAGATTCCTCTGACAGTGTGGATTTTTAAGACACTCAAGTTGGATTTGAGTACTCTTTACCAGAAATGATAAATTCTCACTGGGTTGAGTGAGAGGTTAGTTTTTCGTAAGATTGTTTGTCTAGCAAGCACAGAGTCCATTTCTAAGGTAGTAAGGGATGATGAAAATTGTTTCATGGGTCAGGAAAGGCAGGAGGTTCCGAAGGAGAGAAGGAAATGTCCTTTTGTCAGGGAGGGGTGTTTTGGGGTACAGCCAGTTACCCAACACACCACCACAATTTGGGCATCTGTACTCCACTTTGGTCACCATTGACATACGATGCAGTGCATTGTGTGCCATGGGTCCTCCAAATGTTCCCCCCACAACATGGCAGGGCGGGTAGCCGGCTTCTATGCCTACATCCTCAGGAAAAGACTGAGGACGCAGGGCATAGCAAACATTGTCAAATGCACGGTAGTGTGATGCCACTTGTGGGACCAGTCTCCATCTGTCCCACTACACAGTAAGCACCACCACAGGGCTTTGAGCAGCAGCAGACACTATCTCCAGTTCCATGTGGCCATGTCACAGCTGAGGGAGGGATAGTGGGAGGGTCTGGGTGGGGCCAGGTACCTGCCTTTCTGTCCAGAGCCCTGTCCCACCCCCACCTCCATCTGAGAGTGACCCACCTACCCAGCTTCCCTGAAGGGGAAGCACCTGCCTACTCCTGCACCAGCCTTGAAGTATGAAAGCAGTGATTGCTCTCCATTGGGACACACAAGGATTGCACATGCCACAGCTCATGTGACTGCACCTTAGGTGGAAACTGGAAAGGGGACTCCTCTTGGAGTGGACAAGATGAGGTTTTGTGGGAATGACTGGAAAGAGAGAGAGATGGCGTTGACCACTATGTGTGTGTGTGTTTGTGCATGTGTGCATGTGTGTGTGAGAAAGAAAGAAAGAGAGAGAGAGAAGGTGAATGGGTTGGATGGAAAGATTAGTACCAATGGGGGGGGGGGAACTGCCCCATCAAGTGAGAGGCAGGTTTGTGCAAGCAACGTGGAAGGGTTGGGGTTTTCTATGTGTCATTTATTTATGTGTGTCTTTTTTCTATTTCTTTTATTTGTTTCAGTATGCTATATTACTTGTAAGATGCCCTGAGCCTTTGGGATAAGGTGAGGTATAAAAATCAAATAAGCCCCCTTTGCTGCCAAAATTGCAGTGACGGGTGATTTATTGCTCCCCCTCCACCATGGTTTCCCAAATAAGGACACAGTGTGGGAGGGGGGCCACTGCAGGGAGGCTTTTTAAAAATCTATTCCTGCATGTAGCATGGGTTGCTGTGGGCAACCAGCCTCAAGCACAGGCACAGTGAGTGCCTGTGTGTGGTCTGGAGGCCTGCCCCTTTTGGGAAGGGCAGACCCCCTGTTAGCCACACGGGAGCGGTAGTCCGACAGCAGAGGCAGAAAAGTCAGCAGCAATGCACCTTACTGCTGACTGTGGGGACTCTGCAAGAGGACAGGCCAGTTGGTGGGGCTAGGATGGGGAAAGAGCAGAAGGAGGGTGAGAGAAGGAAGAAGAGGACATCAGCGGCGGACGGCGAACAAGCACAAATGGGAGAGAGGAACCACCGGGCCAGAGTAGAAATGGGGAATTATGCCCCCCCAACGAGGGCGAAAATGCTGGCCCGTTTGCGGGAGTGTGAAGCCCAACTACGAGCATGGAACCTCCCCAGCAGGGCCACGAGCGAGGTCGAGGCCATGGCTCTAGGTGGGGGAGGGAAAGGCCCAGAGCCCACACCGCTGGGGGAAGTGGCAGAGAGTGATGGGATAAGCATGGGGGAAACGTGAACAGCAGGGGCTGGGAGCAGCCCCTCCACTAAACAGGGAAGTTTGCAATGGGGGGAGGGTGGTCACCCTCCCGGTGCAATACAGGGATGAAGGGGCCCTCGTGGGGCCAAACTGTGCATGGGTGACACCTTGAAGGGAGACAGACCAGGCCATGGGAGCTGGGCCACCACAGAACCCATGAGGTTCACAAGGGGAGGAGGCAATGGCCTCAGGAGGGGCATGGCATGCCACAAGTCACAAGTCAGACATGGGCCCATTATTGCAGGCCCGTTACCCTGGAGGCAGGGCTTCTGTGGAGGCGGGGGGGGGCACGGGACAGGATGCTGGTGCAAGTGACCCATATGGTGTACCAGGGTTTGGGTGGTATCAGCAGGAGAGGGTCAACCAGCCTGGGAGGCCCAGGGAGTTATTGTCTTTTCACAGAAGTGGACCAGCCCCAGCAAGCAGGAGGCGTGTCGCAGAGCCGGGGAGCCAGGACGAACCCACAGATGAGGAAATGTGGCAGAGGATCCTGGCTGTCGAGAGAGAGTTGCAAATGACCCCTGCGAGGCAACCAACAGAGCCATCTGTGGAAGGACACGAGGGGCAGTCACGTCACCCAAGATGAGCACAAGGTGAGATGGGCAGAGAGGATGGAAACACGGGTGTATTGGAGCAGCAACTGAGGGAGCACAGAGGTGCAGTTTTAGGTGCAGCGTGAGGTAGGATGAGTGTGGCTTCTCAGTAAAGGGTGCCGGGGAACCTGTGTGTGTGTGTGACACAAGGAACCCAACCAAGTGGGCCACAGTTGTTGCAATTAAACGGGGCATGGGTATGGGTCATGCCTGCTGTCGCCCCAAATAGGGTACCGTTTGCAGAGGCAAGAGCAGGGGTGAGTGTCCAAGGAGGGGGGGCAGCCACTGGGGGTGGAATCCCCCTCGCTGGACACACAGAACAAACTGATCAGTGGGCTGGTGCACTGGCCACGCAAACAGAGAGCCACCCTCCTCCTCCCCCAGGTGGGGCTAGCTGTAGCATTGCTGTCCCGTTTGGGGCACATTTACTCCAGATGACAAGGAAAAAGATAGTGAAGGGAGAATATGTTGACCTCTATGCACTGTTGTTTAGTGATCCAATCCTGGATGACTCGGAGCCGGAGGATGGCAAGGATAAGGAGAAGTTCTGTCGCCCTAAGGCAGACTGGAACTGGGCAAATTGGACAGCAGCATTTGTGGTATACATGGGGGTGATACGGCTAGCTGATCCAGGGCGTGAATTAGAGCTACACAAATATGCGGACATAGTGCATAGGGCCTACGGAACGGGACCAGTGGGAGCATGGCCACGTTATGACGAAGCATTTCATCATAGGGCGACAACCATGCCTGGGCTCCATTGGGACGTTCATGCACCCAATTTATAGTTGGAATGTGTGATTGATGTGAGGAGCGCACCCCTATCTGATAGCAGCCACACCCTGGTGCGAGGCAGGGTTACCCCAGCTAACGAGCCATTTCGTGGAGAGGCGTGTATTGGGACACAAGGGGGTCCCGGTCTGTATTGGGAGTACAACTGGACTGGGCGATGCAACCGAGCAACGTGTAATTTTCGACATGGGTGTTACAATTGCGGGGGTGGACATCTGGTATCCAACTGCTTTAAACTTAAACAGAAGGGTGCTAAGGGGAGGTTCGATCACGGGCGTGGAATCGGAAAAGGAGAGCAGGGACCTGCTGGGGGTGCACACCCTACAAAGGGGTCTGACACCAATCAGAATTGACCGCCTCGAATGGGCACTCAGGGGGAACCCAGAGAGGGCAGAAGTGAACTATGTGGTGGAAGATTTTAGGCAAGGTTTCATCATTCCAGCTGGGCCTCTCAGTGTGCTATGGGAAGTACACAACTTGAAATCGATATTGTGAATGGAGGAGGTGGTAAGATGTAAAATTGCTAAGGAGGTCGCAGAAGGTAGGGTGGCAGTCCCATTTAGATTACTCCCTATGAGTAATTTGGTCATGTCCACATTGGGAATTGTTCCAAAAAAGGCAAAGGGGGAATACCACATGATACACCACCTGTCCCATCCCCATGGAGGCTCAGTTAATGACGCTATCCCAAAGGAATTGGCAACAATTAGATTTGCAAAATTTGACATAGCGGTAGAAAAGGCAAAGGTCATGGGAAGAAGGGCACTGATGGCAAAGTGTGACATAAAATCTTCTTTCCGTTTGCTGCCATTGCACCCCAGCAGCTTCCACGTCTTAGGCTTCCAGTTCAAAGGACAGTATTATTATGACTATGCCATGCCCATGGGATGCTCAATATCATGTTATGTGTTTGAAAGATTTAGTTCCCTGTTAGAGTTGGTATTCAGGCAACATTTGCAGGCGGGCAAGGTAACCAAATATTTAGATGATTTTTTGATCATAGGCTGTCCCGGGTCAGGGGATTGTCCACGAGATTTACAGATGTTTCAAGGGTTAGTCAGAGAGTTGGGAGTCCCGTTGGCCCCAGAAAAGATGGAGGGGGCTGCCACAAGACTCACCTATTTTGGGATAGAATTGGACATGAGGTCATCGAGGCTTCCTGAAGAAAAGTTAGATGGTATGAGGGATAAGATCAAGGAGTGCATGGGGGTACAAAAAATTACTGTTTGGTCATTACAATCAGTGATCGGGAGTCTGAACTTTTCCTGCTGCGTTGTAGCACTGGGAAGAGCTTTTTTATCCATGCTTTATGTGAAACTAAAAGGGGAACTCCCACCAAATTACCACATAAGAGGAACTGGGGAGATGAGACAGGACCTGGGGGTATGGCTGGAATTCCTGGAAGGATTCATTGGGGTCAGTTTTTGGAGGGAGAGATGGCTACTCCGAGCGGACTGACAGGTTAAATCAGATGCAGCTGGGGGAGCTGGTTTTGGGGTCTACTTCAGGACACAGTGGTGTTCATTCATCCCCCTGGCCAGAGGAGTGGTGGATTACTGGGGTTACTAGGGACCTCACTTTTCTGGAATTGTTCCCTATTGTAGTAGCAGTTTTGTTGTGGGGAGACCAGTTTGCCAATCGCATGGTCTTATTCTGATGTGATAACCTGGCAGTGGTTCATGTAATTAACACACTATCTTCCCAGTCCCCACGGGTGATGATCTTGGTCAGAACCCTAGTACTAAGGTGTTTGAAGTATAACATTCTTTTCATGGCAAGACATGTCCTGGGTATTGACAATGGCATAGCCGATGCCCTTTCTCGGTTCCAGATGGACCGTTTCCGAAAGTTGGCACCGGAGGCCAAAGACACCCCAGATCCTTTACCAACAGGAGTGTGGAGACTTGGGAGTTAGAGCTGCAGGGATCTTTGGCCCCCAGAACCCAGGCGGCATATGGTAGAGCAGTCTGAGAATTTCAGGTCTTCAGGGCAACAAGAGGGTGGGGGTCAGGGTTCCCAGTTAATGATCCGAAAGTCATCCAGTCTGCTATGGCCCTCAGAGAAAGGAAATTGGTGGTTGGCACCATAGCAGGTAAAATTGCAGCCCTTATTTTTGTCAACAAGCTAATGGGCTTTCCCACTCATGATAAAGGTTTTTACATCAGGCATATGATGGCGAGTTGGGCCAGGGGGCCAATTACCCCTGCGGCTATAAGGGTGCCCATAACAACACCCATATTGATCAGGTTGGTCAGTTCCCTCCCAAACATATGCCACAATGCCTTTGAAGTTCAGCTGTTTCAGACAGTATATGTCGTAACCTATTTTGGGGGCTTCAGGATTAGTGAGGTTGTATCCAGGGTGGTATGGGACAGATCTAATAGGGCTCTGAGGATAGGTGACATCGAATGGGCTCCCACCAGGTTGCAGATAAGGCTCCGTTGTTCAAAGACAGACCAGAGGAAGAGGGGATAAAACGTGGAGTTATTTAGGAGTGGCCCGGTGATGATATGCCCAGTTGAACACATGAGGCACTATTTGGAGATCTGTCCACAGCATCACGGAATATTGTTCATAAACAAAGGAGGGGCATACATGACATGTTATCAGTTTATGGCCATTCTGCAAAAGGTACTGGTTGAGATAGACTTGCTGCCAAAGTACTTTGGTTCCCATTCATTTAGGATTGGGGCCGCCACCACAGCAGTGGCGGCGGGGTTGCTGGAAGAAGCAATCAAGGCGGTAGGGAGATGGCAGTCAGGGGCCTATAAGAAATACGTCAGACCCTAATAAGTTATGTTAATTAGATAGCCTACTGGACCCAAATTGCTTGTACAATTACTCACCGGCCTTTCTTTAACTGCTAATTGGAATAAAGAGTGTGGCCTGTTTGAACCCAAGCTAATATCTCTGTGTCTAATTTGGGGGGTGCGCTGACAAATACTAGTACTACTACTACTACTACTACTAAGTTAGCACAAGAATGATGAGATAACGTTTGGGAAACAGGAACTCAGCCTTTGGTCAGTGGTGAATTCAGCAAACATTACATTCCCTTCAGAGACTGAGGCTCATGAACTGCAGGCACATACTTCTATTTATTTTAATTTTTATCCACAAAAAGCAGCGGTAGGGCGGGTTACAATAATATAAAAACAGGTACATACATGAAAAGAAAAAAACAAAGGAACAACAATTAAAATATACCCAGACCACCAAAAGCCTTCTGAAACAAAACTGCTTGGCACTGTTTCCGGGACATGCATAGGTTTGAGTTTTGGTGAACCTTACAGGGAAAGAAATTATTACACAGCTATGTAGCAGCCACTGAGATTGCCTCTGTTCACACTCTAACCAACTGCATTTTGTGCACCAAGGACATGGTTAGAAGGCTACTCTTGGCTGATTGAAGAGAACACAGTTGATGATCCCTACGGTTTGTTGGGCCCAAGCCAATTAGTGCTTTGTGGGTCAAAACCAAAATCTGGAATTGGGCCCAGGAAGACCTGGAGCACTGGTATAATATGCTCCTGGTAGACTCCTCTCCCACCATACATCACTCACATGTTATTTCTAGTATATTCATGCCATGGCTCCCCTGTAGTGTGTGTGTGGGAGGGGTGGGGCAGCTCCTGAATTGCCATAAGCTCTCTACAGTCCCAGGAATTCGAGGCCCTGTAGGCTTATATGTTGTCAGTGCTTCTCACAGTCATGTTGTCATTTCAAGTTTGTTCATGCACCCAATGTACTGGGAAGCTTTGTGGGAGTTTGCACAGTCTTCATTTACCTGAGTCCAGTCCTGCTTTTGGTCTTCATATGGCACCAATCACTGTAGAAGCTAGTCACGGATATGTTCAATGCACTGAGGAGAATCACAATAGCCAAGCAAAGCAGAGCTTAAGAGGGGAAAATAGAATAGGTGCTATATAGTACTGAGAAGGTGGATGAAAAACCTAGGAGGAGCTGCCTGAGGCAGGAGGGGTGGGGATATTAAAATGTTTAAACAAACAAACAAACAAACAAACAAACAGAGTGTCTGAGAAAATGGCCTGGAGAAGTCAGTAGTTCTGAGAAAAGGCAAGAGTGCAAATGGATCAGATCACACAAAGGTCTGGACTCAGTGGTCAATAGATAGCTGAGGGAAAACATGTGCAGCAAAAACAGGCTTAGAAACCTGATTATCATGCAGGGGTACAAGCACAGATAAATACATTGTTCTTCTAGTTAACCTCCCACAGAAAATGTTCATTTAAGGCAGAGCTGGAGACTACCAGCTGGCACAGGGTGCTACCTGAGCAGTCCAAAGCTGTCAGATTACTGAGAGAGAGCTTGTCAGGGCAGATTCTCCTGGGGAAGCACCTAGGAGCAATTAAAAGTGCTGTAATGATTAGAAAAGTAGGTGGAGACTACAAGCTACCTGTAGAGTGCCACCAGGACCACAGGCAGAGAGCTTTGTCAGTCAGCAGTTCCACAAGCTGATTAATGCCTGCATATATCCGTGCAGGTTTCCACATACAAACAGGAATTTGGGATGCTATGCATGTGTATTAGGTAGTACCTGCGTTTTATATTTATTATTTCTGTAACACTTTCAACGTTCAGAATCCTTTACAATCATTACATAGTTCACCCTGTGAAGAAGCTCATTATTATTCCCATTTCACAGATGGGGAACTGAGGCTGATTTATTCAACACCAGCCACTGAATTCATGCCTAAGACAGGATTTGGAACTTGGTCTACTAGCTCCAAATGCAACAACCATATCCACTAGGCTACACTGGCCAAATGCCAAATTTATAGTACCAAAATTCATAAGTAGGCCAAATAAGATTAAAAGAACATGACTCTTACTTGCTTTTTTAAAATAATGCCTCACAACCTCTCAATAGCTATTTTATTGAGTAAAGACTAAAAAATAACTAGGTAGGTATGTACCACTATGGTTGCCACCCTCTCTCGGGAAAGAAAACTGGACAGTCCTGATTTGCATAGATATAGGTTGCTTGCCCATGTTACACAAACTAACATTAGATAGGAACTAATGTAAGCTTGTGTAACATAGACAAAGCAGTCTCCTTCCTCATATATTAGTAAAACTAACGTTAGATCAATGATGTTTTAATTCTCTGCTACATTGGAGCCGAATTGAACAGTATGGATTCACCAGATATTAATTTCATCTCTAATGGAATTCAACATATTCCATTAGAGAGGAAATTAATATAAAAACAGAGGATCCAGAAAACTATACATCAGTCAGTCTGCGAATGATATCTGGAAAGATACTAGAAGAGATTATAAAGCAGTCAGTCTCTTAAGCATCCAGATAACAATGCAGTGATCACTTGAAGCCAACATGGATCTGTCAGGAATAAATCATGCCAGACTAATCCTATCTCCCTTATTGATTGAGTTACTAGTTTAGTGGATCATGGATATAATTGTTTTCAGCAAAGCATTTGACAAAGTCCCCTATACTATACTTGTTGACAAGCTGGTAAAATGTAGGCTAGATGATACTACCATTAGGTGGATTCCAGCTGGTTGAAAAGCCATACTCAGAGAGTGCCCATCAATGGCTCTTCATCAATCTGGAGGAAGGTATTGAGCAAAGTGCCACAGGGCTCTGTCTTGGCCCCAGTACTGTTCAACATCTTTATTAATGACTTGGATGAAGGAGTAGAGAGAATGCTTATCAATTTTGCAAATGACACAAAACTGGGATGGATAGCTAACAACTTAGAACACAGAAATAAAATTCAAAGTAATCTTGATAGGTTGGAAAACTAGGCCAAAATTTTTTAAATTCAACGAGATAAATGAAAGTTCTGCATTTAGGTAAGAAAAATCAAATGCACAAGTATAGGATGGGTGATACCCGGCTCGGCAACAGGACATATGAAAAGGATCTAGCGATTGGAGTCGATCACAAATTGAACATGAATCAGCAGTGTGAGGCAGCGATGAAAAAAGGCTAATGTAGTTTTAGACTATATTAACAGACGAATAGTTTCCAAGTCACAAGATGTAATAGCTCCACTCTATTTTTCACTGGTCAGACCTCATCTGGAGTACTGTGTCCAGTTCTGGGTGCCGCACTTTAAAAAGGACATTGACAAACTAAAATCATTTCAGAGGAGGGTGACAATTTTGGCCAGGCATCTGGAAAACAAGTCCTATGAGCAAAGGTTAAAGGACCAGAGTATGTTTAGCCTAGAGAAGAAAAGACTATAAGGAAATATGATAGCAATCTTCAAATACCTGAAGGACTGTCACGCAGAAGATAGCAAAGATTTGTTCTCTGTTGACCCTGAGGGCAAGACTAGAAATAATGGGCTGAAATTAAAAGGAAGCAGATTTTGGTTCAACATTAAGAAGAACTTCCGAACAGTAAGAGCTATTCTACAATGGGACAAATTGTTTAGGGAGGTGGGCTTTGTAAATCAAGACTAACACCTTGAATCTGGCTCTGTACACTATAGGCAGCCAGTGCAGAGCACGGAGCACCGGTGTTATGTGCTCACGCCACCCCGTCCCCGTCAGGAGATGGACTGCTGCATTCTGCACTAGCTGCAGCCTCTGAACCAGAAACAAGGGAAGCCCCACATAGAGCGCATTGCAGTAGTTCAGCCTCGAGGTGATGAAGGCATGGACAAGAGTGGCCAGATTGGGCCCGGAGAGGTAAGGTCGAAGCCCCCGTACCAGATACAGCTGGCGAAAGGCGGCTTTAGCCACCGCCTCCACCTGCCGATCCAGATGGAGGCCCAAATCCAAAACCACCCCCAGACTCCGAACCTGAAGAGCAACAGGGGGGAGAACCCCACCAATCAAGGGGGCCAGCACCTCCCCCGCCTTTCCCACCACCATCACCTCTGTCTTATCAGGATTGAGCTTCAGTCTGCTCTGCCACATCCAATCCGCCACAGCCTCCAAACACTGGGAGAGTAACGAGACAGCAGGACCTGGGACAGTTGAAAAAGATCAAGAGAACATAGGCACAACCCTTTTCAGGAAGACCCATCAACTGATATAACATTAGAACTCTGACCCTGGAGAGACCACCTATGAGCAGCTATTCCAAAAGCAAAATGAATTTTTTTCAGGACAAATTGGTCAGATGGGTTTGCCAGCAAAAAAGATAATTTAAATGCTATATCCCAGTGCGATTTCCCTTACTAATAATGGGGTTAGCAAAATTGTTCGAATCTCTGTCAAAGCCCTGCACTGAAACAAATAATGAATAAGATGTTCAATCTGACCTGATTTACAATGGCAAAATCTCCAATCTAAAGGAATCCCCACATATCGACCTTCTAAAACAGTGGATGGCATTTGCTGAAACCTCAGCAAGGTAAAGTCCCTTCTGAGCACGAAATTATCAACAATGGCCAAAAATAATGTTCTAGTTGGTGCTGAGTTTTTGTTTTTCTATACCAAGGGACAACCCTAACTAAAGATAGTGCAGGCAAGTCTGATTGAACAAAAATATCACAAAATCTAGATCTAACTATAACCTTAGCCTTTTCTTGTTCCATGTTAATTAAAAAAATTAATAGAAAAGCCAGCCGTTTTCAGTAATCTAAGTTACTCTTCCAAGGAAAACTATGAAAACATTTTGGAGGTGTTCATGCCAGCAAAGCTTAGGGAGGTGGTTGTTATCCAAAGATCTTAAACACAGCCAATATTTTTCCATCTGCAAGTGGGCTTTCATCTTAACAGGCAGAATACCTGTCTCCACTCTGACTATGAAAGAGGGAGTTCCCAAGATAGCTCGTAGCAGAGTTTTCTGATTCAAAGACCTCAAGATCAGTTCGAACACAATAGCTTCATAATTCAGCACCATAAAGGACCTAAGGACAACATTTTTGTTCTAGAAGTCTGAAAGCAGGGACAACCAGCCTTCCCCCAAATGATCTCCAGAATTTTAACACCCCATGTATAGCTTGCATCACTTTTAACTTGGTTGATCCTAAATGGTCCTGCCAGGAGCCAGACGATGCAAATATCATACTGAAGTATTTATAACGTTTAACTTGTTCTATGGGGACTGAACCTAGGGACCAGTTGCGCGAATAGTATTTCTTAGAAAAGATCATAACCTTGGTCTTACCATAATTAATCTGTAGATGATTGTTTTTACAGTATTCACCAAGTCCAGAAAGCAGTCTTCTAAGACCAATCTCTGCATTTGATAGTAATATCATATCATCTACGTAAAGCAGGATAGATATTTGCTTCTCTTGAATTTTAAGTGGAAAATAATAGTCCTCTTGGAATTTAATCACAATATCGTTAATAAAAAAGTTAAAATCAAAGGGGGCTAAAATACAACACTGTTTCATGACAGTAACAATAATTTGATCCATATCAATGATTTCATCAACTGCAACACAACAGGGGTGATTTATGTGATTCAGTGTCCATGCAGGAAGCTGTACGTGGGGAAAACCAGCCGACATCTGAGAATCAGAATCACCGAACATCGGAGTAGACTAAAGAATAGAACTGCTTCAGCCCCCCTTGTTGAACACTATAATGTATATCATAAGGACAGCAATCTGTTTCCTTTCTGGGGTATTGAAAGAGTAACCCTCCCTATTAATCCCAAATTATTAGCCTCTAGAGAAGTTTTTTGGATACTTACGTTAGACTCCGTTGAACCTCGGGGTTTAAATTACTTTTTGGACTCTATAATCTGATAAACTGTAGTGATCTAATATATTCCATCTAGCCTTGTTTAGGTAATCAGGCTACTTACTAATTGTAAGAACGGATCGCTCATATTCAGTGTAACTGATGTCAGTAGAAAGAGACCAATCAATAAGGGTATAGCTGTCATGTGATTGCTGACGGCACCCTTTTAAAGTAAGGTTGTTTTGGCAGGGGCTTTACATAGAGGCGGGCTAGAATGCCGGCCCCTTAAGGATATTAGGCTGATATATTACCTCTATCTGAAGAACTTCTCAGGTTTGATTATGGGATTGCTTTTTTGGGAGAGGGTCCGTGAGCTGGGGTCCGCTTTTATTAAGGTCTGAGATTTAAACTTGAATACTATTGGTCTTTTTGCATTTAAAGTAGGGAAACAACGTTCCAGCTTCTCTTAAGACTGAATTACAGCCCTTTGTGACTCCCTGGGTTTGGGTGAGTGCGTCACGGAGGAACATAGGGTCACACATGTGTGATACTGGCCTGCATGTAGACTACAAGCCTAGTAAATATGTAAAGCAAAACATGCAACATGTATGTAATGTTACAACTGAGAACTGTAAAACCCAAATCAGAACTGTGACACGTGACCAAGCTTCAGGAAATGGAAAGACAGTTTGTTGTTTTGCCCCAGACGGAGGGCCAGAGACATTAAAAATGCTAATGCAGGTAGCCATTGCCTACGTGACAAACCTCAGATTTCTCCAAGGTGGGAAGTCAAAAACAAAGAGACCAGGAAAGGTACTTAAGGAGGCCATTAAGCCACCTTCAGGGGCTCTCTCGCTTAGCCATCTTGAGCAGCTGCATCTGCATTCTAAAAGCTGTCAGTCAGCAAGGCTGGAAGCTATGAACTGAGAGACAGGACTTTGCTTTCTAGCAACTCTAAGACTGAAAACCCAGTCGCTTATATCAAGGACTGAGAAGAACCTATGGACCTTTGTAGGGTAAGATCCTTATTTAGGAACTCACGCAACCAGTATAGGTTATGAATGCATTATATTTACCTTTTATTTCTAGTAACCACTCTGTGTCAACAATCTTGTTTATGTAATCAATAAACTTACTACTTATCTTTATGAAGAAGTGTCTGTGTCTAACACTGGAACACAAGTGAGCAACAAGAGTTCTCAAGCTCTTGCGAACCCAGAGATTAAAGAGTCTGTAAACGGGAAGGATAGGGCCCTTGGGTGACAAAGGGGTTGTCTCAGCGGCAGGCTTGAATCGGCCAGAGAGAAAAACTGATTCAAGTGGGCTGTAGGCGAGGGAAACTGAGTCACTCAAACTCGGTAAAGTGGGGGTGCAGACCTCCAACCCATGACAGAGTGCTTGAGTTTTAGTCTGGGGCTTACAGCAATGCTTTTGCGAAGTAAAATGGGTTTTCCCCATGTGTCCCAATTTATCTGTGGTAACTGTTTCAACGTCTGGAATTTTGTATCATCCTGATTGTTACTGACTTCCTTGTATGTAGAGCAGGGAGGAATTACCCCAGTCACTCTTTGGATCAAGTTACAGCTTCTGCTGATACTTTGACTCCTTGGATTTGGAGCAGGGAGGAATCGCCCCCATCGCTGCTCCCTGGATCAAGCTACAGCTTTTATTGATACTTTGTAATGTGGCGTTTTTGAAGACAGCTTATTGGAACAACACTAGTAAAGAACCCCTGAAGAAGCTGCGGTGGGCAGCAAAACATTCGTTGGGACTTCCTTGATCATTTTGCTTTACTGAATTTATCCCATTGTTATTTGGGTACCAGTTTGCTCTAAATCCATTTGGAAACATTGAGATTTTGCTGTTATAAGCTCTTGATTTCTGTATGGTTCCTTGGTTTGTGCCCTGTTTGTTTATACTGTCTTACTCTTGCTGGTACATAATTTATCTTGTTTATAACTCCTTTTGAAGTATTTTCTCTCTTGGTGCATTTTATAATTTGTGTCTCCGTTTGGAATGGTATATGTTTATTCTTAGTTGTCACGTTGTTAGTGAAGCATATGTACTCAGATAGTGCCCCTCCCTGTGACAGAAGGACCTTAAAGTGAGGTGTTATTAAGCATCCTGACAAGGAGCAACAGTCTCTTATCAATATTGGTTCTATCTAACTTATCCCAAAATAATTGCCTATCAATTGAATCAAAAGCAGACCTAAGGTCTCCAAAAACTGAAAAAAACCCGGATTTCCAGACATAAACAACTTGTTAACTAAGTAGTTTAAAACAAAACAGTGATCAATGGTGAAATATCCTGCATGGAAACCAGCTTACTCTATAGCAAAAATGCTGTTTTGTCTAAAGCCTATTTTTCTAGTTTCTCCAGGACATATTTAGCATATAATTTTGCCACAATGTCAGTTAAACTGATAGGTCAGGCATTTGGCGAGGGAGAGGGGTAAGGCATGGGTGAGGAGGGGGGGTGGGAGTGGTTTCTCCCCCACCCCCCCGTTTTGTTTTTTATGTTTTTAAAATGTTTAAATTGTTTTATATTATATTTATATTTTTTATTCTTAGCCGCTCTGGGCTACCTGTGGTGGGAAGAGCGGGTTAAAAATTGTTAAATAAAATAAATAAATAGTAATAGCTCTATAGCTATTATATTGGGACAATGAGACTAAGGTTCTAACCCAAAGAGTTCACTCCTGTACAGTTAATAAAATCAAGCAGCTTCAACAAAACTGGCACCCACCAATCCATTTGTTCGTGGAGCATTCCCCTAGGAATAGTGTCACGTCTGTGGGGGTGGGAGTGGAAGGAGACTCGGTAGGGACAAGGGGAGAGGGAATGGGAACGGAAAAAGGGGTGGCTCTCTCTCTGTCATGGCTCGGGGTCTCTATCTGGGGAAAAGAGATCCCTCAGGGTCTTGTTTGTGCTCTCCCTCCAATTCAGAGGGCAACCTGACTCATCACAGGAAATTGAGAGAGTGCCAATAGCCCCAGCGAAGGGGGACTAGATGACATGCAACCCTGTCGTACCTCAGGAATCATGGGGTCTAGGTCTAGGGCACAGTGTAGGGTACGTGAGAGTAGGGGAAAGGGAGATGGAACCAGGAGTGGAAGAAGGGGGGAAGGGAGGGGGGAGGGACCACAAGGAGGGGTGAGGGTAGGACACACGCTCAGAAAAATGAAGGATATAAAGGGTAGGGGAAGACAAAGGGGTACGGTTAGAGGTGGAATGGAGACGACACACAACAAGGCTTGTTCAATCAATAAGGTACACAATAAGGAAGGGCAAGAGAACAGCGGCTCAAACACTCACCACAACTCACTCCAAGGGAAAGGGGAAATCAGGCACTCCAGACACACGCACAAACAAGGCACAAGGGAATCCTAATCACACGCTCAAAAGGGGTCAGTCTCTCAAAAGTGATTACCGGAGGCGGCTTCTGGCCCCGCCAGTATCTTTTATAGCCCTCTCACTTCCTCTCAGCATGCTCAGGGTGGGGCCTCGGTCCACCACTGAGCCCGACGCCCCTCCAGGCGTGCACTGTGCATGGGCAGGGTCTCACATGTCGAGCGAGCCTGCGATGGCCCTGCCTCCCTACTGCGACTGTCACAGCTGCTCAGAGCGCCGCTCCCACCCGCTGTTTGCCAGGCAACGCAAGACATGCCGCGCCGCTGGGGCCACCCAGTGCGCGGCGTGACAAATAGCATCCCCTCTAGGGGCCCTGTTTGGTGATAACTGAGATATCAATGCCCTGATTTTGGAGCTGTGGACTGGCTGCCACACAGGAAAATCACCAAACAGTGGGCACCCCACATCTCTCTAGAGATGTTAGACACAAAAGGGGAAGATGTTCCCCTAAAACCTTGATTTATTAAGGTATTTATTATTGTACATTGTTGTTCTTGGTCTTTAAACAGGTCCATAAAAATACTGATGAACAGAAGACCCAAGAGTTCAACACTCTTTATCAAACCAAAATGGTTGAGACAACCTTTTGGTAGTAGATTAAGAGAAAAAAACCTTCATTTTTAATTTTAACCATAATTTTGTCACACATATTCAAAGTTAGACCTACAGGACTCTCAGCAGAAAGAAAATTATCTTTAAGATGTACCATCTCTTTTGTCGCAAACAAGGATCTGGCTCTGTCAGCCACACATTCTCCCCATCTTATGGTTTTAGAACTTCCAAACTCAATCTTTTCTAGGGCAGGGTTATGTTCAGTTCTAACAGGATCCAATTTAAACACATAAAAAGTCACAATTGGATAATGGTCACTCACTACACTCATAGCACAATACTAAAAACTCAACAAAACAGTCCATTAAATGAGAAGGGGCACATTTGTAATCAATTACACTGGTCAATTTTTTTAATATACAAACATATATAATTATCTGATTATCTGAGAGAGAGCTACCATTTAAAATAGTCAATTTTAACTTAAATAACATTTTTCACAAATTAAGAAACATACTATAATAACGATAAAGAAATTCTTCATTTTCATTATCATTATTGCAATAACGATAATGAAGATAAATAATAATGAAATCAATAACAACTTTCATTTTTGTTACTGACTTGAAAGGAATAAATGAGGTTGCTGCCTCAGTTTACCCGAACGGGATCAAAGGTTGTCAATTAATAAGCCAAAGTATATAAGTACAACTCAATTTTATTGGATAGACACTTAACATCTGGACATGGCAGTGTTCTCAGTTACAAACCCCAGTAACCCATGATATTTTATGTTTCGGAGGCACAGTCCGAGTCGCAGGCTGGTTCAGAGGAGAAGGGGAGGAGGCCCAGCAGGCAGCTGGGTAGGAGTCTCTCTGGATCTTTGAGAGTGACCGTTAGGATCAAGACCCACCCGCTCACTTGCAAATGCTAGTGGCCGTTCGTGTCAATGACAAATGGTAAAGGGCTGGGCTTTCCCTTTTATAGCTTTATTTATTAGGGATACATGTTGCAGGGTACCCTATGCCAGGTGCAGAGAATAAGCTGACTATTCATTATGCTATCACTTGGAGCACAGCCACCAAACTAGTTTGGAGTTTGGGGAAATGTTTAGGGAATTACTGTTTATTCGTAGGGGAGGTACCTCCTTTTCTTACAAACTCGCTTTGTTTTCTCTCTCAGGCCTCTTTCTGTGTCCTCAAAGATAGTGGCTGTCTGGGGTTTGTTATTGTGGCCTTAGAAATAAATTTTCTGCTTAGAAAGTGATTTTGACAACTTTATTCTCATGGGCCTAGTTGGATAGTGTCAGCCTGAGGCCTGTGGCTGAATTAGCTGAACTGAGTTGTCCAAACCTCATCCTGCTTGTGTCTCTGATCATGGCCAATATTGCCTAATTAATACCAGCCTGGCAGTTGACTTGGAGGGAAAATGTGGAGAGGGGTCAGACATCTCGGAGCCATTTTGGAGGGAAACAGTGTTGAACTCTTGAACTGGGCCTGTGATGGGAGGGGACAGACC
Source organism: Sphenodon punctatus (assembly GCA_003113815.1). Classification (NCBI taxonomy): domain Eukaryota; kingdom Metazoa; phylum Chordata; class Lepidosauria; order Sphenodontia; family Sphenodontidae; genus Sphenodon; species Sphenodon punctatus. The sequence goes on from QEPC01014615.1 coordinate 3,882,322, forward strand.
TGGTGGATGTAATTGCTGGCCAATGAGCAGTGCAAGCAGGTTCCAGGTGGTTGAATGGAACCCTGTGATTGCTCAATGCCTCCTGCCTCTCAGAACCAATCATGGAGGCTCTGGGGAGGGCACTGCAACTCTTTATGTTGCGGGGTCAAGCTGTTTGACTCTTGTTCTGTGTTAGCTCTTGCTTTGTCAGGTTGCGTTTACAGAATGCTGGTGCTTGCACTAAATATCTTCCACAGCCCTCAGTGTTATAACTTATCTTTCCTTATACCTTTTATTTTACGTTTTCCCTTCCCCTATCTGTCTCCCCCTGTATAGATATAGATATAGATATAAATAGATAGATATAGATTACAGATATAGATAATATAGACAGAGGTTAGATCGATATACCCTGTAGTTTCTTCCATTCCCCTTCCCCTGTCTGAGTCCCCCTGCCCATATTATAATATGGTTGTATAAAGATAGCTAGATTAGATATTATATAGATTTAGTAGATACTAGGATGTTTTATTATATAAGTTAGCATTATAGGATAGGAATAGGATAGATACTTAGATAGAACAAATAGCAGACATTTATTGATATACATACTTGGAGAGGAATATATTGCATCTAGTAAAGGTTATTAGGTGTAGGTCAGACATACATATTAGTAATTTTTCATATTGTCATTGTGCACTTAGCATTTACTATTGCATTATAATGAGAAATGGAGGAAGGAGTTCTACTTCTGAGAAGTCTGGGGCAGGTGTCAGCACTTCTGCCACTGGTGGCAGCCCACAATGGAAAAGAAACCAAAAATAAAATCTTAATTGTCACGTGAAATCGATACAGATATCAACACCGATAAAGAAATTTCATTAATAATGATAACAAAAATGACAGTTTTTAATAATGAAAACAAAAACAAAAACAAAAAACAACATGGGTTCCTGATGTACAGTCCTAGAATTCTAAGTAATTATCCAGTAGAAGAACAAAGACCATCCATTAAGTATAATGCTGCATGTTGAACAAATGAAATCCAAGCCAATTTAGGACTATGCCAAAGCAAGCTGGCAAATTTCCCCAGGTATTTTAGAAGAATAACATGGTCGGCAGAGTCAAATGATGGCCTGAAAGCAAGTAAATGAGAATGGAAGAGAAGGAGGGATTCAGCAGTTGATTTGAAACCATGGAGGAAATTAGTACTTTGTTCTGCAATACAAGGGAAACCTGAGTTAAGTTTCATACATAATGAGAATTTGCTTTAATTGCTTATGCAGATGTGTAGTCACCGCTAATTCCAAAACGTGGTTACGAAAAGCAGGCTGGAAAAAGGCCAATAGTTTCCAAGAAATTCAAAGACTAACATATATATATAATAAATAAACAGTGCTTATTTGTCACACAGGAGATAAAAGTGCCAACTTAGAATGGTGGAAGTGAGGCCCATAGCCAGGCAACAATTTACAGGACTTCCTTTGCGAGTGAGTTTATTTTAGATATAGAAAAGGAGGATTTTTATCAGAGTGTGTGTGAAAATTGGAGGGTGAACCCAACCTTACTGGATTACAGTACAAAAGTACAGTACAGTACATTTTAAAAATGGTAAGAGTCCATGAACTTCATGATGACTTGGTCCATGCTACACCTCTCTTCATCCCACCATGAAGGAAGCATTAACACACATCCTAAGGTAACACTTCCCTAATTTGCTTTACTCTCATTCCTGTTTATGTGGGTGAAAGAATGATTAAACCAAGAAAAGAGAATCCTGTTTTGGAAAACATGTGTGGGGAAAATCTCTTTTGTTGACTTCACTCTTTGCAATACTCCCCTTTCCCTGTATCCCTCAACATTTCCCCTCCAGTGCATCTAAATTCTGCAACTCTGTTTTTTCCTCCACCTGCTGCAAGTTGGTGGGATACGGAGAAGCAACATGCTCTATGTGGGACTTCTCTTGAAGGTTGCTCACAGTCTGCAGCTGGTGCAGAACATGGTGACCCATGCTTTGAGGAGGATGGGTTGCTGGGAAAAGTCAATCTGCACTGACTCCAGATAGCATCCTGGACATAACTGAAGGTGCTGGATTTGTCCCCAAAAGCCCTAAATGGCTTGGACCCCACATATCTGAAAGGCCTACTTCCCTATGCTCCATTGTGGCCCCCAAGGACAGTCAAGAGCACCCTCTTGCACATACCATCTGTATGTCATGGCCATATAGTAAGAGTGAGCAGAGAAATGTTCTCAGGGGCTGCCCCGCAATCAGGGCTCGCCCCAGGCATGTGCCACATGTGCGTTTGCGCATGGCCCTGCGGCTAGCTGGGGCCTCGCGCTTTCATGGCTGGGAAACAGGATGCAGCCAGCTTCTCCCCCAATAAGTTCTTCTGCCTCCCCTCCCTGGCTCCAGTCCCCATCCCTTACCTGCCTCCTAGTAGTGCTCCAGCAGCAGCAGCAGCAGCAGCGGGGACACTGATCAGATTGGGAGATAAAGCTTTTTGTTTACAAATAACTCCTCCCCATAGGCGTGATCAGAAGGTTATTACCTTGTAATGAAGGTTCTTCGAGATAGCTCCGAACAGTCTCACAACTGGGTTGTGCACGCTCACCCTATTCAAACAACAGACCACATGATGATCTCGAGCACCTCTAGTATAAAAAGCACTCTCCCCCTCTGAATGACAGTTCCTTCCAACCCTTTCTGGGAATATAAGAAAAACATTCCATGCAGAGCTGGAAAGGTGGGTGTTGTGAGAATGTTGGAAGTCATCTCAAAGAACCTTGTTACCAAGGTAGCTACCTTCTGTTCGTCTTCGAGTGGCTCCTCACAGGCTATTTTTACATGGTTCCGTCTGGTTGGGGGGGGTCCGCGGTCATGCCGGTGCATGGGCGGGGCATGCACATGGCTGCACACACATCCCCACTCACACACACACACACACACACACACACACATACGGAGTAACCGCCATTTCTACAGGTTGCTCCATGCATGGGGACAAGTGGGGGGTGAGTGGGGATGCATGTTAGGCGGGTGCACATGCACCCCCACTCACCATGGGCATGTGCACTGTGTCATTCTCATCGTAACCAAGCCAAGTACGTGCACTTGAGACCTCGCATCTTCATGAATGTTAGACTCCTTGTCTCTCCCTCTGTTCCCCTTCCTAAGTCTCTCCCCCAGCTCCTGTCTCTCAGATTGTAAGCCCTAGGGGCAGGGACCGTGTCTATTTTATTACTTTGTAAAGTGCCAGGTACACTGCTGGCGCTATATAAATGTTTGTTAATAATAAATTCACACGGGGCTCCCCCACCCATGAACACACAGAAATCTACGTGTTCATGGATGGGAGAGGCCCATGTAAAAAGGGCCACATTCTCACAACTGTCTTACTTAGGTAGGTCTATCTTAGGTAGGAATTTAGGATGTAAAGCAATATCTATTCTATCTTGGAAAATAAATCTGCAAATATGGTTCTGAGATTATTATGGCTGCTATTTCACTAACTCTTGTTAATGAAGTTATTGCTAACAGGAATACTGTCTTTAAACCCGCACCCCATAACCAGTTCATTTGCCCACCACTCCATATAATCAATTCACACTGCCCCGGGGGCACAAATTAAATGGTTATGGGTGGGGGGCAGCAGGGGCACAACTGAACTGGTTATATATATTTTCATGTCATAATGCACTTAATAGGCTGGCTGCATTTTGGGTGTCTTGTGTGTTTGATAGCAGCACCTCTGGACTGGTCACACCGCATGCGTGCACAAGGCACAGGTGGCACCAGCAGCAAGAAGCAACAGGTCCCTGAAGGCCAGGCTGGCTAAGCTCACCCCCTCCTCCAGTAAGGCAGCGGACGCAGTCAGTCTCTCTGTGCCTGCCTCACTGCCCATCTGGCTGCCCCTGCAGTGGAACCACTCCTGGGGAGTGGTGGTAAATGTTCGGCTGGGGAGGTGGGGGGGAGGGGGGAAGCACTGGGAGGCCATGCTTGTCTATGGCCACTCAGCTGAGCGCCAAGTAGGCAGCCAAGGGGTGGCAAGCCAAACAAGGGGCGGGGGTGGGGGGGAGAAGCATGGGGAGGCCATGCTTCTCCATGGTTGCTCGGAGGGGTGGAGAATGGGAATCCTTCCTGTCCAGAGGGACTAAATTCTATGTAAATTTACACATTTACATAATTAGGTGGGGCCTAGTTATGCAAATTAGGCCCACACCAAGACTTTGCACATGGGCTCACAAACCCTGGGGCTGGCCCTTCTAGGAAAGTGGTTCTCAAACTTTTTGGACTCAGGCTCCCCCTTCCACTTACCTATAGTAATTGAGTACACACACCCCTGGTTCCCTCTTCCTCTCCCCTTTCCCACCCTCCTATTGCTTCCCCTCTTTCTTGCCTTTGTTATTGGACTCTGTCTCCATTGCCACCTCATTATTTTGGAGGATTTCCCCAGCTCAGTGAACGTGTGAAGCTATGTGTTTTCCATCAGGGGTCTCTCTCAAAACAGATGATTGGAAGTGGGAGGACTCCACCAGAAAATCATTACTTAATCCCAGGGAGAGAATCGGATTAAGGACAGTTCTTGGAAGCAAACACGGGCAGGTGGAAAACTAAAAATGTGAGTGGGGTAGGAGCAAGATGTGAAATATCCGCCTGTGCAGAAAACCCTGAGAATCAATACGGAAGCTTCCAATTTTTTTAAACCACCATTTGACTGATTGAATAATCTATATAGTGCACATTGAAGTGGCTGTGAGTCCATAAAGAAATACAGAAACTCAGAACACACTCGTATGCAAGGCTTCCAGGATTTGGACTTCCATTCCACATGACTTGGGTATTCCAAGCCCCCTTTGCATAGGATGGGTGATAGGCAGGGACCGATGTTCCCCATTGGCAGCAATGGGGAAAACACAGTGACCAAGGATCCCTGGTGATAGGTACTCATGATCGGTTGATTGTAAACTCTTGAGACCTTTCCTTGACCTCTCGGTATTAAGTGCACCAGGCAGAAAAATTTAGAAACCTGTTTATAAATTGCATGCACTAAGCAGACTTCCTAATTTTTAAAGCTATCTGGTCCCAAAGCATTAACTAATGGAAGAAGACTTGGAGATGGATTGAAAAGTCATGTTTTGGGTTTCAATTAATTTTAAACTTAACTATTGTGCAGAAGAAACAGCCCCACATTAAAAATCTATTCTGCATGCCAATAGTTTAGGCTGAGTAGGGTGAACTGTGAAACTCACACACAAACACACAAAAGCCTTTGATTTCTCTACATTGTTATTATGATCATGTAGAACTTATGTTTGGTGATACTCAAGATACCTTTTAATAATGGCTGGAGTCCTGGACAACAACAGGGAAGGCCATTCTCTTACTCCTACCTCAGCACCAAAGGTGTGAGTGCTAGCCTTGAGTTCCAAGGGACAGTCTCCTCATAATCATCATCATAGAAGCAGGGGGAAAAGCATGAATGAGTGTATTTATTATTACTTTATAATATTATTCTTACCCCATCCTATCCCAGAGATTACTCAGGGCAGCTTACAATAATTAAAAACAATCATATTTAGAATACATATATTTAAAAAAAAACAATCCCACCCTATGCACAACCATCTTATCCCACCCACTCCCACTCCTCCAACTCTCACTTGAATGAATCCCCTTTCCTCCATGCCACAAGCCCAAGTGCCTGCTCTCATGGAGGAGCCATGGCTAACTCCCCAAACGTCCCACTCTCCCCCTGTCTCTCACCAGGCAGAGTCTTACCGTAGTCTTCCCAACCAGGCCACAGATTTTTCTCTCATCCCTCACATACTCATCCTTTCAGTCCCTCTCCATTGTCCTCTCCCATGGCGTAGCCCAGTAAAATACAAAATAAAATACAAAACAAAAGAACACAATGAAAATACAAAAATGTGACCACAGTCCCTGCCACTCACTCACTCCTCCCCCCCACATCTTAGCTGTGAGAATCCCCTCCCCCAATCCCACCCTTCTCCATGCTTGTACCAGCCCCCTAGGGCTGTGGCATTCCCACTCGCCATCTCCCCAAGCCCATGCTCTTATCCTTTGCTCTTGCCACTTCATAATTCTCCCCCATGTCCACGTTAAAAAGTGTTACAACAATTCAAACCTTAGCCACGCCCAGACAGCTCCATGCCTTCCCCTAGCCACAAAAACCCACCAAAGAGCAAGTGGCCTTTTGCACTGGCCTTCAGCAGTCATCTGCAAAAAGCAGGCAGCTTCTTGAAGCAGCAAAAGAGGTGGAAAGGCATAGTGGCCCAAGCAAAAGTGTCCTTCCCTTCACTTCTGAAAGGTCCAGCTCTGATTTGATTTATTTATTTATTTATTTATTTAAAATTTATATCCCACCCCTCCTGCCCTCAGGGCAGCCCGGGGCAGCGAACAACATTCAATAAAAACAATACAAAAATTTAAAAACAGTTTAAAAATACAATATGTGGGGAAACCCCCTCAGCCCACCCCTCGCCAAAAGCCTGACGGAACAGCCAGGTCTTAAACACACGCCGAAACAGCAGGAGAGTGGGAGCCAACCGAGCCTCTTCCGGGAGCGAATTCCACAGCACAGGGGCGGCCACCCACCTCACCCAGGGAACCTCCAAAAAGACTCCCACGAATGATCTCAAGGGTCGCACGGACACATGGGGAGTGAGGCGGGCTGTCCATTTAACTTGGACATATGCAGGCATTTGCTTTGATTTGGGAGAGGGTCAATGCAGGTGTCACCCCTCTTCATTTTGAACTGTTACGCCACTGAAAAGAATACTCACCCATATTAATGCTTGTTCAATCCACTTACCTCTCCCAGGCCCACACTATCCTATTAAAGCACATTCTGGATGGAAATTATTGGGGTTACTTCTGTATTTATAGAAGAATCTACCTTACAGTTTTCCTCATCTTAACCTAATGAATCATGATGATCTCTTTGGATCTCATCGGCAAAGTCTGTTTTTGATTATGTTAAATCACACAGATGATGTACAGAAAATATACTGGGGCCCATCCTACCATGTGCCTCTCACACAACCCCCTCTGGACCCTGCGCGCACCCCCGCTATGGGGACTAATTGCGTGTTTTTAGAAAGACGTGGAGCCTGGCCACCCCAGGGTCTCACCCTTGTGTCTGCCTGCTTCCAGCCCCTCCTGTGTTCGCAATAGATATATCAGTGGTTTCTGTGGGCCACCTGTGCAGCACCCCCAACCCCACCATAGAGTCGTGGGTGCTCAACTGATGCTCTAGGCTAGTGCTTGCAACTTCATGGTGCCGAATGGGGCAAGGATAGCCAGGCATGATGCTGCAGTGTGGGACGAGTTCACCCAACAGATGGACAGCAGCTTCACATCCAGCAGCGCACTCTGGGATGTTCCAAAGTGCTGTCAGTGGGGTTGCCTTGGAGTAGTTTCAGCCTGCTCCGCTTGAATGTCTGGTGGTGGGCGCCCTTTACACAGACCGGATATTCTGGGGATAAAATGGACTGGCATGGGCAGAAGTTGAACTGGTATCCATCTATTTACACCCTATGGCATACGTGTGAGCTACACATAAACCATGTGCAATGTGTGTGCATGAATACTCAAATATGTGCATGCATATAAGCTGAACAGGTGGGGGTTTAGGATCGGCCCCACTATCAATTGTTCCCAGAGACCATGTAGCCATTTCCTAAGGAGACAGTGAGTGAGACTATACCATAAGAGACCTGAGTGCAACTGAACTCCTGTGAAGTGCAAAGGTACAGCCTTTTTATGTTCCCCATAAAAGATTTGATCATCATCCAATCTGAGTGTATCATAGGGAATCCTCTCATTTATTCTGTTCAGCTGTCAGGAATGTGCAAAAGGAAATGTGGCTTTGAAGAAGAATTTCATTTTTTAATGAAGTTTAATTGCCACATTTGCATCTAACAATGACAAAGCTTTAGAAGAATCAGCTGAAAGTTTAGCCTAATGCAAAACACATCAAAAAGCTTCAACCAAAACTAAAAAGAAAGGAAGGAAGAAAATCCTTCTGGATGATAACAACCTATTGGCTTTAAAGTGAATGAAACAGCAGTGAGAGATTTAAAAATTTCATCAACCCCCTCTCCCCACTCTCTCTCTCTAATGTATCAAGCTGCATCTTAATGCAAAGCATAAGCAACCATTGTCATGCATTTCGCATCAGGTATTAGTATTTAGATAGCTCACTCATTAGTATTAATAGCACAAACACCACTTGTTCTTGCTTGCCCATGCAGTTTCTTGTTCTATTCTTGTCAGACGTTACCTCCAGAATTCTGCCTAACTCCTTATAAAGGATGAAGACATAATTGTTCAGCTGATACCTTTTATTGGATCAACTACTGTTGGAGACAGTGTGCACACTTGCCAAGAGTAGTTGGTCCAATAAGAGATATCATCTAAATTACTTCAACAGTCTTTTTAAAGAAGGTTATAGAATGGGTGGTTGTCATACAGCTTCAGGAACATCTCAGTTTTACCAGATTCCTTGATGCATGTTAGTCCAACTTTCATTTTGGGTATAGTACTGAGATGATGTTGATGGCCATAGTCAAGGATCTTGTCCTGGAGATCAGATCACTGAAATAATTCCATCCATTCTTGTTGGCAAGATCGCAATGCTTGTTGATGGGCATCAGTCCATTGGAATCATCAGTCCATTGGAATCTTCCTTGTGGGTTCCTGCAGGGTCTTCCATCTTGTCTCCCCTACTGTTCAATGTGTACCAGAGGCTGTTAGTCAAGATTGTACATAGATTTGGAGTCAGTAGGAGTGTGCACCAAGCCCCCATGTTGTTTTTCGTTTTCATTTTCATTTTTGTTATTCAAAAATGTCATTTTCGTTATCATTATTAACGACAACATTGTTGTCATTTTCATTGTCGTTATTGATTTTGTTATCATTTTTGTTATCATTTTTGATATTGTTTTTATCGGTATTGATAACGGTATCGATATTCATTAGTGTTATTGATATCGTTATTGATATCGGTACCATTTCAAACAAAGATTTTATTTTTGGTATCAGTATCATTATTGATTCCTATGCATAACTAATATCTATCTAAATCTAAGGGAGACAGGGGAAGGGGAAAACTATCATCTAATCAATTATCTATATAACTATTCTAATCTATATGTCTATAATATATATCTATATCTAATCTATACTACCTATCTCTATATAATGTACAGGGGGGAGAAGGGCAGGGAAAGGGAGAAGGTAAAGTGTAGGGTATGAGGAAGGAAAGGTATTGGTGGGAATACCTAATAAATAAATAAATAAATAAATAAATAAATAATACAATGAGGGCTAGTTAGGATTTTTTATGTGCAAGCACCACAGTTCTGTAAACACAACCTGACAACAGGACCACCCCCAAGGTTTGTGAGGCCATGTGCGAAGTCTTGGTGTGGAGCCTAATTTGCATAATTAGGCCCCACCTAATTATGCAAATGTGTAAATTTACATACAATTTAGTCCCTCTGGACAGGAAGGATACAATAGAACATCTGAACTACAAGATGAGTCAGAACAACTACAATCAGAGGTATGCTGTATTTCTACAAGAAAAACTTACAAAATGCCACCTTACAATAGAATATCTATCTATCTATCTATCTATCTATCTATCTATCTATCTATCTATCTGAAAATGACATATATAAATGTATATAAAATGAATATATTAACGAAAATGACAATTTTCGTTATTGTTATTGAAAAAACAAAAACAACATGCACACCCCTAGGAGTCAGGTGCCATCATTATGCTGATGATACCCAACTCTATCCTTTTTCCCATCTCACTCAGGTCTTGCAATCTTAAGTGCTCACTCAGTGCCTGGCTGCCATTGTGAACTGGTTGTTGTTGAGCCAGTTGAAAGGGAATCCAGACAGGACTGAAGTGATGATGGTTGTCAGGACTTGTGACCTGAGGGATGGGGTGTCACTGTCTGCGATACACCTTATTGATAGAGTCCAGCCAGCTTTGGTCAACCAGGTATGAAGAACTGGGGTGTTCCTGGATCCATCACGGCATCCAGAACTTCCGATTGCAGTGGTGGTTAGGACTGCTTTTCACCATCTCTATCTGGTGAGAAGTCTGCAGTCCTTTCCTTCAGAGTTAGACCCAGTCATAACCTTCATAGCCTCAACTCTAGATGACTGCTATGTGCTCTATATGGAGCTGCCCTTGAACACTGTTTAGAGGATTTTGTGACAGCCTGCCTTCTTACTGGGTAGAGTTGCTGGGAGGTCATTATAACAGTGCTCCAGAGTCTGCACTGATTTCCAATAACATTCTGGGCACAATTCATGGTGATGGTTTTGACCTATAAAGACCTAAATGGCCTGGGTCCTACTGTCTCCTTCTCTACATTCCATTGTAATCCCTCTGGTCAGCAGTGGATGTCTCCTTGCAAGTTCCATCAGTTGCCAAGTCCATATGAATATCCTTCTTTCCATTTCTTACATTTGGAACCAACCTCTTGGTCTAGGAATGTCACATATAAACACACAAAAGGAGACCAGGAATCCACTGAAGGAAATCAATACTAGATCAATTCCTTGAAAATATTATTTTTGTTTTTGGATAGCTCTCTGACTATTCAAGCAATATTCACCAACAAAGAGCATATTCATATAAACACTTATTCAGGTATTCCAGTTCAGTTACCAAGGCCACATTCACACCTGACACTACGGCGCTTTTAAAATGATGCAAGGCAAAGATGCAGCAGTGAGGAGGAGCCCGATGCCAGAAGTAGCGCCGGTGTAAACAGGGTTCTGCAGCGGCTTTGCTTGCGGATGACAGGGTGCAAAATCCAGTCCTGTTATCCACGAGTAAAGTCGCAGCAGAACCCCATTCATACTACTTCCGGCATTGGGCTCCTCCCCACTGCTGCAACTTTGCCTTGCATCATTTTAAAAGTGCCGCCACATCAGGCGTGAATGTAGCTTATTTGATACTTCATTTCACTTACTTCATTTCAGTCACTGGACATGCATAATAGTGCTGCAACAAGCCAACTGAAATACCAATATGACAAACTCGAAATAAATGAAGTTACCAATAGGGCTGTAGCGGCATACCGCCGTGGCAGCTTTTACCGACGGCAACCCCTGTTCCGCACATCGTGGCACGGTACGGCAGAGGCAGCTTTCCGAGGGCTGCGGCTGCGGTTTGTCGCTCATGGTATCGTGGCATCGGAACTGGCGAACGGAAGCGAAACTTGTGCGGATTCCAATAATAA
>QEPC01014615.1:3893692-3921113 GCA_003113815.1 Sphenodon punctatus
ATCTGCGAATTCTTGTAGCGAAAATAATGCAGAATCGCGGAGTATCGCGCGAAATTATGCGAGGCGCAAACAGGGATGCCGAGGTTTAGGAATGGAATCGCGGAGCGGTAACAGCTGATTTCGCATCAGCCCTAGTTACCAACCCAGAGTAACCCAATCAAATATCTGACAAAGCAGGAATGAACAGCAGTTTTGCCATATTTGAATCGAAGTGGATGAATCCAGTAAGCTATTTTCTGTGGTCATTCATTTCAGCTCAAGAAGATGCCACTGCCATGTTGCTCTGTCTACACAAAATCCAAGCAAAACTGCACCCCAAGAATTCAGGATCTTCTCCACTGTAACTCAGGTGCCTAGTTCATTCCAGGGAGGTGTAGAGTAATAGCTATGGCACTAACTCCATGCACCCGAGATGCTGCCCCACTTTTGCCTCCATTAAAACCTCGATTCACCTGCTCGTCTGTCAGATGGCTGCCAAATGTGCACCCCAGGGCCACTACTCTTGACATCATCCCAGGGAAGGCCAATGATGCTGTGTGGGTGAATCTAGGGAAAGACAGGGCAACGTGATGCTCTGTAGCCACCTCCCATGTGTTGAGGGGCATGGGGTGACCCTATGGACACCTCCACCCCAATAGCACCATAGAGTCACAGCCAGCAGCTTAGGGTGCTGAGGACTGACTGCAACTCTATTGTGGGAAAGGAGGGGGAGAGCACAGGTAGGAACATGGCAGATAGGAATGCCTACCTATTAGATGTAGTCCTGCATGGACCCTGCAGGTGATGGCTGCCCGGGGGGGGGGGGGCATAGAGCAACCACAGTTCCAGGGGGCCCACCTCTTGTGTGTTAACATCTAAAGTGTCTGTTTAAGAAGATGGCTAATATACTCACTGGTCATCAATGGCAATATGAACCTTTCTTGGTTCTGTAAAAGACTTAATTCTTTTACTTTGCTCATTCTGAAGCCATACCTTGTTAGTTCCTTGTTCCGGAAATCAGTTTCCTGGACAAAATCTTCTTCAATTAAAGCCTTTAGTGTGTGATCATTGGCATATATGAACTTCACTACTTCCAACTGGATTTTGTTAAAGTCCATCATACTCATAAACAATAAAGAACTAGGAGTTAATCTCCTGTGGGATCCAGACTTCATTTAGGAACCTGGATTACACTGTGGAACTGTCCAGATGGTGATGGGCTTGTATGACTTCTGAATGCATACTACAAAGGAAAGAAAGCCCACCCACATACACTACAGCATTTCCCCCTGCTGCGCAGTGATGAAGATTCCATCTCTTGTCTCTTTTCCTTTTCTAAAAGGAAACTTCTGCTTTCTGAAAATGAGCTCTGCTCTTTGAAAGAATAATAAATATAAATAATTGCATTTTTCAAAACAGTTTCATGCAGTGAGACAGCAGCTTAGTTGTTCAGTATTTTGAGCAATTTTTGCTTTTACCTCAGTACCAGTATTCTCTTGTAATTCTCTTCCGAACTGCACACAGGACTCACATGAGTCAGCCCACCCCAGCGTCTCCCCAGGTTTGATAATTTCTGCCATCAGTTCCTCCAGGACTCCTGCTTTTTCAGGTGTCAGTCCTCATCAGTGGAGCCTCAATCTCTGCCTCTTAACGAGTCATCCTGTCTCTGTAATTATCCCTTTACAGAATGGTGGAGCAGCATATAAAGTGTTGTCCACATTAAGGTGGCCCTCAGAATAATCTCTCCAGTAAGCATGCGTCCTGCCACAAGGTCTGCCCTCTTTGTCCTTTACAAATGATCCATTCTTTCCATCTTTTCTTTCTTCTCTGAAGAATTTCATATTATCCTTCCAGTAGGTTGAGGGCCACTGTTAACTTAATATACATCCTGGCTGTGGCTTGGCTTCACTCCTTTTAGGCTGCTTGCTTTGCTGGCAGCTTGGAAACCCTGAAGAAATATTTTCCGCCATCTGCCTGGCTTCTCAGTTATTACTTACTACACCTTTATGTTTCTCCATCATACTTCAGTGGTCTAACCAACTTAGTACATCCAAAGTTTTGGTAAACTTTTGAAAATACTCCACTAATATTCTATTGTTCCTGTTGGTTCAGATCTTGGAATGGTCTTCCTTAACTTGTCTGCCACACACTTTTCACCAGAGCCATAGCTACCATGGAGCAAGGGGGCTCACTTGTGCCCAGGCCATGGACTCTGGGGACCCCCCTGAAACTGGCCAGAGCACTTAGGAAATTTTCAGAGTGGGTGGGGGTGGGGCCAAATGTCCCCACCCATTCTGAAATGTTTTTTTTATTTTTTAAAAAACTTTATTTTATTATATCCATGAAAACCATACATTAGTTCAATCTTTACAATTCTTTTACCCTATATTCCCTTTTTTCCCCCCATATGCAAATATTTCAATTTAATCTCTCGGACTGTAAGCCCTAGGGGCAGGGACCGTGTCTATTTTATTACTTTGTAAAGTACCAGGTACACTGCTGGTGCTATGTAAATGTTTGATAATAATAATAATAATAATAATAATAATAATAATTAATACAATCAAACAACTCACAATAAACCCAATTTTTTAAAAAAACTCTCAACATAAAAACCTTACCCATGACCCTTGCCTATCTGCCCCCCTGACCAGAGTTTTGCCCACCCTTAAGTCTCCATTCATTTTACGATATCTTCACTTTGAGGAGGTTTGTCTTCCGGGGCACACACAATTGGAGTCCATACCCTTTTAAATTTCACATCTTCATTTTGAATCCTTGCATGAAGCTTTTCCATACTAAAAAGGCACCACAGTCTCTGGGTACTTTCAGATGATACGGGACCCTTTGGCCCCGTACCGGCACCACCGGCTTCGTTCCCCGCCGGGGTCACCCCGTAACGGCACAACAGACGTGCCGGGGGGATCCCGGCGGGGAAAGTGGGAGGGGCCAGGGTCGCGCGGCGCAACGTGCGGCCGCACGGCCCCGCCCCCTCCATGCACCCCGCCGCCCGCCCTCCGAGGAGACGGGTGGGCGGCGGGGCCAATGCAGCCGCCGCATCCGGCCGATTGTGCCACGGCCCGGGATCCCACCGGGGATCCCGGGCCATGGCACAAGGCCAGACATTACTTTTCCTTGGCCACGGCCCGGGGTCCGTTTGACCACGCTTCCCAGGACATTCCCCCGGCTAGCCCGGGAAGCGTGGTTCAAACGAACCCCATGTGGGTATTGACCGTGGCCAACATCTGGCGCGCCGCAAACAGACGTACGGGACACGGTGACCACAGGTGGGTATTCACCGTGGTTCACCGTGATCTCGTAACGTCTGAAAATACCCTCTGTGTCCATTCTTCCACTGAAAGATCTTCCTCTTCTTTCCAATGCTTCATGATTATATTCAGTGCTGCCAGAAACACAATTTTGACTGAATCTTGACACACTTTAACTCTGTCACTTTCTGGAAAAAGGCCCAACAGTCCTGTTTCAAGTCTGAAGGCTATCAGCTCCCCTGCAATTTCTTTGGCTGTTTTCCAGATTTTCCCCCAGAACAAATTGACCTTGTTGCATTTCCACCAACAGTGTATATAGTCTGCTTGTTCCCCACAACCTTTCCAGCAGCGGCCATTACCCCCTGAGCCCATGTATTTCAGTCTCAGTGGGGTCAAATAGAACCTAGTTGTTAACTTATTTTGTATTTCTTTGACCTCCATTGAGAAGGCACACTCATGCATATGGTTCCATATCCTTTTTACTTCTGTTTCCCCCAAAGTAAGATTCAGATCCTTTCTCCATCTCTCTCTATATGTTATCTTTTTCTCATAGCTACACCTCTTCAATTCTTTATAAATCTTCCCTAGCCTCCCTGCCCCTTTACTTTTTTTAAAGACCAGTTCCTCCAATTTAAAGGGTTCTCTGCCCCAGTCCTTTTTATCTGCGTGTGTACAGGTACTCTTCAGCTGTAAATATTGTAAGAAATCAACATTATCTTTTACTAGGTGCTCTACTTTTTATATTGACGCAAATTTCCCCCAACTGAAAAGCTGCTGCACCCTAGACATTCCTGCCAATTGCAGTTTCTCTCTTAGCGCCTTAGCCAGACTTGATTCTTTCATGTGCAGTGAATCTATAGGGGAGTATGGTAATATCTCTATCTTGGGTCCTAATTTCTTTTGACTCCCTATCCAGGCTTTTACCAACATGCCTGCTAATGGGTGTTCTACCCTTGCTTGTTTGCTTAATTTTCCCTTGTCTACAATCAACTCCTTCAAAGAGTGGACCTGGAGCAGAGTCCTCTCCAGCTTCACCCAATCTGCTATTTCTGATTCTTGGTACCACTCAGGCAGGGCACACAGTGCTGCAGCTGTGGGGTATAGTTTCATATCTGGAAAGTTGATCCCTCCTTTGTCTTTTGGTCTTAAAATCACCACTTTCTTAATCCTCTGTTTCCTCCCATACCATATTAAGTCTTTAATTAGTGTGTTTATTTCTTTGAAGAACGTTTCCGTCAGGGAGATAGGCAGAGTCATAATCTTGTATAGCATTTTTGGTACTACCATCATCTTAAATAGGTTGATCCTCCCCATCCAGGATATCATCAAATTCTGCCAGGGTCTAGTTTCCTCTTTTAATTTTCTAACAAATGGGGCAAAATTTTTGGAGTACAAGTCTCTTAAGTCTCTTGGGATAGTCACACCAAGGTATTTTATACCTGTTTTGGCAATTGGAAACAGTGACATCCTCCTCAGCTCTTGTTCTTGTTCTTGACTTTTACCAAAAATCATTGTGAATGATTTGTCCCTATTGATTCTGTATCCTGATATTTTCCCAAATTGGCCTATTAATTTTAATAGTTCTGGGAGTGAGCTTTCAGGGTCAGTGATCATCTGCATATAGGAGAAGATCATCTGCATATAGCGCTAGCTTTTGGATATGTCGTATTTTCATCCCTTTTATTAAATTATTCTGCCTAATCGCATTGACCAATAGTTCCGGTGTCAGATTAAAAAGCAGTGACGACAGGGAGCATCCCTGCCTCGTCCCTCTTCCCAATCTGAAACTCTCTGTTAAGTTACCATTAATTATCAGCCTTGAGACTGGCTCCTTATATATCGCTTTCACCCAAGACATAAAATTTCCCTGAAAACCCATTTTATTCATGATCGCGAATAGGCATTTGGGCTCTGTATAATCAAACGCCTTCTCTGCATCAACTGATATAATCATGCTTAGACTCTTCTGCTGTTTTAATGCATAAATAATACTGTTTTCCTAATGTTGTCTTTTCCCTGTCTGCCAGGGATAAAGCCTGACTGGTCTTTATGTATAATTTCTGATATTAGAGCTCTTAGTCTATTTGCCAGTATTTTAGCAAAAAAATTGTAATCTACATTAAGCAGAGAGATTGGTCTAAAACTCCCACATTGGTCCTGCAGCCTACCTGGTTTTGGAATCAAGGATATAACTGTTTTATAAAAATCCTGGGGCATTTCTTCCACTAATAGCATATTATTGTACACTGCTGTCAGTCTCGGGGCTAACACTTCAGCAAAGGCTTTGTAGAATTCATTTGGAAAGCCATCCAGTCCATTTGCTTTGTTCTTTTTAGTATCTACTATTGCCTCCTGCACTTCTTACTCAGTAATTTTGGTGTTCAAGAAAGCCCTTTGGTTCTCATTTAATACTGGACTTCCAGTCTTGCTCACAAAGTCATTAATTTCTTCCTCAGAAGGGTTTTGAGTGGAGTAAATTTTTTTATAAAAATCCAAAAAGACCTCTTGAATCTTCTGTGGGTCATTAACCACTGTTCCTTTGCTATCTATCACTTTTGTTATATGAGCCTTTCTCTGTTTAACTTTAATTATATTTGCTAGTAGCTTCCCCATTTTGTTACTCCCTTCAAAAAAATATAATTTCATTCTATGGAGTTGGCCCTTGACTTTTTCTAATTCAATTCCATTAATGATGTCTTTAATTTTGCCAATTTCTTTTTTCAGTGTTTTTGTTGGGCTAATTTTATTTAGGGCTTCCAGCTTTTGTAGCTTGACATACCACTCTTTGGTCATCTGCCTTTTTTCTCTAGCGATTCTGGTTTGCAGTGCAATCAATTTGCCTCTCATTACCGCCTTTGCAGCCATGAACAGAGAACAGAACTAGGAGGGAGTACGGATTATCTCTCCTCTTCCCTTGAAGCTAACATTAACTAAGAGCTAATAGTAAATCTTCTGACTGCTGAATGAATCTAGAGCTAAGTGGAAACATGTAATGAGTTTAGTTTTCTGAGCTAAGAGCTGCTCTTTTGAGTGTCTTAAGGGTGGGTGGGTGGTCTGTTACCTACACTACTAAATGATCATGTGAAGAATTACAATATACGGCACCGCACAAATCAGTATAAAGTATCATGTATAACAGCTAGGGCTGAAATTAGATTCTGCCAAAATAGGAAATCTAATTGAAATCCTGGTTCACAATACTGACGTGGTCAAATCGAAAACTTCTTGGTAATGTCTTAACTGACATTTTGTTTCTCAATTTACCAACTTTCTGCTTGCCAGGATCCTGTTTACTGCTTTGACATTTACTACTTTGCTGACCATTTCAAATCCCAAGAAGTAATACTCATGCAATACCGCATTTCTTGTGCTCCATTTCCCCTTGTACTTCCTTGTCACTCTTGGGCAGGTACACAGATTCCTTTACTAATTTGAAATCCAGTTGCAGATTGGTCAAAGCAAAGGGAACAACATAGAATAACAATTCTGATTGGAGACACTGGAGTAGAAGTTAAGAGACACTGGGGTAGGGATGTGCGAATGCAGTTCGGATGTTTGGAGTTCGGACCAAACTCGGTTTGTTCGGACGTCTGAACCGAACATCCGAACTGAACTTGAAAATGGCCAAACAGTTCAGTCATGTTCGGGTGAGTTCAGATGAGTTCGGGGTGGAAAAAAACGTGACTTAAGGTGGGAAAAATGTGACTGGAAGGTGGAGGCAGCTGAGGAGCAGATTTCCTGGCACCAGGGATGGAGACCAGGGGTTGTTTCAGGGCCAAATGAAAAAAAATCTTCGCATTTGGTATCAGTATCAGTATCAATAGCACTATTTTTGAATGTTCGGCCAAGTTCAGCCAAACTGAACTCCACCAAACCGAACAACCAAACCCAAACTCAGGTTTGGAACCGAATGACCGAATGACTGAACATCCAAACTGCATTCTGTTCGCACATCCCTACACTGGGGTGGGCTATTTGCATAGTGATTGGCTCAGAAATGCAGAAACAACAAACCTGGAAGTAAAAAGGGGACCCTCAGAAATGTGATAAGTGATAAATGAATGGTACATGTTCAACGGTAAGCAGAACATCAGTAAATCAGGATAGTATTGTGAGAATTGAGAAATCACATCGGTTTCAGGAAACGATGAGGAAATCAATCCAGGTTCCCAATATGGCAAACTTCTTGCAAACAGCAATTTAACTGCTCATTTCAGGACTAATATTAGCTAAGAGATTAATGAAATGGCTGGGTCATGCTGAGCTGGAAGTATCAAGAATTGTACAGCAGGTAATTTGGCATCCAAAGGATAAAGGAAAAGTTGAAAGATTTTAAAAAATCTCCTGCATACTAAGATTCTGAGATTTTGAAAGGGCTTTAAGAGACCCTTCAAATGGCTATCAGAATTAGGTGCCTAACTCCCATAGGCTGTTTTGAAAATCTCAGCCTTAATTGTGATTTAAGATGAGAGTGTGTGGGAAAGAGAGGGGAAAAGATGGTCAAAGTTTATAAAATCAAAATTGTTACAGAGAAAGGGCAGTGTTATACCCTTCTGCATATTATATGAACTAGAGTATGTTCAATGAAGTTAACTGGCCATTGAGCTAAAAACAAAGAAAAGGAAGGACTCCCCACTGACAAAATTTATCTGTGGAGCTCCTTGATGTAAGATTTTGTGAAGGCCAAAGTCATAGCAGTTCCTGGAGGATATAGGCCCATAAGTGTCTATTATCTGAGACTGTACCACTGTCAGAGACAGAAGTCTGGGCTAGCTGAACCATTGGTATGAACAAGAATGGCAGCTTTTATGTTTTTATTATCCATGTCTGGAGTAGGATATAACATCATCATCCATGCTTTCATTACCTCAAGGCAAGATGACTGCAATGCACTCTATGTGGGGCTGCCCTTGATGACTGTTCAGAAGCTGCAGCTTGTGCAGAACGTGGCGGCCTGACTCCTTTTGGGAGTGGGTTGCTGTGAGCACAATACACGTTGGCTTTATTGGGTATTTTCAGACATTAAGTGGTCAATGTCAACCAGTCAATTCCCTGTGGTGGCTTGGACCATGTAACGTCTGTTGGGGGGAACGGATGTTCCCCCCCAGATGTTACCATGGCAGGGAATCACATTCATCACACAAGCGGCTACAGCGGCGGGACCAGAGGCCGTCGCGTGGTGAAGGCGATTCCCCGCCGTGGTGACCCCCGCCGTCACGTCTAGACGGTGGCCATGGCCTGGAATCACTGTAGGAATTCCGGCCCGTGGCCATAGCAGGCGAGCGCTATGGCGGCATTGGCCGTGGCGGCCGCCCGTCTCCCCAGAGGGCGGGCGGCGGGGAGTATGGCGGGGGCGGGGCTGTGCGGCCGCACGTTGTGCCATGCAGCCCCGCCCCCTCCCCAATTCCCCACCGGGATCCCCCGGCACGTCTGTTAGGGTGTTACAGGTCATCCCAGTGGGGGATGAATTCATTGATTTCGTGACAGGGCCAATTGGCCCCGTCACGTCTGAAAACACCCATAGTCTGCACTGGCTTCTTATAGCTTTCCAGGCACAATTCAAGGTGCTGGTTTTGACCTTTAAATCCCTAAATGGCATGGGTCCCACATATGTGAGAGACTACCTTTCCTGCCATGCTTCATAGCGACCCCTACAGTCTTCCACGAGCACTCTCTTGAGGGTTCCACCTGCCAGTCATGTTCAGACAAGGGTCTGTAGAGAGGCATTCTTGGTTGCTGCCCAGTATTGTGGAACTTCCTTCCCCCGGAGGTCCATCAGAGCCTGAGCTCCGAATGTATTATGGAGGCAGTGGCAGGTGAGGATAAGGGTTGTGGTAAGTGGGTTTAGGTGCAAGGGTGGTTTTTTAAAAATGGATTTTAATGTTTATTGTATTTTTAATGCTGTACCCTGCTCCGAGCCTTAGGGAAAAATAAATAAAATATTACCCATGTCCTGTTATTCTAAGGACAACAGAGCCTTTGAAATCTGAGAACACACCTATTGTGGAAACCTGAGATATTTCTGTGACAACCTAAGTCAATAATCAAAATGGAATACATCACCCTTCACTGGATATGGTAATCACAAGTTGTTGTTTTTTCTGGAAATCATTTCTAGAAGTTTTATTTTGGAAAACCATTTGGTAAACACCACAAAACATGATTTCAATATTTAAATACATTGAATCACGACAGCATTACTACATTGACTGATGCTTCTCCACACTCAAAAAGTCTTAAGGTTATACAAAGGTGTCCCCCAAAGAAATTACTATTATTAACCATTTCTGTACCACTTTCAGTGTTCAAACTGCTTTGCAATCCTTATCTAAATTTATCCTCACAACCACCGTGTAAAGTAGGTCATTGTTATTCCCATTTTACAGATGGGAAACTGAGATTGAGAAAGAGGGCAAAACCAGATATGTACGTAACTCCACTTTAACAGCCCTTTAACATTTCTTATGCATGTTGCAGGGCTGTTTTGGTTCCCTATGCAGCCCTGCAACATGCATAAGAAATTATAAAGGTGTGTTAAAGTGGAGTTACGGTGCATGAGTGTTTTCACCCATAGTGACTTGCCCAAGGCCACCCAGTGAGTTCGTGACCAACATGGGATTTGAACCCTGGTCTCCAGAGCTAAGTCCAAAAAGCTTACACACTAGCTACAACGGCTTTCATACCAGCCCGCTTTTTAAATCAGGACAGGCATCTAGCTTGTATTGTGACGGTCAGAAAGGCAGAGAGGGCCACTTTCTTATTTTATGTGTCCCAGCATAAACCTGCAGCAGATAGTCACTTCATATTTGCAGCAATGCACACATTACCATTAATCATTAGGCATAGGCAATCTATAATGAGCCGACTGCTATCACTTGCTTCTTATTACAAACACCAGCACTGATGAGGATCCCATCACTATAATATTCCATTACACCCTCTGTGAATTAGAAACAGCATCTATTCTCAAGTCTTCTCCAAGCCAAACACACATTGCCTTCCTACTCCTGCTGCAATTAAAGGGCAGAAATGGAGAAAACCTAGTCATAAAGCTGCATGTCAGGTTTCCAGAGCCTAATATTAGTGAATATCATAGATAATCATAGCCACCCGGAGCTGTTTTCAGGAGGGGTGGGGTATAAATCCAGAAAATAAATAAATAAAAATAAATAAATTATAAAGATAATAATCTATTATTTCCATAGCACTTTCGACATTCAAACTACTTTATAATCTTTATCTAGTTGACTGTCACCACACCCTGTGAGGAAGGTCATTATTATTTCTATTTTGACAGTTGGGGACAGAGGCTGAAAGAGAGTGACTTCACTTACCCAAGGCCACTTAGTAAATTCATGACTAGTGGTGAAACAAATAGGTATTTTGTATTCACAGATATTATTTACATATTCAGATATGCATGAATGATATTTGCATATCCACTTATTCCATTTATTCATGTTGGCACTATTTAGCACTATTGTACATGAACAACAAATATACCGAATAAGCAAATCAGATATCTGCATGACACAGGATAAGTATCTGATCCACTGTATTTGGTTTAAAGCAGCTGAATTTGATGGATAATATAAATCACACTGAATATTTGTTCCAGTGCTACTCATGGCTAAGACAGGTTTTGAGCCATGATCTCTCAAGTCCTAGGCTACCCTGGCTCACACTGGTGTAGCTTCTCCAGTCTAGATTTGTGCAACAGATATTTTTTTATTATTTATTTATTTATTTATTTAAAACATTTTATACCCACCCATCATGCCACAGGCAGCTCTGGGTGGCACACAATATAAAACATTAAAATTAAAAACAACTTTTAAAATAGACAACAAGGGAGGTATAAAGGATCCCCAACCACCCACCACCCTAACCCATTCCCCCCACCTTACACATCCTTCCCCACGAAAGCCAGGTGAAACAGCCATGTCTTGTAACAGCGTCGGAATGAGGGGAGATCCGGGGCCAAACGGGCCTCCACTGGGAGGGATTTCCACAGCCATGGGGTGGCCATGGAGAAGGCCCTCTCCATCATGGCCCCCCAGCAGACTCAGAGGACCTCCAGGCGAGCACCCTCCGATGACGGCAGGGGCGAATTCATAACCAGGGGGGTGAGGCAGTCCTGCAAATAAGTTGGGCCGAGGCCATTTAGGGCTTTATAGGTAAGCACCAACACCTTGAATCGGGCCTGGAAGACTACAGGCAGCAAGTGCAGAGACCAAAAAACCAGTGAAATATGTTCCTGGTGGCCCAATCGCACCAGGAGACAGGCCACTGCATTCTGCACCAGCTGCAGTCTCCGTACCATCACCAAAGGTAGCCCCATGTAGAGCGCATTACAGTAGTCAAGCCTAGAGGTGATGAAGGCATGGATGACGGTGGCCAGGTCAGAGTCCAAAACATACGGCCAGAGCCGATGCACCAGATGTAATTGGCAGAAGGCACTCCTTGCCACAGCCTCCACCTGAGCATCCAAGCGGAGTTGCGAGTCAAGGAGCACCCCCAGACTGCGTTCCTGGGGAACCAGTGGAGGGCAGACCTCATCAATGATGGGGGCTGTTATCCCCACTGCCTTACCCACCAACCTCACCTCCATCTTGTTGGGATTCAGCTTCAGTCAGTTTGCCCTCATCCAGTCCCCCACAGCTTCAAGGCACCAGTTAAGCACCGAAACTGCCGGGCCTGGGTCTGATGAAGAAGAGAGGTAGAGCTGGGTGTCATCAGCATATTGATGACACCACACGCCAAACCTCCTGACCACCTCACCAAGCGGCTGCATATACACGTTGAACAGGAGAGGGGACAAAACAGAACCCTGCGGGACTCCATACAAAAGGTCTCAGTGTGATGAAAAATAATCACCGAATACCACTCGCTGAGTTCTTCCAGCCAGGAAGCAGTGGAACCAGTCAAGAACCATACCGCCCACCCCTGCACAGTCCTGCAGGCGTGTCATCAACATCTCATGATCAACAGTATCGAATGCTTCTGACAGATCTAATAGAATCAGTAGGGCCAAACGGCCCTAGTCTAATTCTTGGCAAAGATCGTCAACCAACGCCACAAGCGCAGTCTTGGTGCCATATTCTGGGTGAAACCCTGACTGCAAGGGATTAAGAAAACCGACACGATCCAGACGCTCCTGCAACTGCCGAGCCACCACCCGCTCAATAACCTTCCCTAAAAAGGGAAGGTTAGAGACTGGCTGATAACTGGCAAGGGAGTCAATGTCAAGTGATGGTTTCTTGAGTAGGGGCCATACCACTGCCTCTTTAAGGCAGCCCGGCACCCTACCCTCCCTAAGGGAGGCATTGACCACCCCCGCCAGCAACAGTCCCATCATATCCTGGCAGGCCTTAATCAGCCAGGATAGGAAAAGGTCCAGTTCACAACAGGTGGTCCTGACAGCCCCAAGAACATCCTCTACGTTGGCAGGGGTCATCAGCTGAAACTGATCCCACAAACAAGGACAAGGCAAGGCCTCCATAACCTCCAATTGCCCTATTGCAGAAAATGCAGCATCAAACCCATGGTGAATCCGAGAGATTTTATCTGCAAAATAATCCACAAACAAGTCACAATGGGCACTAGATGACTCAAGATGACCCAAGATGACTCAAGATGACCCAAGGCGGGGGGAGGCCAAACTGACCAGTTCCCGCTCCACCCGGAACAGCTCCACTGGACAGGATTTAGCGGATGCTATAAGAGCAGCAAAGAACTCTTTCTTTGCTGTTCACATAGCAATGGCATAGGTCCGTAAACTCGCTCTATGCTGCAACCTATCGGCTTCAGCATGTGAACGACGCCACTGTTGCTCCAACCGCCTTCCCTCCTGTTTCAGTGCCTTCAGCCCCTACGAAAACCAGAGAGACCTGCGGTGCTCCACCTGGGAAGCAGACGCCTTTGAACTATCCAATCAATGGCCTCAGTCAGCAAGACGTTCAACAGCTCGACGAGGCCATTGATGGGACACCCGTCCAGATCATAGAGTATATCCCCCAAAGCCTCCCAGAACTGCTCTGGTTCCATCTGACTATGGGGGTGGACCATTCAAATAGGTTCCAAGCCCCTCCGTGGGCAAACATGCGCCAGGAGAGGGGCTAGCAGGAGGTAATGTCCATGACAACGGCACAGCTGATATCTCCCTCACCAACGAATCCCCCGCCTCAAGGCCAGTGCAAAACACAAGGTCTAAGATATGTCCCCCCCTGGTGTGTTGGGCTGCTGACCTTCTGGGACAGGCCCATGGTTGCCATGGCAGCCATGAACTCATGCTCCGCAACCCGAAGATCGGCATCTGTGAATGTTGAAGTCCCCCAAGACTATCGTCTTCGTGGATCGCAACACCACTCCCATCATCAGATCCTCTAGAGTATGCAGGGAGGCCACCATACAGGTGGGCACACGGTATACAAACAGCACTCCCAAACTGTCCCCTGCCACATCGAACGCCAGATGGAGACCCTCAACCCCCATTATGGATTGCACCAGGTACCTCCGAACAGCCCAACCCTCCCTAAAAATCATGGCAACTCATGTTATACTCTCCATTAAAAGTGTTTTATATATAAATTATGTGTCAGAGAAAATCTACATGCTCCTTTTAAAATCAGTAATCCAGCCTACAGTTGAAATGCCTACCCACAAAAATGGGTATATTGGATGTATTTGCAGTACCCAAATTGACCCAATAACATTGGTACAAATTGTTACCCAAGTGTGACCTTATTTGGGTACCCAGTGTCCCAGAATGTTGACTTCTGTGTCGATATTTTTACTTCTGATGCCTATTTTTTTATTTTCTATCCCAGAATGTCAACTTCAAGTCCTGATTTTTTTAATTTCCATCCCAATTTTTTTGTTTTCTGACTTGATATACAAATCGGTAATTGGTAAATTGAAAAATCAGTACTGGACATTTCTGACTTTTTTGGTTTCTAGGTACCTGTTGAGTGCCTGGGTAACCTGCTGAGTACTCGATGTGGTACCCAAAAATGCGGGTATTAACCATGGGTACTGAATACCTGTTTTAGCTAGGGATATGTGAACAGAACCTGGTTTGGATGTTTGGCTGTTCGGTGGTTCAGGTTGAAATTTCAGTTCAGATTCAGTATTTGGTTCAATCGAGCTTTGTTTGTTCTTTAGTTCAGTGTGATCAGAAACTGAAAATACATTTGGTTTTTGAAATAAAGGGAATAAACTGAAAAACATATTTCTGACTATAACATTTTTGTTTCTTATTAAATTTTGATGAAAATGGGGGAGATTGTACCCCAAATAGAGGGCACTATGTGTACTGAAATTTGGAATGATTAGATAAAAAGAGCCTATTTCAGAAGCAATTGAATGTTGTGATTTTAGGAAAAGCTCCATACACATTCATGGCTAAAACATCTTTATCTTGCATCCAATATTCATGAACCTTGTGCATATTATGTCCCTCCATATGCTTAATACTTCTGCCAATTTTCATAAAGAGTGGATAAAGGGTCCCAAGGGTATAGGACATTAACCTGAAAATACATTTCCAGCTGTAACATTTTGATATTCCATTCTGTTTACAGGATATTTGGCAAGAATGTATCATACCTTTCCTGCCATTTCAGAAAATGTACAGGAGATTTTGATAAAGGGCCTCAATTATATAAGCAATTGATGTTATCCACATGAAGATCATTATTCAGATGAATATCAGCATTTTCAGTGCCAGTCAGAGGCAGGCACCCTGCATGGCAGGGGGAGAGAGACTGTAGGAGGAAGGATGTGGAGCAACCCCAAAGACTGACAGACACATTCAATGGCCAAACACATTACTGCAAGCTTCTAGCTTTACAGGACCAATTGGTAGTGGCTTCGAGGTGGGCATAGGGGGCGGCCCTGAGGCGGGCATAAGCAACATAACTGGGACTTCTGAGATAGCATCCCAGCAGTCAGGAGACATAGTTTAAACACATCCAGGCTGGCCAATTATCATCACAATCACATCCTGCAGCACTGAGACAGAGGACATAAGAGAATCTCTATTGACTCTTTCCTAAACAGATGCTTCTGACTTCCCAGAAACAAGTGGGGGAGATATGTTGGGATGGTCCCAGCACAGAATGAGGATATTTGGTTGACATTTCTGTTGGCCAATTCGCATCACAAACCGATCTTATACCACAGTGACATAAGAGAATCCCAGGCATAGGCCCCTTCTCTACATATGTTGTACAGGCATATAAAATTGGGACCCTTTATAAAATATTTCTGATATTTGGCAGAGATGATTATGAAAGTGGAATATATAGTCCTGCCAAATGTCATGTACACTGGTTGGACTATAAAGATGTTATAGTCAGACATACATTTATATGTTAATTACTTATACCACCAAGACCCTTTTTTCAATCCTTCTGAAATTTGGCAAAGATAGTAAACATGGGAAGGGGTATAAACTGAACAAGATTCATCTACATTAGATATGAGGTAAAGAAGTTACAGCTAAGTATGTATATGTAGAATATTGCAAAATACAATAATTCAACTGATTCTACAATCGAATGCCTTTATCTAATCATTTTGAAATTTGGTACACATAATGCTTTCTATCGAAGGCATAGTCACTCCAATTATCAGTCACATAGAATAAAAAACAAAAAGGCTACAGTCAATAATGTGTTTTCCATTGAAACCAATGGAAATTCAATTCCGAACTCACCGAACGCATCCGAACTGAATGTTCGAATTCGAGTTCAACCGAATAGTTCAACCAAACTATTCAAGTTCATCCCAAACTCTGAACTTCCAAACCGCGTTCGCCCATCCCTAGTTAAAGCTTCAATCCAGCATCTTGTTTTGTGCCTGTACAGGCCTAGTAGTATTACTAATGGCATGGGACCATGATTTTATTTCTCAGACAGTAGTCAATTCATATTGGTAAACATGGTGATACGCACATTTACTTGCTATAATCCCAAGGCTGTGGTGCACATAACAGGTCAGGAAAAAAAATAATCAGTTACTTTGATCTTAATGGGAACTCCAGCCACATCTGCATGAATGAATTTCTGGTTGCAGGGACAAACATTAGGGACACATTTTCTTGCTATAATCCCAAGGCTGTGGGGCACATAACAGGTAATGAAAAAAATAATCAATTACTTTGATCTTAATGGGAGCTCCAGCCACATCTGCATGAATGAATTTCTGGTTTCAGGGACAAACATTAAAGTCAAGATCCATGAAGCAGGCTAAGGTAATGGATTAGTCATCATGGCTTCAATTAATAACTTCAGTTCCCAGTGATGTATTGATGTCCAACACATCAGACTTTGTTGTCAAATGCAGGCAGGCAACAACAATATCTATTGCATTTAATTTAAAGAGCTTGTAAAATCTTGGAAGCAAGAATTGACAGAAACATCTGATTTTACCTCAGGACAACATATAAATTATATTCTCCTCTTCCTCTTCATCTCAAAAGGCTTTGGCTGAAAGGGCAGAACAGAATAATTCAGTAGTGCTGAGTAAAGAAATAGACTCAGGGTAATCATTACTTTAAATCATGTTTACTGGATCTAAACTAAATGAATCAGCTCATTCTCTCTCTTCTTTTGGGCTAATGACTGCTAAATAATTTTTATCCCTGTAAAATTAGGATTTACATTGCTAACAGCCTAGATGTGAGAACTGAAATGAGTAAAAATAATTACCTACAGAATCCCTAGTGATGTGTCTAGTTTTTTTAAAAATATACAGCACAAGCTTCCAAGGCAAAAGCCACTGGAGACCTAAGCAGAAGGTAACAATCCACAGCTCACAAACTGTTTACATGTCACTGAGAGGAACACCAAAGCACAGCAGGCACAGATCAAGCTTTATGGACATTTCCAGAGATAAAAGACACTGCGCTGACTTTATGGGTCCAGGCTCTGTGGCATTGGGTTTTTAGGTGGACAAGGACACTATGATTCAGTTCCATGCTCTGATAAGCTTTGGAATGGGAGGTATGACTTCTGAGTCAGACTTAGGCCATGAGACTGTTTTATTTTTATTTAAATTATGCTCTGTCAATAGCACATCGTCAAGACCCTAGTTTCTGTGATGTCCCAAAGGCTTCGTCTGATAATTTATGGTTTGCTTGAAAGCAAACAAAAACACAAGTGGGTAATTATGTAATAGAAATTAAATGAATATTTCGTGTGAATACGAAATTCAACCAATTTGGTGTATTCATACCTGATTAAGTGAAGGAATACGAGTGTCTTCATTTTCATTTCTGAACATTTGTTTTGGTTACTTTAGGTTCAGTATTACAGTTAGTACCTTTATTCAGTAACTTTGGTTACTTCAGTTTTGAGTAGTTTGTTCACTTCAGTGGCACTATTTATTGCTAATTGGACTGTGGCCAATCAAAGCTAAATAGCACTTAAGTGAATCAAGTACCAGATACCAAAATAACCAAAATGCCAAATACAAAGTAATCAAATAAATGATTACATTTTGTAATGGTGACAAAAATAAATTTGGAGATTCGTTTGTGGGATCGAACACGTGAATAATCTTCATAAATATGAAGTCATATTTTAGATGACCCATGAAGTCTTCTCCAGCTCTACAATGCTGTATTTCAGCCTTGTTGTGTAACTGACTGTAATTGAGTTACTGTAACAGATATAAAGTATGACTCTATGAAACCTATTTAATAAGGCAAAACACTGGGGGCCTGTCATGTATTTTTGTACTAAATTTAGCATTATTTATTGTTGTCATGTATCACTGCAAATTGCTTGCTTACATTATTATTTATTTATTTCACAGTATTTTTATCCTGCACCCTCCTGCTCAGATAACTCAAATAGCAGCAAAAATTATCTAAAATTCTTTTTGGTACTTTAAGAATTAACCCAGCGATTAGTAAAAAGAACCTTGCGAACTACCAGAGGAGTGTTCAGAAAGGGATTTAAATTGTATGTACCCCAGTAAGTAATGAGGCAGGCAGACTGCTTAATGACAATTCATCTAGTCACTCCTTATGAAATATCAATATTTCTCTAACTTCATAGTGAAAACTACTTCTTTTTCTCTCCCTCGTGTCCAATAAAAACAAATCAGTAATAAAACACCAATGATTTGCATTGTCAGATACAAACCAGCAATTTCTCTTGAGCTAGAAAAAGCTATCTTTATTATGCAGCATTGCCCTTAGCCCTGGGTTATAGCATTCATCCGATGGTGTGTTTCAAGTTCAGCTGGTGATAAGGCATAACTGATGAGCAGTCTCAAGTAGCAGGTTTGGGATGGAGTCCTAAATTTGACTGGTTTCATAGCTATTGTGGGTGAGAAGCACCTCTCTGGTCATCTGCTACATTTATTTATTTATTTATTTAAAGCATTTATACCCCGCCCCTCCTGTAAACAGCTCAAGGCGACTTCCAACAATGATAAAACAGCATAAAACAATATAAAAACAGTTTAAAACAATCAACAAGTTAAATACTTTTAAAACAGGGCCCCGAGAAACAATTTCAACATTAAAACAATAGAACAAGGTAGGGGNATCCACTAAACCCTCCCCCCCAAAGGTCTGGGTGAACAGCCAGGTTTTGCATTGCCGTTGAAATACCAAAAGACTTGGGCCCAGATGAGCTTCCTCCGATAGGGAGTTCCAGAGACGTAGCCCGGCCACCAAGAATGCCATCTCCATTGTGGCCCCCCCGCTTAACACGGGGGACCTCCAAGAAGGTTCCCCCGGCAGACTGAAGGGTCCGCTCCGGGGCACGGAGGGCGAGGTGGTCCCTGAGGTATGAGGGGCCAAGACCGTGAAGGGCTTTATAAATCAATACCAACACCTTGAACCTGGCTCGGCACGCTATCGGCAACCAGTGCAGAGCCCGGAGCACAAGTGTTATGTGCTCCCGACTACCCGTCCCCAAAAGGAGACGGGCCGCCTCATTCTGCACTAGCTGCAGCCACTGAACCAGGCACAGGGGAAGCCCCACGTAGAGCGCATTGCAGTAGTCCAGCCTCGAGGTGACGAAGGCATGGATGAGGGAGGCCAGGTCCGGGCTGGAGACAAACGGACGCAGCCTACGCACCAGATACAACTGGTGGAAGGCAGCCTTAGTGACTGCCTCCACCTGTCGCTCCAGGCGGAGGTCTGCGTCCAATATCATCCCCAGACTTCGGACCTGCTGAGCTATGGGAGGGTGAACTTCCCCAATCAGGGGAGCCACTACCTCCCTCGCTCTCCCCTACATCCACCTGTGTAGCTACAGGACAACATTCATTGATCTCTAACCAAATCTCCATTAATTCTTTGTCCAGTCTTGCCTGGCGTAACACCAAGGATAATTCCACAATCTCCCTTGGCAGGTTATCACATTGTCTAATTGGCATCCCTGTTTTCAAGCACTAGCCACTATTTAGCCTAAAGGTTTCCTGTCTTTGTTTTAGCTCATTACAGGTTGTTGTGGCTGCTCCGATTGTAGTAAAAAATGTATTAATTCCTCTCGGGCACGGGCAAGTGTTCTCCAGCTCATTAATCATTTTTTTCTTCTGGGCTATACAAAATCAGTTCTCTTGATGGCAATGAATTATGGGTCACATTGTATTATGTGCATTTATATTGCATGCAGCTCCCCCCTCAAACTCTGTTTTTATAACAGCTTATTGCAAGCCTCCTTACTAGTGCTCAGTTCCTAACATTGCATTCTTAGCTAGAATGACATCAAGTCAATCTTAAATCTTAAAAGGCTTACCGGAGTTAAAGGGCTCAGGCAGCAGAGGCAGCATTCCTGAAAAACGGCTGCCATATACCTTCTGTCTCACTCATTTCCTCCATTGTAGAATCATGAACAATGTATATTCAATGAGTTTACTCTCATACTTGAAGAAAAGGGTAAACTCATTGAATATACCTTAACCAAACGGAAAATGGTGGTTTAAGTTATAACTGATATCCATTTATGTTCTGTTGGGTATCTGTTTTGGTTATTCCGTTTGTGTTTTTCTAGTCATTTGGTAATTTTGGATGCATCATTTCGACAATATTTGTAGTATTGCAAATCTGCAATTGCCAAAAACGATGCAGCTAAAATACCGAAATGACTAAACAGAAATAATAGAATTGACTCCCCCAACCCCCTCCCCAAAACAGAATACCAAGTTTAAAAATGGATATGCAATCACTCTCTCTCAGCTTCCTCTTCCCATCTGTAAAATGGGAATAATACCCTCACAGGGCTGTTCTGAGGGTGAATTAGATAAGTAGTTTAAACTATTTTGAAGACTGAAAGCACAGTATAAATAATACAATTCTGCAAAGGAAAAAAATGCTAAAGGTCTGACAAATACAAATGATAGTGAGACACTTTGGAATGAAAATAATCGCCATGATACTGCAATAAAATATGTACTGTCTATGTGCCCATGTGAAGTCAGACCAGAAATGGGGCCTGCATTACCAGTTCTCTGGAAAGGGACATTCTTAGGCATGCAACGTTAGTGCAATCACACCAGACCCATGTGCTACAAAAAGCCAGATTAATGTCCAAGTCCACTGACCCATGCATGGCTCCACAGTTCCTAGGACATTTCCAATTCTGGAATGGTAGTCTTGTCAATTAGTTGGTTTGGGGGCAACAATGGCCTTTTTACTAACAAACAGTTCCAAATTCAGAAAATTACTAAAGCCTGTGCTTAATGTCTTGCTAAAAAGGGGTGTACTTAAGTATATGTTGAAAGTTGGCGTATGCGTGTTCTGTTGTCATCACAAGCAATGTTCCCATTTTAGAAATCTTTCATGGGAATTTGGCTGGGAATCTTTTGAAACTAATTGTATATCTATCTTACAGTAGATTTCCAGGTGATCTACAGTTTTGTGGCAATCACTCCGAACAGAGCTAAAAATATCACTTATTGGCAGGTGAAACAGATGCTTGATGTCAACTAAGCATTAAACTCCATCAGTATTTCCTCAAATGTCAGAAATACTTTTAGGGTCTTGGAAAAGGATACATTTCTGCATATTTGAAAACTGTGGTACAGGGTATTTGAAATTAATCAAGAAGAGTTGTTCTTACTAGAGTTTGGGACAGTCCTGCTTTTAGGATCAACTATAGAGCAAATTTCAGCACCTTTAGAAAACATTATTAAAGTCACCTGTTTAAAAACCAGAGCGAGAGAGTGTGGTCAATGTGTTGGTCCCAAGTGACAGAGAGTCAAAGTGGTTTGAATGATATATTCTATTGGACCAACTGTTGTTGATGAAAATAAGCAAATTTTGGGGCCACAGAGGACCCTTCCCTCAGGCATATTGCTTTGCTCATTTTATATATTTCTATTAGCTACACTACATGCCTGAGGAAGGATCCTGTGAATCCTGAACGTTTGCTTATTACCACCAACAACAGTTGGTCCAATAAAAGATATAATTGAAACCACTTTGTCTCATTGTTTAAAAACATAATCCCCCTAGATCTGTCTAGGACACTTGATTCCGATCTCTTGGAAAGTCATCATCTCTACTGATCAAAAGAGTAGTATGCTTGACAAGGACAAAAGTGGCTAATCACGTCTTTTGGAGGTAATGACTGGGGCCAATCCCATGAACCACAGATCCCGTGTGATGCGCACCTCCACCCAAACATGTAGGTGCATGGTTTCCACGCAACACAGTGTGCCCTCAATGGAGGTGTGCGAGGTTCCCGCATGGCTGTGTGTAGGTGAGGGAGGGATTCACGGGCATGGAATCGGCCCTTGTATCTTTAATCTGATAGAAGCTCCAGATACTCCAATTATGAGAGCTTTAGAAATATGTATATAATAATAATGCATGTTAGACTGGTATCATACCAAAGACAAACGTGCTTCTAATACTGGATTTTCGATATGTAATTTCACATAGTCACATAGTCACTCTTGAAAGTGACTGAGAATGTAAGTCATCCCTTTCAAATGCTTTGCATCATGGCATCAGCAGTGTTACTAACAATATTTCCAACTTCACGAAAGCCTCTTTTGCAAAAGGAACCAACATACTATAATGTATCACGAGGGTGGGTTTTTTCCCCTATAAGTTCCAACCCTGATCATGGTGTTTTCTCTTCACATCCTATTCATGCGTGGGGAGAGTGCAAGGATGGGAGGTAAAGTTAGACAACTTGGTTGCCATCTACCTACAGATAGCACTGGAAACCATGAGACACAATGGGGCAGATTCCATGCCCTGCGGATCCTGCGTGCAGCCTCATGGAAACCACATGCACTTCCACTGTGGGCACATTGCGCTGTGTGGAAACTATGTACATGCGCGTGCGGAGGGGCAGTTGTGCACAGGATCCAAAGGGCATGGGATTGGCCCCAATGAGATTAGCCAGGGATAGAGTATAAAGAGAGAAGAGGACACTGTGCTACCATGCTTGTGTTCACAGAAGCAACATGCTCCAGCAGAGAGGTTTGGGGACCTGAACATGAACTCGGACAGGCTGTTTTGCATCGGTGCCCACATCTCACACAGGTCCATGCTCAACCACTCAAGCTGACTGTCTGACCACCCAAATTACTGCCATTGGTGGTCCCAGTTCCAGTCGTCCTACCCGTGGTTAAGTCAAGCCTTGGCAGCAAAAGCCTTGCCCTATATGGCTTCTGGGATCTCATCTGCCCACTGTGTAGCCTCCTCTAGCAGGTCTTGTATCATATTCTCTCTCTGCCACCGACTGCAGACGTGCAAGTTATTGTTCCACTGGGTGCTTAAAGCAGGAGGAGTCATGTGTGCCCGTTGCAATAGACACGTAGCAAGACAACAAGCAAAGCCTTTAGTTCATACTGCCCCACCCACCTTCACAGACACATTTTATGGACCCCCACCCACCCAATTCTTTAGTCATGAGGCCACTGAACAGAAGCAGAAGTGACTACCTGGCCTCTGACTGCTTAAGCGGTTGCTGGGGTGGTATCCGAACAGAGTTTGGCTGTGTTCCTGCAAACACTGTGGTCAGCAGGGTTCCTAGTTTTCTCTGCCAGGAGTTTTTTCAGGCGGAAATTTCCCAGAAAAACCTGATTATTACATTTGTTTCTCATGCTTTCCCAGAGAAAAACCCAGAATTCCAGGTTTTTCTGCCTGCAAAAACTCAATGGCAGCGAAAACTAAGAATCCTGCTGGTCAACGATTCTGTGCTTCTGCCATTGCAAGATGGGCGCCAACAATCTTCTGTCATTTCTGTCACTTCCTGGGACTGTCCAGGATTTTTCCCAGACTGTCCTTTTGCGTCAGTTTCCGGCACTTTTGCATTGCTTAGCTGGTATATAAAACATAATCTGTTATACATAGTTGATAGCAGCTCAGTTCATGTTGTGTTTAACCAAAAGAAATTAGGGGAAAATATTGAAAAATAACCTCAGTAAGTTTCCTCGTTGCGTGAATGAAGGCGGATGACCTGTTTCTGAGGCAAACAGCATTTGCTGTGATTGCTCGTTTCAGACCTACACAACAGATTGATAATCCATCATAAGTCTGTGATGTTATCATTTCTTCCTGACACAAATGGCCATACATTCTATTGAGAATGTTATTGAGCCCATGCACTTTCTTTCTGGACACCTGAGCCTCCCAACTAATACCATGTATGAGGCCAAAACAGCTTTCCAATTGAAATGACTTTCAGGGACTGACCAGACTCAGCGTCAGACAAGTATGAATGGCAAGGACACCAGTGAATGACCTCATCCATTACCCATTCCTGAGCCATTCTCCCCATAATACAATTTACAGGTAAATTGTACAGTTTTTTCTTTACTAGAAAACAGTCTAAAAGTCATTCAGATACAGAATAAGACAAATTAACGTGCATTAAACCACAGACTCTGTGGACATTATACTTATCCTTCAGTTTGACTGATAGGTGCTTTATGACGACTGGCATTCGAGGGTATTATGCCTGGGCAGTGCAGTACAGGGACACTGTCTGAGTAAGCGCTGCACCACAAGTGTAATTGTATCTGGAAAAGAGACATCTACCCACTTGGCTATTTTAATGGAAATGTATTTATTGTACTTCATTTGTTACTATAATTAACATCCATATGGAGCTAAGTGAGACTGTACTTGGTTGACAGAGTTGTACTGATACAGACTGATTCTTATTGTGGCATCTGGGTTAATGTTCTATTCACAGGTGAAGGGGAAGGACGTAGTTTTACCCTGGTGCCAGTTTTAAATTGGGCTTCTGGCTAACATTGTGATTTTTTAATGTAACTATGCAAGCTCCGATTCTGACTCACAAACCCTGATGTAATGCCGCAGGATGACACATGCAGCTGGGACTTATTTTTAAATTTGGTGTCTTAAAAGGGATATTAGGAGGGGGGGAAAAGAGAGGGCAATGCAAAGATTTTCCTTTAATAGATCCTATTATATAAGAAGAAATTGAGGCTAATTGCTCATCATTCAAGCATTATGCTGTAGGTAATTTACCACTAAGATTACCCAAAAAGGAGGAGCAGACTTTGCCCACTATATTCAGAAACTGGGGAACTGAGTAGGCATGTACATTTGCTCTGGTTGGAGAATTCAGGATTCAGAAAGGTTCGCTGTGACAAAAAAGGGAGCTTCCTCGAGAATCAGAAATATCTCTAGCACCAGAATGTACTTACAAGTGCCTCCTCCATAAATGCAATGACAGGTGAGTTTGATGGTCATTAGCTTCAATGGGTATTTTCAGACGTGACGGGGCCAATTGGACCCATCACAAAATCAATTAAATGATCCCCAGCCGGGATGACCCGTCACGCCCTAATAGATGTGCTGGGGGATCCCGGTGGGGAATCGGGGAGGGGGCGGGGCCATGCGGTGCAACGTGAGGCCGCACAGCCACGGCCAATGCCACCGCAGCGCTCGCCTGCTATAGCCACGGGCCGGACTCCCTGTGGGGATTCCGGGCAGTGGCCACCATCCAGACATGACGGCGGGGGTCACCACGGCGGGGAATTGCCTTCAACACGTGATGGCCTCTGGCCCCACCACTTCGGCCGCTCACGTGGTGAATGTGATCCCACGCCGTAGTAACATCTGCGGGGAACATCCGTTCCCCCCAACAGACGTTAGGTGGTCCAAGCCACCACAGGGAATTGACTGTGGTGGACATTGACCACGTAACGTCTGAAAATACCCTATGTTAGTTTATACAGCACTGGTATAAACTGGTATAAACCAGTGCTGGTTTATATTCATTAGCATGAGTAATAACACCTGGTTAGAGATTTTTTATTTTTATTATTTATTTATTTACATTTCTATGCTCCCTTCCCCTAAGGCTCAGGGCAGCTTACTCTGGGTATTTTCAGACGTGACGGGGCTGATTGGCCCCGTCACAAAAACAATAAACTCATCCCCCACCAGGATGACCCCGTCATGCCCTAACAGACATGCCGGGGGATCCCGGTGGGGAATTAGGGAGGGGCGGGGCCGCGTGACGCAACGTGTGGCTGCACGGTCCCGCCCCCTCCACACTCCCCGCAGCACGCCCTCTGGGGAGACGGGTGGCCGCCACGGCCAATGCGGCCGCAGCGCTCACCTGATTTGGCCACGGGACGGAATCCCTGTGGGGATTCCGGGCCATGGCCACCATCCAGAAGTGACAGCGGGGTTCAACACGGCGCGGAATCGCCTTCACCACGCGATCACTGCCGGCCCTGCCACTTCGGCCACTCGTGTGGTGAAAGTGATTCCCCGCCATGGTAACTTCTGGGGGGGGAACATTCGTTCCCCCCAACAGACGTTCCGTGATCGGAGCCACCACAGGGAATTGACTATGGTTGACTGTGATCTCGTAACATCTGAAAATACCCTCAAAATACAACATACAATAAGATACAATAAAGCTCCCTTTGAAGACTTCAAAGAAAAACCCACCATCAATGCTAAGCCCCTCACCCCCAACCCCGCCTGCCAAACAGGGCCTCAGCATCATTTCTTTGGGCCCAGTACAAACTTGTAATACCACTCCCACACACCACAATCCCATCGCATTACATACGTTTCCATAAATATCCTCAAGCATCATGATCTACAATTTCACCATTTTTTTTCCCTCATAGTGGTTGCAGTCTGGACTGGGCCCCCCTGGATCTCCAGGTCCCAGTAAAGTGTATCCTTCTCCCTCCTCCCCCCCAGTGCTTGGGTCCTGCTGCCAAATGCCTTGCCAGATGACCTGCAAGCAGAGAACTGTTAGAGATTATTTCTTATTGTGGGCTGTGGGTGTGATGTGGTGGGTGTTTTTTGGTGAAATTATGCAGAAGAAGAAGAGGCCGGTTGGCACCTCAAAGACAAAGGCTGCTTTCACACCTGTGCAAACTGGTCCTTAGAAGGTTGGGAGAGGGGACGTGCATACAAACCAGCTGAGTCTTTGATCAGGTGTGAATGCCTCGACAGAACTACAAAATCCAGTATTGGTACCTGAAACAGCATCTAGTCAGCTACCTGAGATACTAACATACTGAAATATCATTTTTGTCCCAATTTTTCAACTTCCAGTCCTAGATATTTGAAATTTTTTCAGTATTTTTTTTGTGTGTGTGTGTGTATTTTCAGTAATTTCAGGTAAATATGTGAACAGTATTTGTGCACCGATTTGGATACCTGAAATGGTACCTCAAAATGCAGGTATTACCCATGGGTATGTCATGTACCTGAATCCGGTTTACTCCAAAATCTTACACCTCTTTTCACCAGTCAGTCTCTAAGGGTATTTTCAGACGTGACGCTGGCTGTTGGCCCCGTACCAGCACCACCGGCTTCGTTCCCCGCCGGGGTCACCCCATAACGGCACAACAGACGTGCCGGGGGGATCCCGGCAGGGAAAGTGGGAGGGGCCGGGGCCGCGTGGCGCAACGTGTGGCCACACGGCCCCGCCCCCTCCACGCACCCCGCCGCCCACCCTCCGAGGAGACGGGCGGGCGGCGGGGCCAATGCAGCCGCCGCGTCCGGCCGAACGTGCCACGGCCCGGGATCCTGCCGGGGATCCCGGGCCGTGGCACGCGGCCAGACGTTACTTTTCCTTGGTCACGGCCCGGGGTCCGTTTGACCACGCTTCCCGGGACCTTCCCCCGGCTAGCCCGGGAAGCGTGGTTCAAACGAACCCCATGTGGGGATTGACCGTGGCCAACATCTGGCG
>QEPC01014615.1:3926597-3942940 GCA_003113815.1 Sphenodon punctatus
GCGCGCCGTTCAGACGTTCAGGGCCCTTTGGCCCCACGGGGGGGTTGAGCGTGGTTCAGTGTGGTTCAGCGTGATCTCGTAACGTCTGAAATCACCCTATGTTTAAATAAAATATGAAAGTTATTGATAAGTTACTTAAATAGGTACCGAAGCTGTAACTCAGGTCCCTTAGAGATTGAGAGTATGTTAATACAAGTAGAAGAGTTATTGGTTATTGTTAAACATTGAAAAAGAATAAAAAGATATATTTTTTTTAAAAAAGAGAGAGATGGTTACCCAGTAATGGTCTTACCCAGAATACTAGCTAGTCTGGTACCCATTTCAGTACACAGTTACTGGGTGTTTTTACCCACAGATTTCTCCTGCTTGTTTGCTGTTGCATCCTGAACTTTCTGTGTGTCTAAATCTCCTCACCCAGATCTTCAACATCCAGCTCTTTAAACTTCTGCATCAACTTCTCCCAGAACGTTTGTGTGTAAAAAGTTCTCCTGGTAAACTGCTTTGGTCAAGGCAGCTGTGGTCACTTGGTTTCCATGGCAGCCTGTAACATCTACACCTGCAGCTACTTTAGGCTGCCTCAGGGCAGTGTGTGTGTGAAAAATGCATCCGGAACTTACTTGCGGACTTTTAATCCCAGAAGATTGAAAAATCCAAAACTTTAAGGTGTGTGTGAAAATGCCCACTGATTGGGTAACTGGGTGACTACTTGAAC
The DNA here is from genome assembly GCA_003113815.1 of Sphenodon punctatus. NCBI lineage: Eukaryota > Metazoa > Chordata > Lepidosauria > Sphenodontia > Sphenodontidae > Sphenodon > Sphenodon punctatus. The sequence goes on from QEPC01014615.1 coordinate 3,927,310, forward strand.
AAGTTACCTGTTTCAGCTCCACTCCAGGAATTTAAGTGCATTAGGGTAGGCAGGCTCCTGTTAGGTACAGCTGGAGCTCTCCAGCTCACCCTGCTGTTCCCCATTATACTAAGCATTATACAAACAGGGTGCAATCCTGCGGCTGGCATAAGCCGCCCGCAGGCGCAGTGCTTGGCCAGACAGCGGGTAAAGGACAGTAAGGGACAGTCTTTGCCTGAACTGTAGTAGTAAGGGATAACTCCCTTACTGTGGGCTGACATTTTGTCATCAACAGGAGAGAGCAGCCATTTTGTCCGTGTATTGGCAATGGCAATAAAGCCTTTGTGAAGGCAGGCTGTTTCCCTGCCTGTTCCTGAGCTGAGTGATAACACATCAAAGTAGGCCTGAATCGAAATAGCTATTCTGGTTTTGCAGAAATGTCTGTGAAAATGGAATAACTACTTTGTTTTAATTGTAATTCTAATTGAAAAATTATGGTGACTGGAATCCTGATTGAAAAAAAGAGAAAAAAATTCACTGCGTCTGCACAAAATGGCTGTCTGCCGAATTGCGCATGCGCAGTAATTTTTTTAAAAATATATTTTTTCCAATTAAAATATTGACAGAATAATAGAATCTTAGAGTTGGTAGATCCATCAGAGGTCATCTAGTCCAACCCCCTGCTCAATGCAGGAAATCCACTGATACAGCATCCCTGACAGATGGCCATCAAGCCTCTGTTTGAAAACCTTCGGCAAAGGAGATCCCACCACCGCCCTAGGCAGTCTTCCACTGTTGAAGAGCTCTTACTGCTATGAAGTTCTTCCTAACGTTTAGCCGAAATCTGCTTTCTTGTAATTTCATCCCATTGCTTCTAGTCTTGCCCTCAGGAGTAACAGAAAACAGGTCTGCTCCATCTTCTATGCAACAACTTTTCAGATATTTGAAGACAGCTATCATGTCTCCCTTTAGTTTTCTTTTCTCCAGGCTAAATAGATTGAGCTCCTTCAACCATTCCTCATGGGACTTGTTTTCCAGAGCCCCATACCATCACGCTCCTCTAAACCTGTTCCAATTTGTCAATGTCCCTTTTTAAATGGACGCCCAGAACTGGAGACAGTACTCCAGATGAGGTCTGACCAGTGCAGCATAGAGTGGAACTATTACTTTTCACAATTTAGACACTATGCTTCTGTTAATGCAGCTTAAATTGCATTAGCCTTTTTTGCAGCTGCATCACACTGCTGACTTACGTTCAGCTTGTAATCAACTACAACCCCTATACAGGCCCTTATACAGGGCTCATTCACCCAATACCCTTATCCCTTGCTCACCCTTTTTTCCTTAATCTCTACTTGCCTTGTCCCACAGCAATGGATTCACACAACAGTAAATTTTTCTGCATTTCAGTTATTATTTCTATAGAGTTAGCAATGTGTTTGGCATTGATCAGTCATGATAAGAGGCAGTTTCCTGCCCCCAAGGGCTTACAACGAAGGATGGACAAGAGAGAGAAGTCAAGGGGTAGGGAAACAAAAGGAGAGACAGGGTCACATTCATGAATGCAACAAGTTACAGGTGCCCGTGCTCAGCTTAATCACAAGGCAAGGGGAATCCTAGAGGATAAGAAATTAAAAGGCAGGGCTGTCCAATTCTTGGCCACAATGGGCTGGATTATACAGAAACCTGTCATCTTGCAGCCAGTATATGTTATTTCTATAATTCAGGGAAGTCAAACCCTGTTTAAACTTATCAATGTGAACAGTCCAAGTTAAACATGCAGAGTTTGGAGCCATTATTGCACGGTGTTATTCTGGAAATATTTGATGCAATTGGTTTTTAAGGCTAAGAGCCAGGTGGAACCCAAGTTTGGCCCATAGGATGGCAGCCAGAAAGTCTTGGTATGAAGAGAACCACAAGTGATCAGTCAGAAGGGGAAACTCAATGGCTTTAACAGTCCCCTCCCCGTTGTATCAGGTGGCAGAGCACAAGGGATCATCAAGGAGCACAAAAAGAGGTAAGGATTAGAGTTGAAATGAGCAGCTAAATTCGTACTTGCAAGTAATTTTGCTATCTAGCTAAATGAGATTGATTTCATGACACTGATATGATTTCTAAATTCTCACAATAGTGCAAGGTACTGCCCTGATTTACGGACTTTCTGCGTCCCATGTACCATGTACCATTTATTTGACGGTTACCATGTGACCAATGGTACATACTGTTTTAATTCCAGGTTTCAGTTTGGTACAAGCAAAGGGAATAGCGTACAATAATTCTTATCGGAGGCACTGGAATGCAGGCACTGGTTTTTTGGTTTTTTAAAAACAGTATTTGGGCAGGCAGGGTGGATGTTAAGGAGTGGGCTGTTCACACAGTTATTGGCTCAGAAATGTAGTACAATGAACAATCTGCAACTGGATTGAAAATCTGTGAATGAATCTGCATACCAGACAATCAGTGACAAGGAAGTACAAGGGGTAATGTTGTGCAGAGACGACAGAAGAAATATGGTATTGCGTCAGTAATTACTTCTTGGGATTTCAAATTGACATAAAAGTTGTAATCAGAATCCTGGTAAACCAACCCATTATTGGTAAATCAAGACATGAAATGCTGATAGAAACATTGGCAGGTACCAAGAGGTTTTCAGTTCAGTCAAGACAGTACCAGGAATTGGGATTTCTATGGTAATTCCAATTTTTGAAAAATCTCATCTCAGCCCTAGTAAGGATACAACTCTCCGGATATGAATTTAAGGCACTAGCCACTCTAGAAGGGTGCTGTACAGATGGAACTTATTATAGACTAGCTAGAAGCACAGTTTACAGGCTGAGAAAGATTCTTTACTCCTTCACCACTGGTAGATTTCTATACACAGACCAGGTATAAATTATACACAGCGTGTGGTGGGCGATTAGTCTCAAGGGAAATTAAAAGCCTTCCTCAGCTTCATTTGGTTTTTCTCCTCCTGATGCATGCCAACATAGTGAGTTTGCTATGAAACTGGCTCTGTGCCTTTGATAGAAGTGTTCCTGCAACAAAACATCCAGAAGTCCTCCTTTTATTTATTATTTATTATTATTATTATTATTATTATTATTAGAGAACACTGTTGAGTTGCACACTGTTGACCTGCAATGTTTGCAGAGAAACACTTCACAGTCCAGCCCCAGCTCTCAGTAAACAGGATTTTTATTGCATCTCTCTCTGAAGTGGAGAATATGGGGGAAAGAGAGGGAGAGATGAGGGCTCTTAAGGGCATTACAACGATTATGTAAAAGGAAAATTGAAAATGGGTTTCACTGATGAAGTGCACTTGGTCTTTTGCAGCATGTATGAAAGGAAAAAAAACTTAATTCATCTCCAACTTCTCAGATCTTCCAGGTTATTCCACCCTCAGCAGCTCTTTTAGATTCATGAAGTGACCTCCTGGATCACATGACTAGTTTGGAGATGCTGGGGTGCCATTTTTATTTGATTTATATCCTGCTCTACCCCGAGAGCTCAGGGCAGATCACAACACTTAAACAGATCTAAAGTAAGACAACACAATATATGCTACAATTGTTAATTGTAAATTGTTAATTATTATAATAAAAGTTGGAGAAGGCTTTTAATTTCCCTTGAGACTAATTGCCCAACACATGTGGTGTATAATTTATACCTGTGCTGTATATTAATAATAAAATAATAAAATAATAAAGATTTAATTACCTTATATACCCATCCTGCCACAAGATCTCTTCCCCAACTCCTCCATGTCCCCAAGATGCCCTCTCCTACCCCAAGATCACCCCACTACTCCTGCCCCCAAGATCCCTCCCACCCACCACTCCAAGCCCCCAAGATCCCCCCTCCTGCCTCAAGATCCCTCCTCCCCCACTGCTCCAAACCCTCAAGATACCCCCTCCCATTCCAAGATTCCCTCCCTCCACACTGCTCCCCCAAGACCCTCTCTCCTTTCCCATGATCACACACACACACTGCTCCAAACTCCTCCTTGCCTCATCCAGCACAGTATCCACAGCATTCTGTCTGGTTTCCTTGTTGCCAATTCCTGCCCTCTACCACCACTGCCCCCCCCAAAAGGATCGGCCAAGTCCTGGAACCATGTGGCTGCTGCATTGTAAATGGGTGGCTGGGGGGAGGGGGGTGCTGCTCCTTTAAACAGAGAAGCGGTGGGCTGGCATGGCATGGCACGGCATGGCCAGGAAGCAAGAAAGGGTATGGCAGCAGGCAACAGGGACCCAAACAGAGCCTGTGTGGGGTGGGATAGCAGGGGTCATGGGAGACTGACTCGAGACCTATGGGGACTCAATGAACTTAGCAGGCTTGGAGGTGGAAGCTGCTAAGCAGCAGCAACAGGTTTGAGAGCCTGACCTGCTAGTGTACGCAGGCTTAGTGGAGGAGATAGGGGAGCAGAAAAAGATACTAAGTTTGGCCCAGTGATTGTTTTTATATGAGCAGAATTTCTCCTGTAGTTAAACATGCGGTGCTGGGAAACCCCTGCAGGGAGTTTTTAGATGCTCCTTTGTGAACCGGAAGTCACCCGGGTGCCATTAGAAACCACGGCGCAACACAACTCCTGGGTGTACTGAGATGCGGCACAGATATAAGACCTTGATTTAGAGGTCTTATCTACTCCACGTCTCAGAACACCTGGGAATCACACAGCGCTGCTGTTTCTAATGGCGCCTGGGCGACTGCCAGTTCACAGAGGAGTGTCTAAAGCCCCCTTCCCCCTCGCGGGGGCTTCCCAGCACTGCAGGTTTAAACTGCAGGAGAAATCCCGCTCATATAAAAACTGTCTGTGGGACCAGTTGAGGCTTTGGGACCTTCTTCCTCCTGCCAGCTACCGACAGTTCCTGGTGGTAGCTGTGATGGTGGCTGGCAGGAGGAAAAAGGGCACAGTGCAGTAAACAAGATGGTGCTTCTGGAGGTAGATGGGATTAAGGGAAGAGAGCCCTAAGAAACTGTAACCCCCTGGGAAAACTAAAGGATAGAGGGAAGGCCGGGGAGGGGGGGCGGAATGAAAACTATAATTAAGGGTCCCAGCGGTTGGATAGCCAGAAGGATGCATGGGCTAGCTTCCCAAACCCCAAGAATGGAAAGATGAGTTGGGTACTAATAAAGGGGCAACAGGACAGGGAGCCCCAAACTCCAGGCAATGAGCTGCGATTTGGTTTTAGTTAATGGGCAGGACCCCTAGAGATGGAGTTAAGTAGGATTCCTTGGGTCCCAAAGAAAGGATGGTGTGTTTTTATCTTGGGTTTGAGAGGTGTGGGCTGACTTAAGTGGAGGAGGAAGTCAAAGTCTGACTGAGCCTGAGATAGTGCATTCGGGCTAGGTATGGAGGAAGAGGGTGCTGGGGAAGCCCTAGGGGATGTAAAAGGAAATTGGACATGGCAGATAACAGTCGGGGGTGTTATTATGAGACCTAATTAGGAGCAAAATTTGGAGGTTGGGCCAACATGGCAGGTGGTGCATGAGGTAGCTACAGAGGTCTAAAAGTGAGTAAAGTAAGTTGAGCCCTAGAGTTCAGTGAGGCTGGTCTTATCTCAAACCCGGTGGGAACAGGAAGAACCCCTAGCCTGGAGGGGCTAGGTGCTCACTAGGGATGGGCGAATGCGGTTCGGAAGTTTGGAGTTTAGCCCGAACTCAGCCTGTTCGGACGACCAAACCCAAACCCGAATCCGAACACGAACTAACCGAACTGAACTCAATTCCAAAAGTCAAAATGACCGAACAGTTCGGTCAGCTCGGATCGCGTTTGGGTGGCAAAAAAGGTTCATTGGAAGGTCAAATGTGACAGGGAGGGGTAGTCAGCTGAGGAGCAGACTTCCAGGCACCAGGGGTGGAGAGGTTTGCAAGAAACAAAACTATCTGCCTCCCCAACACCTTCTGAGCTAGTCACTGTTCCTGAACAGCAGGCATTTCAGAAGGCTCCCTCTCCCAGCATTTCCCAGCTCCTGCAATCCTCCTCCCATTTCACCCATCCAACCCATCTACCCCCATATTCTCATTAATTTATTTAGCTTAGCTTAGATAGATTTAGTGGTTATTTTTTGTTTTTACACATCCCTGTGTTCAGTCTTCCTTCTTCCCTCCCCCTTCCATTGAATCCTTTCCCTCTCCCATATATATTCCATCCCAGATTCCCTTCCCTTCCCCTGTTTTTTCATTTAGTGTAGGATTATTAGATTGCTTTAACTTTCATTTCAGTTTTGTACTGAAATGAAACTTAAACCTTAAACTGAAACCTTGTGTTGTTTGTGATCCCTCCCCCCATCCCAGATAGATAGATAGATAGATAGATAGATAGATAGTAGACAGTTGTAGGACTTAGCTTAGTGATAGAGATAGCGTTAGTGATTTAGTTTTAGTGTTTGTAGAAGTAGGCCTGTGTACTTATTAGATAATCCATTTACTTCATAGCATTTAAAATAGTTAATAGCAGTTAGATTTAGTGTAGATAGATAGATATAATATTACATTAAAAATTTAAATTAAAAAAACCATATAAAAACAAAAAACCAAATAAAAAACCAAAAAACCATATAAAACCAAAGAAAAAACCAAAAAAACATATAAAAAACAAACCAAAAAACCCCATAACAAAACATTTTCCGAACGGCCGAACCCGAACCGAATGCCAAACTGAGTGGCCGAACCCGAACCCGGCAAAGTAACCGAACGGACGAATCGAACGAACTTATCGAATGCAGCCGAACCGAACGACTGAACCTGAACCACAATCTATTCGCCCATCCCTAGTGCTCACCTCAGTGGGGCTGGAACCCCAGGTGCTTGCTTGGGGGAGTGAGAGTGTCATAGTGGACAAGGAATTGTGAGACCCAGAGGAATGGGACGGCTAATAGGGGAGATGGAGGCCAAAATCCTATATTAGTGGCTTGGGAACAAACTGGCTTTTGGGAATAAAGAAGGGAGAAAGTCAGAAAAGGGTAGGAATAAGGAAGGGGCACAGCAAAAAGAGCAAAAAAACTCCTGGGCAGAGGAGCTAGAGGAGAGACAGTAGGCAGGCCACCCAGGCTTCAAGAGGGGTTGGGCCTGGCCAGGGGAGGGTCTGTGTAAACAGAGAGGAAGATAAAGACCACCCAAGTGACAGGATGGATTTTGCCTGGCTGGGGGAGGGTTGGTATAGGTTTATGGAGAGAAATCCCTACCAGGAGAGAGGCTTACGTCAGGTCTTACTTCTGGGTAGACCTGACTCCATTCAGTGGGGAGGGATGTAGCAGGGTGGCTGGGGGTCCCTGCTCCTTTAAGGAGAGAAGCAGTTGACCTGCATAGCCCCTTTAAGTAATGCTGCTAGAGAGATTAGGGTGGCAGGTGTAATCAGGACACAGGTGTCAAAGGGAAACGGTCGGGTGGTTGGTGGGCCCAGGGGGCTACCGGAGATGCTGAGAGCTGAACAGCAGAGCCAGCAAAGCAACGGGCTGGCTGGGACAAAGGAATGGCAGTAGAACAGCAGCAGGAGGCTTGCTAGGCAACTCAAGTTTAGTCAAGTGCAGGGAGTTGCTGGCCCTGACCCTGCTTTGAGCAAGTAAGCTGGAGATTCTGGGAGGCTTACCTGGGAAGGCTGGAGCTTGGGCTGTGGGCAAACACTGACCCTGGCAATGCGAGGTGATGGAGCCAGCCAACTATACTGAAGAGACTGAATGATGGAAAGCAGCGAGAGGTGGATGGCTGGGACCCTTACAGGGTGAAGATGGGCAGGTGATGGGAGGTAACCTAGACAACAAGGGCAAGGTTTTGAGCTCTGTAACACAACCTCCTCTGGTCTCTTCAGCTGCCTGGGCCCAACTCCTCCTTGCGTAGTCCCACCATTGGTGTTGTTTAATGCGAGGTCAGTGGCCAATAAATCTTCCATCATCCATGACTCCATCTTGGATTGGGATGCCGATCTCGTGTGTGTGATGGAGACCTGGCTGAATGAATTGTCAGGGTCAATTTTGGCTGACCTCATTCCAGCTGGGTACTCCATCCAGAACCAGCCCAGGCTGGAGGGTCAGGGGAGGGGGCATAGCTGTTATTTTTAGGGATGGTTTGGTCATTTGGAGGTCTTCAATGCAGACCAAATCTGGGATAGAGGGCATCCATCTTGTGTTTGATTTGGCCAGAGATGGACCGGGGATGGTGGTGGTAGTCCAGGGACAGGCTAGGGATTCTTCTGGTTTACCATGCGCCCCACTGCATGACAGCATCGCTGACAGCTCTAGCAGCTCTGGTGTCAGACCTGGCCTTGAGGTCTCCTAAGCTTATCATCTTGGGGGACTTCAATATCCAAATTAGGGGTGGGACTTGGTGGAAAATATCGGATACTGGTTTTAATGGATATCGGATACCATATTATCAGATAAAAACCGGTATACCGGTATCGGAGATTTTTTCCCATTGAAATAAATGGGGAAGTTTTCCCACTGAAATCAATGGGAGAAAAACCCGAAATTACCTGTAATAAAGACAACATGTCTCTTGTAAAGATTCAATGACAGATTCACTGTTTCCTTAACTGCTAACCACCAGACTACACTTTGCCCCTGAAGCCCTGGACCCCCACTACTACTTTTCTTTCTTTAAAAATAAGGGTTTTTTCCACAGCGCCACTCAGGTCAGGTCATCATCAAATAAATCAGAAATTCAAATCACATCACAGCAACTGCCAGTGGAGGACACTCGCACAGTGGCACATGATGCAAACTAAACTGCGTGCTTGACTGACAAGTGAGTGACGACTCCGACTCGACAACAAAATCCTGTTCAACCCCCAACTAGATTCAAAACCTATTGTGTCCCACTCCCTGGGATCCCAATGATGATCCATATATTTCCAATGCCAACATTTACAACCATACCTTGCCAACACTGACTGTTTAAATATTTGATCATTGCCAAATACTACTCCTAAAATGACCCCCTATAGGAATAATAATGCCAAGAAATTAACTGTTGATCCCCTCAAATCACCCACAACCACATATTGGCACATTCCAATGCCAACACAACAAACACAACACAGAGTCAATCAATCTCAAATTTAGCGAGACCCACAAATAAGCCCTCTCTCTCCCCATTTGACCATAGCCGGATGGGGACAGGCAGTGGATGCTGGGACCCCCAGTAAGAGGCTCTCCATCTCCCTTGAAGCAGGACCTAAACCAGCAGTCCAGCAAGTGTAGTTCACACACATTGGAGGGAGGGACATATAAATACTCCTTCCAGCTGTCTACTGGGGGGATAAAGAGTGTTCTGTGGTCCTATGCATGCAGTCTTTCCCCCAACCAGACCCCCAAAATAGATCACGTTGCCATCGCCTACCTTAATCCTGAGCCTGCGAATCCTCAATTTTTGTGCCCTCCTTGGCCACCTGTAGTCTTCTGAAGGTGTAGGCTTCGGGACACAAGTCTTCTGACCTTCAGGCTTGGAGAACTGGGAGGACTGAGTTAGCTCCCAGTCCTGCGATAAGCCGAATCAGAAGAGATGAAAGGGAAGAGAAGGACAGGACAGAGGAGAAATAGGAGGGGAAAGGGGTTTTTTTGGGTGCACGAGATGAGGAAGGGGAAGATGGGTTTCAGTGGGGAACAGGGGAAAGGGGACTTCATTGTCTGCTCCGTTGTCTCTGATGTCTGTTGCAGCTCTCTCTTCTGCCTGGCTTTTTCTACTTTCTGCAATGTCCACACAGGGAGAGCGATGTGAGCCATGGAATCTGATGAGATCTCGTGCATGTGGGAGGGGGCTGGGGTGTCTCATGGGGGGCCGCCCCTGCCCCGAAGAAGAGATTCCATTCTCCCAATGCCCCCTGCACCTCTTCCTGGGGGTGGGGGCGAGCAAAGTTTTGAACATATGTTTGTCATGCGTGCATGCATGTGGGAGGGGGGCTGAGGTGGCTCATGGGGGGGGCTGCCCTTGCCCACAAGAAGAGGTTCCACCCTCCCAATGCCCTCTGCACCTCTTCCTGGGGGTGGGGGAGAGCAAAGTTTTGAACATATGTTTGTCATGTGTGCATGCATGTGGGAGGGGGGCTGCGGTGGCTCATGGGGGGGCTGCCCTCGCCCACAAGAAGAGGTTCCACCCTCCCAATGCCCTCTGCACCTCTTCCTGGCTGTGGGGGCGGGAAAGATTTTGCACATCTGTTTGTCATGTGTGCATGCATGTGGGAGGGGGGCTGGGGTGGCTCATGGGGTGGCTTTCCCCATCCACAAGAAAAGGCCCTGCTGGGGCACTCCACTCTAGTGTGTGGATATGGGTTGTGCGGCTGATGGGGTGGAAAGGGCCCTACTGCGACGGTCCACTCCAGTGTGTGGATATGGGATGTGGGGCTGATGGGGTGAAGGGCCCTGCTGGGGCGCTCCATTCCACTGAGGGAACCCCCGATTCCACAAGAATCTAGCCTTGGGCCACCCCACCCCCACTGGGACAGAACCCCGGCAGCAAGCAACCAAAGAAGCGAGCACCCACACTACTGCAGGACAGTGGCGTGGAGTTACACAGGTTAACAGGCCTACTGGCCTATTGGGACAATGGCACCCCACCCCCAACCACCCTCTAGCCTTGGAGGGTGGCATCCATACCCGGTCATGACCCAACAAGAAGCAGACAAGGCAAGCAGGTTGTACAAAAGCACCTCCTCCCCGAAAACAAGATTAAAAAAACCTGCACCCCAAAAAGACATCACATGCTGCAGCCAAACCTCTCAGGGCACCCCCAATTCCACAAGCATCTAGCCTTGGGCACCCCACCCCCACCAGGACAGGACCCCAGCAGCAAGCAATCAAAGAAGTGAGCGCCCACACTACTGCAGGACAGTGGAGTTCCACAGGTTAACAGGCCTACTGGGAGAATAGCACCCCACCCCCAACCACCATCTAGCCTTGTTGTTATCATTATCTTATTATTAGTGCTGTGGCAGTTGGGTTTTGAAGGGAAAATGTGGAGAGGGGAGGAGAGAGAAGACATTTCAGAGCCCTAAACAGGGTTGAACTCTTGAAATGTGCCTGTGCGGGAGGGGCAAGCAGCTCAACAGTATCTCATGGATGTATCGCTGACCAATGAACAGCAGAAACAGGCCCCAGCAGTCTCATGGCACTCTGTGATTGCTCAATGCTTGCTGCCTCCCACAACCAATCACGGGGGCTCTGGGGAAGGGCACTACAACCCTTTATAATGGGAGGGCCAGGCTTTTTCTCTCCATTCTGTGAGAGCTCTGCTTGTCAGGATGCGTTTACAGAACTGTGGTGCTTGGTGGCACACAAAAAATCCTCCCTAGTACTGATTGTATTACAATCAATACCTTTCGTTCCTCATACCCTACATTTTACCTACTCCCTTTCCTTGCCCTTCTCCCCCCTGTACATTATTTATAGATAGGCAGTATATATATATATTATAGACATATAGATTAGAATAGTTATATAGATGATTGACTAGATAAGAGATAGATTTTCTTTTCCCTTCCTCTGTCTCCGTTAGATTTAGATAGATATCAGTTATGTACATATATAGAGTAGATATTATATAGGTATTTAGACTTGTCTGTTTTATTATATAGATTCGGATTATAGATATTGTGAGATCTTAGTTTGTGCACGGGAATAGATACTGATACCGACACGAAAAATAAAATCTTTGTTTGAAATGATAACGATAATGAAAACATTGTCGTTAATAACAAAAAAGAAAAATGAAAACGACATGGGGGCCTGGCGCACACCCCTACTTGGTTGATGACCTCCTAGTGGAACTGGACAGAAGTTGAATGATCCTGCTCGTTCTACTGGCTCTGTCAATGGCTTTTGATACCATGAACCCTGAGATGCTGGCGACTCACCTGTGGGACCTGGCCAGGGTGGATGGAACTATTTTGCAATGGTTCCATTCTTACCTAACAGGTAGGTCACCGTGGGAGGTTCTGGGGAACTGTATTTCATCCCCTGGGGTAGGGATGTGCGAACGTTTGGCCGTTCGGCCCATACTCGGCCCATCTGGACAGTCGAACCGAATGGCCAAACTGAACTCGGAAGCAGCCGAACAGTTCGGCAGCGTTTGTGTGGGTTCGGCGGTGTTCGGACGGGAAAATCGTGACTGGAAGGGGCGGGGGGGGGCAGCTGAGGAGCAGACTTCCTGGCCCCAGGGGTGGAGAGACGTTTGGACTAGCAGCCAGCCTGCCCAATCTCCATCCCTCTTTTCCTCAGACCACTGGCTTCACAGTCTGTGATTGGCCACGGGCTAGTCTGCACGGAGCCAATGGGGCTTGTGGTAAGGCGGGTGCAGCAAGTAACAAAAGTCATTGCCCTCCCTCCTCCTGAATCCTTCTGAGCTAGTCACTGATCCTGTCAGCAGACATTTACAAAAGTCTCCCTCTCCCAGCAGTTTGTGTTCCTCCCAATCCATTGCCTTTCTCCTCCTATTTTACCCATTCCCACACATTTACCTCCATTGTTTCATTTATTTAGATTAGATTAGATAGACAGATTCAGGTGTTATTTTTATTTTTTACCCCTCCCGGTGTTCTTTCTCCCTGCCCTCCATTGAATCCTTCCCTCCTCCCTTGATATATTCCATCCCTGATTCCCTTCCCCTGTTTTTGGATTTATTTAGAGTACCATTAGATTTATTTAGGTTTCATTTCAGTTTTGTACTCCTCCCTGTGTTGTTTGTTGTGAGCTGTCTGTGTTTCCCACCCCCATCCCTGTTTGCTTATATATATATATAATACACACTCACACACACACACACACACACACACACACACACACACACACAGACATTAGATAGTTACTATAGATAGATAGTTGTAGGAGTTAGCTTAGTTATAGAGAAAGATAGAGATAGTGTCTAGTGATTCAGTTTTAATATTTTATAGTGTGTTTGTAGGACTGGGCTTTTGAAGATATAATATTCCATTTAGTTCCATAGATTTTAGAATAGTTAATAGCAGTTTCTAAAGTTAGGGTAGATATAATATTAGATTAAAAATTGAATAAATTATATATATATATATAATTTCAAAGTGCATTCTTTGGGTTGGGTTGGGTTGGGTTGGGTTGGAAGACATGGAGAAGGGAAGCAGGAGAGGGCATTCTGCTGCCCGAAAGGACATGTGGGAGTGGCAGTAATGGGGTATGTGGCAGAGGTGCCAGGGACGGTGCCAGAGGAGTGGCAGCAGCCCAAGCTCGTCACCATGCCCAAAACTCCACAGGCCTGATTTTGGGCAATAGGCTTCAGAGGCTCCCAGCAGTGGCACTAGCCAGGGGGTGGTTCAGCAGTGCCTCCTTCCAGTGTCCTCCACTGCCACACAGGGCACTGGAAGTCCTAAAGTCCAGGAGGCTGCGGCTGCAGGAGTAGGCGCAGGTAATTCAGAAGCAGGGTCCGAAGTTCACCATGGGCCAACATCATCCCCCATTATTGAGGTGATCCCCAGAAGTCCAGGGCTGGTGGATCCCACCCTGGTTGCTAGAGGCAGGGCCTGATCCCCGGGCAATAGCAGCAGGCAGAGGAGCAGCACCAGTAGCAGCAGCTATAGGGGGCACAGGGAGAGTGGCAGCAGCATGGTGGGCAGTCGATCAGCCTCAGAGTCCCAGTACTCCCCTTTGCAGAACATCACTGTGATTGGAGACAGTGAGGCAGACACTAGTCCCACGGAGGAGACATCTGGAGTTGAGGCTTTGGCTGTCCCTCCAAGAGCTATGTTGCCACCATGTTCTGCCCCTCCCAGCAGCGCTGACAGTGGTGCGTCATCCGGTATGGGCCAGAAAGCAGGAGGGGGCAAAAAATCCTCCATCTGGGCGCATTTTAAGTTGGTGCGGGCTGATGATTTGGGGAGGGCAATGCACTCTGTGCCAGAAGGTGGTGAAGCATGGGCAGGTGCTCACCATCCTCGGCACAACTGCATTGGCGAGGCACCTTAAGGCATGCCACAGCACTGTGCTGCTAAGCGGGTAGGCAGGAGCAGTGGATGCTAGTGGGTTACCGACTGCAGCGGCCAGTCATCTGCCTCCATCAGCAGGCAAGTGTCCTGCTCAAACAGCTGTGTCTAGCAGTAGGAGAGGTATTGCTGCTAGGGGGGAGCAGCAGGAGCAGGAGCAGGAGCAGGATCATCATCAGCAGCAGCAGCAGCAGAAACGGCGATATTCAACCATGGAGGACCTGGGGTGGGGGCAGCTGCCAAGTCCCTCGGCTGCTGCAGGATGTGGAGGGCTGCATGGCTTTCAAGTGAAAGCCAGGCGCATGTTGGGGAAATGATCACCTTGGATGGGCAGCACTTAGTGGTCAGGAACATGGGGTTCAGGAACCTGATTGGCTTCCTGGCCCCCCAGTTTAAGCTGCTGTTGCGCACCACACTGAGTCAGCAGGTTGTACCAGCCTTGTACCGTCCACTTCACCACAGACCTGTGGTCGAGCAGGAATGCTCAGCATGTCTACCTGGCAGTGATGGCGCACTGGTAGCAGGACCCAGAGGCAGCATTTGGCAGTGGCAGGAGGGGTCCCAAAGTAGGATATAGGTGGGCCCTGCTTCAAGAGGAAGTAATGCATAGCCCCCACACATCCCGGAACATAGAGGCAGCCCTGACCACCATGGTGAGGGAGGGGGTCATGTCAGGCTTGCCCTTAATCAAGGGGTGCATGGTCACCAATAACGCGGCCACCATATTGAGGGAAGTCCATGAGGGGGGCTTCACTAGCATCCCTTGTGCTGCAAACACCCTTCACCTGGTGGTCAGGGGCACTCTGGGATTGGGAGAGAAGGGGATTGGGGCAGGCACCCTTAGCTCCCTGAACGAGTGGAGGAGGAAGGTGGCTGGTTTCTTTAACTGGAGCGTGTAGAGCAGCGACCTCCTCCGGACAAAGCAGGCCGAGCAAGGCTCCGCAGTGCACCAGCTGGTTCAGGATGTGTCCAGTGAAATTCAACATTCCTGATACACGAACGGCTTCTCGAGCAGAAAACCACATTGCATGAGGTTCAACTGGTGACGGATAGCGGGGCACCTCCATGGTACAATGGGGCAGAATGGAGATCCTGGCACACAGGGTCTTTGTTCTCAGACCATTCCTGGCCATGACAGAGACCATCAGCTTGTCCACGGGTACCATCAGTCAGGTGACTCCTCTGTTCCAGAGTCTCCTCAGGAGGCTTGAGGAAATTCTCCAGGGGCGGGATTGTGGCCCTCAGGCCAGGAAGTCTGCTGATGAGGAGGTTGACCTGGTGCGTCAGCTGAAGGCAAAGCTGAAGACGCATTTCGATGAGCTCCTGTGGCAGGTGGAATACATGTTGGCAACCATGCTGGACCCAAGGGTCAAGGGCAGCATGGCACACCAGACATCCCTCTCTATGGCCACTGGAAGGGTGAGCTGGTAAAGAGGGTCCTGCAGGCAGAGCGGGCTCTGGACAGTGCGCGGTAGCAGCAGGACGCCCCTGGGGATGGTGGGAGTGGGAGCAATCACCCCTTTCACCCTTCAGGCTCTGTTCTTGGCCCTCTCCTCATCTCGATCTATACCTCATCCTTAGGTAAACTCAATGCCTCCCATGGCTTCCAATACCACCTCTATGCTGATGACACTCAACTCTATCTCTCTACTCCCTCTCTCTCTCCCTCTGTTCAAGCTCGTCTCATCAACTGTCTCTCTGACATCT
>QEPC01014615.1:3945636-3966542 GCA_003113815.1 Sphenodon punctatus
GGGGGAGGGGGGAGGGGAGGGCAGGGGACGGCTGTCCATCCACATCATCTAGAAGCTGCAACTCCTGTCCTAGGAACCACCATCAGGGTTCTGGGGCCATCATTCCACTCACAGGCAACTGTCATCCTACCGTATCAAGAGGCATTCACTCCAGCCCCAGGACCCACCGTCAAGGGTTCGGGGGCCTATGTTCCAGGCAGGGAGGACTGTCCATCCACATCATCCAGAAGCTGCTACTCCATCCCCAGGACCCACCATCAGGGTTCTGGGGTCATAATTCTGCTCACGGGGAGCCATCATTCCACCGCATCAAGAAACAGGCAGTCACTCCAGTCCCAGGAGGACCCAGCATCAGGGTTCTGGGGCCTACATTCCAGGCAGGGAGGGCTGTCCATCCACGTCATCCAGAATCTGCCACTCCATCCCCAGGACCCACCGTTAGGGTTCTGGGGCCAACTCTGTCATTTTGCTCATGGGGAGCTGTCATTCCACTGCATCAAGAAACAGCCAGTCCAGCCCCAGATCCCACCATCAGGGTTCTGGGGCCTACATTCCAGGCAGGGAGGGCTCTCCATCCACCTCATCCAGAAGCAATAGGGGTGTTTCTGCTGCTCAGACTGTTGCTGGTGCTGCTACTGCTAGGACTGGGGGCAGGTATAGACCCTGCTGGCTGAAAGGGGTGGCTGCTCCCACTGTCACAGATCTGGGGGGGGTCCTTCTCTCTTTAGACTGGCACCCCCCCGTTCTTTGCCCACGTGATCAGAAAAATTCACCCTGCGAAAACCCAGGGAGTTCCTGGCAATTCATTTCCCAACAATGCCTCTCTTTCACCTCCCTGCCCAGCCGTAGCACAGAGATCCCTCTCTGGCCGCCCGTAGCTTGGGAGGTTTTGCAGTGGGGTTATCTTTAAAAGGTTAGACACTCACCTGGAATGACCATGTACGCAAATGCTTGCTGGCGGCTAAGGGCCCGGTACGTGCTATATACAATCTGTTTGCCTGACAAGGCAAGTCTGCGGTAGTACCAGCTTTGCAGGTTTATAACAGTAAGATTAGATCTCAGGTCCTGTATGGTGCAGAGCTATGGGCCCCCCTTGCCAGGGAAAATCTGGATGCGATGCAGGCCAGATTCCTGACGGGGTTGATAGGTAACATCAAGGGGACTCCACACGCAGCTGTGAGGCTGGAGCTGGGCCAAAAAGGATGGCGGCAGATGGCTTTAGAGCAAGCTCTTAAAATGTGGTCCAGAATGTTTACTTCCCAAGGATCTGAGATCATGAAGGAGCTCAGATGTGATACTTACATTAGTCCATGGCAGAGGAGGGTTGAGGCTTCTTTACAGGAGATGGGTCTATCTCAGGATTACCTGATACATAAACCCAGAATAACGGTCCTGAGGGAGGTTCTGCAGAGGGCAGATAACATCAATAGGCAGCTGGAGATGGCTAAGGTTCGGGCCTCTCCCCATTTGAGGAATTATGAGCAGAAAGCTCCCCTTCCCCACTCTATGGCTTTATATCTCTCTATGTCCATCTCAGGTAGAGCTAAACATCTAATATTTCAGGCAAGAGTAAATGCCTTACCATCCAAGGTCTTGGAGGGTCGCTTTTTGGGGCTGCCCTTTACAGAACGACTTTGCCCGTTCGATCAGGAAGAGGTAGAGACTCCCGGACACATGTTATTGTATTGCCATCTATATGATGACTTGAGGGAGAAACTCCTTCGACCAATCTTGAACCAGCTACCAGGGAGATCGGAAGAAATTATTCTGAATCATTTACTTAATAGTGCAGACTTAGCCCAAATTAAGATCATTGCAGAATTTCTCCTCCAGATGACACATATACGGAGGAGATTTCTGGAATTTAGATCACCTACAGAGGATCTTTTATAGACTCTTGTGGGTCTGAGTTAGGCTCCCTGCCTCTGGAGGCTGTTTCGGGGCATTTCTTGAAGATAGCTGAGTAGATCGAATGAGGTGGCCCTTATATAGATGTTAAGTCTCTACACCTCGGGTTTATAAACTGTGGGTTATGTATAATCATCTCAGACAATTGATTGTCATATCTATTTTTGGGTTGAGGCCAATAATGAATGTTAGTATGGGAATTTTGCTGTACCTTATTTTATTAATTGTTAACTGGTATAAGGCAAATTAGTTGAATCTATTTTATTGTTTTAACCTTCCTTTATTTTACTAATTTAATAACATTTTGAGAATGGGTGTTTTACTGTACACTGATTTTCTTTTGTAACGCAATGACCATATGTCACGCTTAAATAAACTTACTTACTTACTTACTTACTTACTTAAAAAGTTAGGTCCATCTGAGCTCTCACCCAGATAGAGTATACCCACTTAGGAACCCTGAAAGGCCAAATTAACACATGCAAGCATGCTTGGTTTGATAACCAAGAATATATTACATGCAAACATGCATAAGACTCAGGCTGTTGATCAAAGCAGTGTGAAGTCATAAAACAAATCCAAAGCAATGCATTCTAATTGCACTGAGGTTCTCTGCCTGCCCTCTTACCCTAAGGCTCAGTCAAGATTGGGTTAGTGCTTCTCGGCCTGGAGAGTTTCTAGTTCATTGTGGTGCAGACTCTCCTGCAAGCTGCTTGCTTCTTCCTGGTCAAGATGGAAGAGAGTGTTCTCTTTTCTCCTTCGCCTCCTTCCAGGTTTCTTTATTGTTATTTTAATGTCCTTGTAGGAGGGTTGCAATCTCCCACCCCACCCCTTAGCAGTTACCTGGGCAGCTAATGGCTTGTTTTGCCTGACAATGGGTCTCCTGTCTCCATTGTTTTGCCTGACAATGGGTCTCCTGTCTCCAAAACTGTGTGGTTGGTGTTCCCTCCCCCCAGGCTGTAGTTCACAAGCTTAGCTTCTGAACTTTATAGTTTTAATATTCTTCTGTACCAGTTGCCCCAATACCCCCAGATTCGGTATTGCTCCACGTTCCCTCACGACACCCACTTCCACCATACCCAGGGGTGTCCTGATGCTGCTTCTGTGCACTCTCCAGAGCCTTCTCTGCCTGCCAGATCCTCTCCACCAGCTCACGCTTCCAGTGCCCATAGAGGGTTGTCTGGTGTGCCATGCTGTCCTTGACTCTGGGGTCCAGCATGGTTGTCAACACATATTCCTTCTGCTGCAGGAGCTAAAACCACGCCTTCAGCCCTGCCTTCAGCTGCCGCACCAGGGCACCCACCTCAGCTGCCAGCTTCTTTCCCTGAGGGCCACAATCCCGCCCCTGGAGAATCTACTCCAGCCTCCTGACGAGACTCTGCACCAGAGGGATGACTTGGCTGATGGTGGTCATGGAGGAGCTGATGGTCTCCGTCAAGGCCAGGAACGGTCTCAGAACAAAGACAGTGTGATCCAGGATCTCACATTCTGCCCCATAATACCCTGGAGCACACCTACCTGGCAGTGACTGATGACGTATTGGTGGCAGGACCGGAACCCTCACCCGCTGTCCATCACCAGTTGAACCTGATGCAAGGCGGCTTTCTGCTCAAGAAGCCACTTGAGCATTAGGAACATGGAGGAATTCCACCAGGTGGACACATCCTGCACCAGCTGGTGCACTGGGGAGCCTTGCTCGGCCTGCTTTGCTCAGAGGAGGTCGCTGCCCATCACACTCCGGTTAAAGAAACTGGCCAGCTTCCTCCCCAGCTTGATCAGGGAGCTAAGGGTGCCTGCCCCAATCCCCTTCTCCCCCAAGCCCAGAGTGTTCCTGAACACCAGGTGAAGGGATGCTGGTGAAGCCCCCCTTGGTGACTGCCCTCAATATATTGGCCGCATTTTCCATCACCACGTACCCCTTGGTGAAGGGTGCACCTGGCGTGACCCACTCCATCACCATCGCGGTCAGGGCTGCCTCGATGTTCTGAGAAGTGTGGGGGCTGTGGTGTCCATGACTTCTGCCTGAAGCAGGACCCACCTATACCCTGCTTCGGGACCCCTCCTGCCACTGCCAAACACTGCCTCTGGGTCCTGCCACCAGTACGTCATCAGTCACTGCCAGGTAGGTGTGCTGCCCATTCCTACTCAAGCACAGGTCGGTGGTGAAGTGGACGGTGGCAGCCCCAGCCCCTACCAGCTGCTCCCTCACCTGCTCCTTTAAAGTCTAGTACAAGGCTGGCACCACCTGCCGACCCAGGGTGGTGCTGGAAGGCCTCCAGTTCTGCTTGTTCTATGCTGTGCTGGGTTCCCCAGTTCTAGTTACCATCAGGGCTGGGCGTTGCAGGCTCCCAGGCATCGACGGAGCTGCAGCAGAGGCCCGGCCAGGACTCGGTGGCTACCACCCCTGCTTGGCTGGGCATTGCAGGCTTCCAGGCATTGGTGGCAGTCTGATTTAGGGTGGTGTGCGAGGGCAGCTTAAACTGGGGGGCCAGGTGCCTAAACCAATCAGGTGCCTAAACCCCATGTCCCCAACCACTGAGAAGGGCTGCCCATTGTTTGCTATAATTTTCCCCAACATGCATGTGGCTTTCAGTTGAAAGCCGCACCGTCCTCCATGTCCTGCAGTAGCCCCCATCCCAGCTCCTCCATGGTTCACTGATGCTTCTGGGCCTCAACTGGCTGATGCTGCTGTACCACTGACAGCGCTGATAGGAGGAGCAGAACATGGTGGTGACACAGCTCTTGGAGGGACGTGTGGCCAGCCCTGTCCAAAGTGGCCAAGGCTCTGTTGTCCTGCCCACCTACGAGTGTCCCCAGTGAGCGGGTGTTCTCTATGGCAGGGGACATTTGCTCGCCACACTGCCTGAGACTGGGGCCCAAGTTGGTGGAGCAGTTGCTTTTCATCAAGGTGTCTGTCTGTCTGCTGCTGCTGCGGCTGCTGCCATGGATTCTGCTACCAGGTAATCCAATGTCTGCCACTGCTCCACCGATGCCTGACAGTCTGCAATGCCCGGCCAAGTAGGGGTGGCAGGCCAGTCACTAAGCCCCAAGTCTTCCCGGCCTCTGATGCTGCTGCTGCTTCTGGGTCTCAGACGGCCAGCCATGGTGCCACGTGTACCCCTGGGGGCCAAGTGCTGAGCCTGCCTACCTGGGCAAGCCTGGGTGCCAAGTGCCAAGCATCAAGTCTTCCCAGTCTCTGCTGCTGCTGTTGTTGTGTCTTCATTGGCCTGCCATGCCCCGATGGACCCCCCTGAAGTGCACCAAGCCTCCGCTGTGGCCAAACTCCGCTGAATATTCGGCCTGCCAAACTCTGCCGAATGTTCGGCCTGACCAACCTCCACCGGACCGAATCCACGAACCTGAACTTAGTTTTTGGACCGAACAGCTGAACCCCATTCTGTTCACACATCCCTATTGTGTGGGGTTCCTCAAGGTTTCATCCTGTCCCCTCTCTTGTTCAATGTGTATATGAAGCGCTTAGGGTGTTGGATGCTAAGCCCAGAGCTCGGCTCTTTTACGGTGCAGTCATTTGGGCCATCCAGCATCCCTTTAATTTTAATGCTTTACAGTCAAAATTTATGAGAGCATTGTTAAGATTCCTGTGTAGTGTGCCTTCTGCGGTGGTATGCCAGGAATTGAGCCAAATTTCATGGAGCTGTGAAATTTGGAAACTGGCTATTGGCCTATAGTTACATGCAAAATCCCCACAAAACCAGGGGTGCAGCCTTTTTCCCTACCTTCGAGAGGACTCATTTATAAGCCCATGGTGTAGGTTGGTCGAGCTTAAAATTTGCACTTTGGGTTTTTCATTATTGGATCTCTTACTCAAGGATTCAAAAGCTGCCAAAGCTGAGATCATAGCAAGGCTAAACGATTGTAGTAGGCAGGAGGACTGTGCTGTCATCTCTTCATGTCCGTTGTTATCATGTTATAGTGAATTAATTCCCAAGATGGGCTGTCCTGAAACGAATTTGTTAACTCAATGTTCCTTCAGGAAAATCTACCTCTTTATGTGTGCGAGGTTTAATGTCCTCCCCTCAAAAGTGCTGGAGGGTAGATATAAAGGGACTCCATACCATCTGAGGGCATGCCCATTTGATAATATTTAAGCCGAATTGGTTGGACACATATTGTGCTATTGTCACCTCTATGACAATCTAAGAGCTAATTGGTTGGTCGGATTTTTGGATCAGTTACCCGGCAGAACTTCTGAAATAGTGAGGTGCCTTTTGTCTGACCAAAACCCACTGAGGACCCATGCTGTCATCATGTCCTTTTTGCTTTTAGCGTTTCAGGCAATGGAAAAATTTATTTCATTTAAGAGCGATTAATAGACAGCTATGATATGAACTGATGACACTGTTTCATGTTGTCATTAATTATTTATTATTAATTATTATTATTATTATTATTTCATTTTGTATAAATGCTTGTTTTTATATCTGTGTTTTCTCTTTTACTATGGCTTTGGCTACATTTGAAATAAATGATTTGATTTGATGTGTATATGAAGCCGCTTGGGGAGGGTATACGCAGCTGGGGGGTTCATTGTTGTCACCAATATGTTGATGACACCCAGCTGTATCTAACTTTTTCAACTGACCCAGGCCTGATCTTGATGCTTCGCTGCTGTGGGGGATTGGATGATGTTGCGCCGATTGAAGCTCAAGCCTGACAAGACAGAGGTGATTCTAGTGATGGGGGTCAGTGATCGGAGGGAGAGGAACACTCCCATTATCAGGGGTGTTCGTCCTCTATTGGTTCCATCTGTGTGGAGCCTGGGGTGCTCCTGGATTCACAGCTGTGCTTGGATTCCCAGGTGTCGGCTCTAGCCAGGGGCACCTTTTGCCAATTATATCTGGTGAGGGGGGGTCTGTCCAATTGTATTTATTTATTTAGGCACTTTATACCCTACCCCTCCTGACGAAGTAGCTCAGGGCAGCTAACAATTTATAAAAAATAAAAATATACAAAAATCACAATAATATAAATATAAATATAAATATAGCTAAAACATTTCTGAAAGGGGACATCAAGAACATACATCAAACAAAAAACCCACCACCTTAATGCTCAAAACCCTCCACTCTTCACCCATTTCCCTCACCAAAAGCCTGGTGGAACAGCCAGGTTTTGCATTGTTGTTGAAAGGAGGAGAGGTCCAGGGCCACACGGGCCTCTGCAAGGAGGGTGTTCCACAGCTTTGGTGCGGCCACCAAGAACACCCACTCAATAGTTGCCGCCCAAGATACCCATAGGACTTCAAGATAGGTGCTCCTGGCTGACTTCAGGGGCTGATCCAGAGCCCTGGGAGTGAGACTGTCCCACAGGTAGGTAGGGCCTAGGTTCTATAGGGCTTTATAGGTAAGTACTAACATCTTGAATAGGCCCTGGAAGACTATAGGCAGCCAGTGCAGAGAAGGGAGCACCAGTGTAATATGCTCCAAGCCGCCCATCCCTGTAAGGAGATGGGCCACTGCATTCTGCACCAGCTGCAGTCTCCAAACCATCACCATGGGTAGCGCCATGTAGAGCATGTTACAATCGTTCAGTTTTGAGGTGATGAAAGCATGGATGATAGTGGCCAGGTTGGAGTATGAGACATACGGCCGAAGTCGCCTCACCAGACGTAGCTGGCGAAACATGCTACTCGTCACAGCCCCCACCTGGGCATCCAGGCAGAGCTGAGACTCGAGGAGCACTCCAGCACTATGAACCTGGGGAATGGGGGGTGAGGGGGAAGTTAACCACCCCATCCATGATGGGGGACGCCAAACCCACTGCCTTTCCAACTAGCATCACCTCTGTCTTTTCAGGATTCAGTCTCAGTTGACTCACCCTCATCCAGTCCCCCACAGCTGCCAGACATCAGCCCTTTTCACACAGACATTCTAACACTGCTAAAATGGGTGTTACATTTTATTATACATGTTGCAGGGCACCAATAGAGCACACCTTCAGCCCTGCAACATGTATAATAAATGTAACACCCATTTTAGCAGCGTTAGAGTGTCTGTGTGAAGAAGGCCATTGAGGAAGCACTGAGACTGTTGGGTCTGGGTCGGATGAAAAAGAGAGGTAGAGTTGAGTGTCATCAGCATATTGGGTATTTTCAGATGTTACGCGGGCCGTTGGCTCCGTACCGGCACCACCGGCTTCATTCCCCACCGGGGTCACCCCATAACGGCACAACAGACGTGCCGGGGGGATCCCGGTGGGGAAAGTGGGAGGGGTCGGGGCCACGCGGCACAACGTGCTGCCGCACGGCCCCGCCCCCTCCACGCACCCCGCCGCCCGCCCTCCGAGGAGACGGGCGGGCGGCAGGGCCAATGCGGCCGCCGCTTCCTTCCTTCCATTTGACCACCTTCCCCCGGCTAGCCCGGGAAGCGTGGTTCAAACGAACCCCATGTGCCGATTGACCGTGGCCAACATCTGGCGCGCGCCGTTCAGACGTTCAGGGCCCTTTGGCCCCCCGGGGGGGTTCNTGACCGTGGCCAACATCTGGCACGCTGCGAACAGACGTACGGGACACGGTGACCACAGGTGGGTATTCACCGTGGTTCACCGTGTTCACGTAACGTCTGAAATCACCCATTGATGACACCAAACTCCAAAATATTTCTCAGACTCGATCTTGCTTTCCATTATCATCCATGCATTCATCCCTTAGAGACTGGACTATTGCAATGTACTCTACATGGGGCTGCCCATGGTGATGGTTCAGAAGCTGCAGCTGGTCCAAAATGCAGTGGTCTGTCTGCTTACTGGGAGCGCATTCAACCAGTGCTCCGAGCATTGCACTGGCTGCCTATTGTCTTCCAGGCCCGATTCAAGGTGCTGGTTTTAACCTTTAAAGCCCTACATGGCCTGGGCCCTGCTTACCTGAAGGATCACCTCACATCGTGGGCGACCCCTGCGGTCACCCGGGAGTGCCCTCCTGGAGGTCCATCCTTATCGGTGGGTCTGAACAGAGAGGTGAATGTTCTTGGTGGCCACACTGTCACTGTGGAATGCCCGCCCGGCAGAGATTTGTCTTAGTCTGGATCGCCTTGCTTTCCAAAGAAGTTGTAAGACCCAGTTCTTCCGTCAGGTGGGGGGGGGGCAGGAGGGGATGGGTTAGAGGGGAATTGGGGGGTAGGTGGGTTCTTTTACGCAGATCATGGTGAATTTTATGTATTGCTGCTATGGTTTTTATATTTGTATATTTATCCTTTGTAGTTATAATGTGTTTTTGTTTTACTTTTTATATGCGTGAGCCTGAGTCACCCCGAGTTGCCTTGAGTGAGAGGGGCAGGGTAAAAGCATAACTAACTAACTAACTAACTAACTAAATAAATAAATAAATAAAATCAGGGTCTGACGCTTCTCACTGTGTCTGCACTGTTGCTCCTCACTGCCCTGCCTTTTGGTCCAGCACCATCCCTCCTCTCACTACTGCTGCAGCTCCTGGATCCATTGCCTCTAGCTTTCATGTTGCTTCAGCCTGCTTCTGCCTGCAATCTGCCATCTCCACGCTGCAGCCGTTCCTGCCTGGAAGTCCTCAGATGACTTCTGGGGATGAAAGTGGAGGCTCAGGAAGGAAGGGAGGACTCCAGAGCTCTTCAGGCCCTAAAGGTAGCCATGTTTAGGACCTGGTGGGAGGTAGTGTGGGCCCCACACTGCTCTCCTGGTAAAAATAATAGGCTTCTTCTGTGGGGCCTCTAGAAGAAAGGAAAAACACAGGGCCCTGTGGTAAGGCTGGCCCTGCCACCAGGGTTGGCTCATACACACACATCAAGGCTGGGCAGGTGGGGTACCACTTATGGAACTCAAAATCCAGGGAGAAACCCTCTGGATTTTGGGCACCCCCAAAAGGGGAATTCTGGACAAAATTCAGGTTTGTTAGCACCCGAATTTTACACCCCCAGTATCTACATCTCTGCTTGGGGGGAGGGTGTCACATCACAGTTTAAAATTGTGAAACCCACTGAACGCAACACCCTAGGGATCCAAGTCCTACAAATGCCTACAGACCCACTAAAGCCAATGGAATTAAGTCCTTAAGTGTTGGCAATGCACAATAAAAGCAGAAAGTGGTTCCATTATTTTTAAAAAAGGATCAGCACAAAAGGCTCACATATGGAGCCACGGAATACGAGCTCTTCTGACAATCAATCCTTGTTACCATATCCCAACTATAAATTCCTGTAGCGCTATTGCACAGAGGATTGAAATATCCCCCTAATCTGAATCAGGGTGGATGTAAGACATAATTTAGTTATAGCAAAATGAATTAATTTGTGTAACTCCCCTATGATCAGTCCTAGCCAACCCATCAATGCATGCAGATCCATAGATAAGTAAGCCTCCCAAATAAAATGTGTGCATGTAAGCAAAATCACTACCTTGTAACTTTGCTAGGCATTTTAAATTTCCTAGATCAATCTTGATTGCCAAGGCAGGTCAATCAAGTTATAATTGGCTCTAATCAGCAGTCCCACAAGATGCTGAATTCTTTACCTGCCTCCAAGTCAATTTGGGGGGGAGGGGTGACATCTTTGCTTGCCTGTGAAATCCACACAGAAAATCATTTTCAATCTGCTCCCGTACAGCCAAGCTCCTGATCAGTAGAAGTGGAACAAAATACTCACCAAGCATAAATGGAGGCATGGTGCTGGAGAGGTTTGTGGGAATGCCCTGAGTGTGCAAATGGTGCACGTGGCCAAGCACACGCACCTGAGACTTCGCATCCGCTTGAATGTTTGTTGGTCTTCTCCCCTGTCCCTCCCACTGTCCCCTCTCCCTGTCTCCCCCTCCTTGTCTTTTAGATTGTAAGCTACAGACAGGGACCGTGTCTATTTCTATGTTCTGTAGAGCACCAGGTCACACTACTGGCGCTATATAAATGTTTATTATAATAATAATAATAATAATAATAACAGAGAGCAAGATGTGAATTCAAATGGTAATTGTAAGCACTATAATAATTGCTTGTATTACAAGAGAATAGAGAAAGCAGCAGATATTTCCAACCAAGTCCCTGTGCTGAAGGAATAGGAATCTGATAGGTAATGTACAACCAAGTTTCACACCAATACTGTGATCCAGAAGCTGATACGAACAGAGCGCTTAGCGGACTGGGATCTCAGTGATTTACAGGAAACTGGCTTTTCCTCATGCTCTAGAGGATGTGATGAGGTGGACTTGCTCCTGTTTGGAGTTGGAACAACAGGGAAATTGATTGCTTATTGTGACCTGTTGGGTACTTCTCCCAAAATAAAGAGATTGGCCAGTGTCAGAGACAGGTTACTGGGCTTGATGGACCATTGGTCTGACCCAGTGTGGCAGTCCTTATATTCTTATGCTCTGTGGAGAGTAAGCACCACAGAGCAGGTCCCAAACTCCAGCCTCGGCAAACTTGTCCATTTTTCAATTCTTTATTTATGGAAAATAAACTCAAAACAGAGTCCATACCTTGAAGGGCTCCACCATCAGTCCAGCTTTCAGGCTTCAGGTTAGGCTAGCCCCTGAGAGAAATTTAAGGACCAGCCAGTTCTCCCTTAGGTCTGCTCTCTCTCAGAGCCAGGGAATGACTGCCCAAGGCTCTGCAGTACAAGGCTTTTATAGTTCGTGAAGCGGTGAGGCAAAGGTCCAGGTCTCTGTTCCTTAAAGGGGCCCATCCAACCCATTACACACACCCTCCATCAGAGCCTTGCTACTTTGACAAGCTTGGCCAAGATATTTCTGTGCACTGGTTTTAAACAAAAAATACCCGTGCAAGAGTTCAACAATAAACAATACAATCAAACATAATAATCATGTCCTCATCCCGAGCTGCTCTGTGAACAGGAAGGTGCAGGGTAGAAAAAAACCCTGAATAAATATAAATAAATAAATATATACAGCAGTTGCTTATACTATTTATACAAGTGTAGCCATAAAAAAACATAAACCAACGGATCCATTTCTATATCCCGCAGTTTAGACACCAGCTTCACTGCATACAACTTTCCCAAAACATGTTGCATGTACATATAAAGACGAAGTCACAAAAAACTTACTATATATACATGCAAACCAAATACAAATGTGTATAAAAATATTTACTAATGAGAAAATATTTATGTAAATGTATCCTATCCATGTACAATATGTAATCTCAATAAAATATAAAAACCTTCTGTACAACAACAAACACATTTAGTCATCAAATTAAAGACTCTGACACCCTACATGTTTCAGGTAGGCACCCTTCATCAGAGGGATCATTTCAAAACATCTGAAATTAAATAAAAACAGAATAAGAATGAATGAAAATATTTATAATAATGATATGTTATTTTATAAGGAGACATATACCAATTTCAACATAAAGGAAATGAATTTTATTGTTTTATAAAATCATTTTATAATTACTTACAATAATTATAACATTGTTTTATAAGGACATATACCAATTTCAACATAAAGGAATTCTGTACCTTTATAGATCAAATTCTGTAACACCAACTTATCTATATCTAATTTCCTTAGCAAACACATAGGTCCATAAATTGCAGGATGTATTTATTTATTTATTTACATTTATTGGCCGCCCCCTCATGCCTACAGCATCCTGGGGTGGCTCACAACAAATAAAACAATGATAACACTCATAAAAACATCATCAAGTAAAACATTAAAAAAGGACACCCCCCCAACATTTACTATACACCCCTCACACACACACCCCACCCTCCCCACTGAAGGCCTGGGTGAACAGCCAGGTCTTACAGGTTCGTCGAAAAGCCACCAGTCCTGGGGCCAGGCAACCTTCCTCTGGGAGGGAGTTCCAAAGTCATGGCCCGGCCACTGAGAATGCCCTCTCCATTGTGGCCCCCCGTTTAACATGGAGGACCTCCAAGAAGGCACCCCCAGAAGACCGCAGGGATCGTCCTGAGGCACGGAGGGAGAGGCGGTCCCCAAGGTATGAGGGGCCCAGACCGAGTAGGGCTTTATAGATCAACACCAACACCTTGAATCTGGCTCGATACGCTATAGGCAGTCAGTGCAGAGTGCGGAGCACAGGTGTTATATGCTCCTGCCACCTCGTCCCTGTGAGGAGACTGGCACCTGCATTCTGCACCAGCTGCAGCCTCCGAACCTGAACCAAGGGAAGCCCCACGTAGAGCGCATTGCAGTAGTCTAGCCTTGAGGTGATGAAGGCATGAATAAGAGTGGCCAGGTCGAGCCCGGAAATATATGGGCACAGCCTCCATACTAGATACAATTGGCAGAAGGCAGCTTTAGCCACCGCCTCCACCTCCAATCCAGATGGAGGCCAGGATCCAAAACCACCCCCAAACTCCAAACCTGTTGGGCTACGGGAGGGCAGACCCCCCCTACCAGTGGGGCCGGCACCTCCCTCACCCTACCCACCACCATTACCTCCGTCTTATCAGAATTGAGCTTCAGTCTGCACTGCCGCATCCAATCCTCCACGGCCTCCAAACATTGGGAAAGCAATGAGGCAGCACAGCCTGGGTCGGTCGAAAACGAGAGGTACAACTGAGTATCATCAGCATATTTGTGACATTGCACCCCGAACCCTCTCACGATCTCCCCCAGGGGCTGCATATACACATTAAACAAAAGCGGAGACAAGATCAAACCCTGAGGAATGCCGCAGGTTAAAGCCCGGGAGCTCGATGTTTCAGCCCCCAGCACCACCCGCTGGCTTCTCTCTGAGAGGAATGAGTGGAATCACCCAAGGACAGTCCTGTCCAGGCCCCCCAGGTCTCGCAGCCATCTCAGCAGCAGCCCATGGTCCACGGTGTCAAAAGTGGCTGAGAGATCTAACAGGATCAAGAATGTAGAACATTCTGCATCCATCTCCAAGAGAAGATCGTCCACCAAAGCCACCATCACCATCTCGGTACCATAGCCGGGGCAGAAACCAGACTGAAAAGGGTCAAGGAAACCGATATGGTCCAGATGCGCCTGGAGCTGCAGAGCCACTGCCTGTTCAATAACCTTCCCTAAAAAGGGAAGATTAGAGACAGGATGGTAACTGGCGAGTGCGTCCACATCCAGCGAAGGCTTCTTCAGCAGGGGGCGCAGAACAGCCTCCTTGAGACTTGGCGACAACCTCCCCTGCCAAAGGGACACGTTAACCACCCTCGCCAGAACCGACCCCAATATCTCCCTGAAGGCATTCACCAACCAGGACGGGCATGGATCTAATTCACAACTTGTGGTTCGAACAGACCCCAAGACATCCACCGCGTCGGCCAGCGTCACTTCCTGAAACTCGACCAGACAGTGCCTCCATAACCTCACGCTCCTCACCTACTGCATCCAACCCAGTGTATATCCACTCTAGTAAGTATCTCCAGGTATCATTGAGCTCAACCATTCAAGGTATGGGCTTCCTAATTCATTTATTGCCATTCAAAGCCCTATCTTTTATGTTGAGCAGATCAATAGAAGTATTCAAGATTATGAGCAGCTCCCCATATAAGAATTTTTGAGGCCTGTTTTTGATCAAGACACCATTTTGAGTAGAAATCTTGTACATAGGGATCTTTTCATGCATTTTCTCTGCTTTTTTCAAACTTCTTTTTCAAATGGTCCATTATAAAGATTTATTTAATGGATAATTAGTTACAATTTATTGTCAATATGAAGATTAAATCCATATTAAGAAATTTTTAAAAATATAAATATATACAATAAATCATAGTTCCCCATAGTTTTCAAAGAGGCTACAATATTTGTCATATATGTGTATACATTATCCATGAAAATAGCTAAAAACTGAATATCAATACAAAAGATATTTTGCAACAATCTGTAATTTTAACTTACAATGATTGTAAATATTTTCATTCATTCTTATTCTTCTGTTTTTATTGGATTTCAAATGCTTTGAAACCATCCTCCTGACGAAGGGTGCCTACCCGAAATGCATAGCATGTAAGAGTTTTTTATTTGATGAATAGATGTGTTTATTGTTGTACAGAAGGGTTTTATATTTTATTGAGATTACATATTGTACATGGATATGATACATTTACATAAATATTTTTCTCATTAGTAAATATTTTTATACACATTTGCATTTGGTTTGCATGTATGTAGTAGTTTTTTTGGTGATTTCTTCTTGTTTTTCTGCTACTGTGGTTGTTTGTATATGCATATAAACCACCACCTAGATGGACCATTTCTTTGGGGCATCTGGCACAGGGTTTAGGCTCCATGTCTGATGGGCCCCCACCTCCACCATCCAGCCACAGACAGAACCAGTGGGAGCAGGCTGCCCATCTATATCCAACGCAGCCCAATCCTCATCGCACCAAGTGCTTTTCACACCCCATGTTGGTGGAGTTGAGAATACGGTCATAATCAAGCTCTCCAGTGGTTCCCCTTTTGGTGCTTTCTTTCCTCTGTACAGGCAGAACCACTTCACGTGTCCCACCAACACTCTCCTCCAGGATAGCCCCACCAGACTGCTCCCCTCTCATTGGCAGGGTCAGTTCCACCAGAATCTCCGAGTTCTTTGACTCCACTGACTCTGGCACCCGTCCAGTTTGGGTTTCAGATTATATGAGTCCCAGCAGCAACTCTGCTAGAGTGCCAGAGTCCCTTGACTTCAACAGCTCTGACACCCCTTCTGATTGAGTTCCAGAGTGCCTGTGAGGATTCTGTATGAACCACTTTGTCCTGTACCCCAAGCAGTGCACTTGTCTGTACCCCCACAGTCTCGTTGCCCTGACAGCCCAAACCTAGACAGTAGCAATGGGCTACTGCTGGCCCAGAAGCTTTCCAACTTTGTTTTTATCGCTTCCAGGTCCACCTGTACCCAGGCGAGCCCTTGCTCTTTCTGGGTCGCTTGTGCTAGGATATGCTCATGGGAAGCCTCCAATACCACATTCTCCTGATGACTTTCTCTTAGTTGTCACTGGACAAAAACCAGCTTCTACACCAGACCCATCTGCCCCAGGGGTTGAGTCACAGCCTGTCAATTATATAAACCATCAAAGAACAACAGCCAGTGTCTCTCTCCTCCTTTAAGGGCCATTTTGGTCTTCTGGGAACTGCTCCTTGCAACGGACTGCATTAATATTTGGCTTCTCCATGCCCAAGGGTTTGCCCCAGGAGTTCTCCAGTGGGATGGGTTGCCCACACTCACCCCATAAGGGCAGTCAAATTTAATATGGCCTGGGACCTTGCAAGACCAGCAGCGTTTCCAGCCACCTTGTCTCTCATGGCCTGCCCCAATAGGCCCAAATACCTCTCTGGAGATCATTCGCCTCAGGCAGACTTTCTTCGTCCATAGTACCTTTCACACCTCATGGGCAGTGTCCCATATGTTCACTGTCCGCTGACACTAGCAACAAACCTGGGGGTTAGGCTGGCAGCATATCTGAGGGTGTAGTTTTCACTTAACACTTTCCTACTGAACTGTCACCAGCATCTGAGCCCAAGCACCTTCTGTATCCCTCTCAGCAGCCTGGATAACTGGTGGGGCACCATGTCGTGGCTCTACCCACTAGATGCAACAGCCCCACAGTTCAGCTTCTCCCTCTGAGAAGCTTCTTTTGTCCCCTTGCATCTGGGTTGATCACTTGCCTGCATTCTCCACCAAATTATGAGGCGGCCTTGGTCCATGGAGAGTAACTGCCAGAGTAGGCCGCAAAATTTCAGTCTTGGCAAGCTTGTTTGGTTTCCAATTCCTTATTTCCAGAAAAGAAACTCAAAACAGTCCATACCTTGCAGGGCTCCACCATCAGCCCAGCTTTCAGGCTCGTAGGCCACTTTTAGACGAACGGCCTGGGAAGCACATTCTTCTAGAGGTTAAATGAATTGTGGATTCCATTCACATTTTCTTATAGTTTTCTGAATAATATCCTTAACCAAAATGGATATGCATGCATTCATAGATTCAGGTATTTCTTTTCAGTCACTTTTGTTATTTCAGGATGTCAGATACTTTGTTTGAAACTTTTCCCTCCCATGGGCCCCTTTGAAAATTACTACAAGCTCCAAAGGCTGCATAGAATCTGGGGGCAGGAGTGCACCCAGTATCTGTGCCATGGCTCTGTCTCCTATCCTTGTGTGTATCTCTGCTCCCTTATGCTTTCAGTGTTTGGGGGTAGAACTGGCTCGAGGGGCTAGATCCAGGAAGTGAAAAAGGGTCAAATAAAAATGAGCCACAGGCCACATTTGGCCCCCACAGACTTGAGGTTCCCCACCCCTGGTTTGAACTGTTGTGTATACACAATAGAGCTAGCACCGCTCTTTTGGATGAATAAAAATAGTGAAATAATCAAAGTGACTGAAAGGAAGTATCCAAAACAACAAAGTAAGCAAACTGAAATATAAGAAATGGATATGTGACAAATGGAAATCAACAACATTTATTATCCTCTTCATCAGATTTGAATTGGATAGTACAAATTCAACAGAAATGTTTGTTTTGTCATTTAATCTCTAGTTCAGATCTGAGCTTTCATTTACATTTCACTGTTACATTGGGCCATACAATCCTCATCGTAAAAAGGAGTAAATCTACAAAGGGTGCCAACCAAAATTAGTTGCATAAGCCAAGTGTGTTATTCCATGAGATGGAAAATAGGGTTATAATAACTGACAGTGAACATAAGAAGAAACCATGGAAAGCTGCAGAGCAGAGCAGAAATAAGTTCCTAAAAAAACCAAACACAACAACAACAAAACCCCAAACAGTATATCTATTGAATTTCCTGTCCCTGAATCAACTCGAAAATACCTGATTGTGACCTGATGTGGGCACTTGGTGTTCCAAAACTTCAACTTCCAGTCCAGGAATGTCAACTTTTGGTACCGATTTTTTGGGGTTCCTGTTCTGATTTTTTCCCCTGATTACTGATCAATCAGTAAGCAAATTTTTTTGGAAAATTTTTCAGGGAACCTGTACCTTATCGGTGATCAGATAGCCAGTCAAATACCCGAGACAGTACTCAAAAATGCAGATATTATCCATGGGTAACAAAGGAGCTACCCATTTCAGCTCACTGCAGGGGGGACAGCTTACTACAACATCAGTTTGTCGATTTTTTGCCTATTTACACCCACATAAAAGGATGTAGGTTTACCATTTGAGTTGGCAGCAAAATTATGTAGCCACCTTTCACAGTGTCAATGACTACCCGAGGGGCAAAGAAAAACATAGAATTCAGTCCTTAAAGGCAGCTGAGTTAGAATACTGCATTGTTACAGGAAGAGCCTCTCCAGTAGAGATTCCAGACATAAGTGTGCAGTAATCTTACCTTTACCTATTATATTCTCAGATCAAGGTCATGTCCCAATCACAACCAACCACTGGAAAAATCCCTAGGGACTACCTGCATTCTTTTGGAGTAGCTTCTGGTCCATAAAAGTTTCACAGAACAGTACATGAATCACAAGACAGTTAGTTAACAAGGAAAGCCTAAAGTGTTGGCTAGCCTGTTTGCCACTGAAATTTGATGTTACTAATGATAATGGAGTCAGTAGGTTTCATTACAGCTAGTTGTATGTGTTCAGAGATAACTATCTGACAAGTTTTTGTTGTCTAATAACAAAGCCAAGAAGAGGCAGCACCTGTAATGATATCTGTGCCTCTAGGATGCAACCTCTTTCCTCAGGTAATTTAAATAAAGTCACATTCCATGCAATCAAACCCAAGGACAAATGTTCTTTAGTTCTAGACTTCTAACAGCCAGCAATGGAAAAAACCAAAAATAGCAAAATTAACATCAGACGTGAAAGGCTCAATTATTTAACTCTGCTGTACCCTCTGCTCAGTTGAGTTTTTACTGGAAGAATCCTGCCAGACGGATGTACTTCGGGCCCCTTTGGCATTGTTATCTTATTGATCATTTATATAGTGATTTCATTGTTCAAAGTGATCTAAAATCCTTACTTATTTCATCCTCACAACAAACCTGGAAAGTAAATCATTATTATTCCCATTTTACAGACAGGGAACTGAGGTTGAGACAATTACTTGCCAAAGGCCACATGGTGAGTTCATGGCTAAAATAGGTTTTGAATGCTGATCTCTCAGGTCCAAGTCCAGTATCCTACCCACTAGGCTACAAACAATGGCTTTCAATATTGCAGTGTCTACACTTATGACTGAAAAGCAGGGCCAGCCTATCTATTGACAGGGCAGACATCTGATCCAGAGGAGCAGCTTTCTTTAGGTCAGCACTGAAGAGTCCCCACAACTCTCCTGCCCACTGAACAGGAGTCTCAGGCAATCCATGTGACTCTCAGAGCCTTCCAAAACACCAGGAATCCTGAGTGCCCCAAGAAGCTTGTAAAGCTCCACTTGCCACTCCCTCCATCCACTAGCAGGTCTCCCTTGCTCCTCAAACAGATGATGAATGGGGCACATCAAACTCACATCCCCAACCACAGCAGCTCAGGATTGGACATGCATGGTTTGACTGGCCAAGGTTCCCAATGAGCTAGGGTAAGCCTGTTACAAAGCTAACTATCCAAAGATACATAACAATGCATCTGCCTGAAATCAGCAGGTTGGGTTCCAGAGGCATAAACTGCCCTTGCTCATCTCAACAGGGAGTCCATTCTGAAAGCTAATGCTCACAGTCACATTTTCATCTCATCAGGACACACAATTGCATGTACAAAATGCATGGGGAATTTGCCTAGTGTATAGAAGGAATTTCTGCAACCGTACACTAAAATCAGGGTCTTGAGCATGCAAGCAGAAGTCCAAAGGCAGAAATAGTGATGTCCTTAATTTTTTCCTCCACATGCAGACTCTTTCCAGTCTAAAGGCCAGAGTGAAGCAATTTAGCTGTAGCTGAAACAGGTATACCCTCTGACTACACCCTACCCAATTCCAAAGCAGCAGCTTAGGCAATAACTGATATTCATTTATAGTCTGATATATGTTTTGTTAATCCCAGATTTTGGGAGGGTGAGGAGGGGGGCGAGAATCCTCAATTTGGTTATTTCATTGTTTTAGTTACAGTAATTCAGTAATGTTAGCACTATTGTCCCGCTTACTCCCATCCATGGCCACGTTAAAGCTTGGGACAATATAGCCCTGGGATGATTCAGGAATGGGGAACCTCTGGCCCATGGGTCAATCCAGCCTGTGGCTGTTTTTTTTAAATCTTCCTTGGATCTGGTCCATGGTTCCAGTCCCTACCTTCAAGCACAGGCGGAGGAAGCAGACATGAGGGCATGCAGTCAAGAATAGTGGATGGATCCATGATCTTGACTCTCCCTCACCTTCCTCCATCTTGAGCACACCTCCTAAGCACCGAGATGGAGGAAGGTGAGGGAGAGTCAAGATCATCCCCAACTCTTATCCGGCCCACAGAGTTGTACTAATTTCCAAAGTGGTCCACTGGAGAGAAAAGTTTCTCCACTATCGACTCAAAGGGTCTGTTGCCAAATCCTGCTGATTCGCCCTCCATAACATTGCTCGGATCCACCCCTTTCTCTCTACGTCCTTGGCCAAAATCCTTGTTCATGCCATGGTTATCTATTGCCTCGATTACTGCAACCTCCTCCTTGCTGGCCTCCCTCACTCTCACCTGTCCCCCATTATCGCAATCCAAAACTCCACTGCCATGGTCATTCACTCTGCCCGTTGCTTTGACCATGTGCAGCCTCTCCTCTTCTCTCTTCACTGGCTCCCCCTTCCTGAATGTATCCTGTTTAAACTCCTGGTTTTCACATTCAAATCATTACACGACCAAGCTCCCCCTTACCTCTCAAACCTAATCTCCCTACGGGCTCCTGCATGCACTCTCCAATCTTCCTCTGTCCCCTCCCTCACTCTCCCTCATTTCTCCATGCCTGGAATGACCTCCCTGCCCACATCCGCCTTGCCCCCTCCCTCCGCTCCTTCAAATCCCTCCTCAAGACCCACCTGTTCCTCGCTGCCTTTCCCAATCCCTGCTTGACGTTCCCATATACCTACCATCTGTCCGCCTCTGCAGACTGCTGCAACCTGATTGTAACCAAGCCAAGCACAC
>QEPC01014615.1:3968922-3982424 GCA_003113815.1 Sphenodon punctatus
TTCACTCCACTGAAACTGCCCTTGCCAAGATCACCAATGATCTACTTGTTGCTAAATCTAAGCGCCTTTACTCCATTCTTGTCCTCCTTGACCTCTCTGCTGCCTTTGACACTGTCAACCACTCACTCCTACTGGACTCTCTTCGCTCCCTAGGTTTCTGCGGCATTGTCCTTGACTGGTTCTCCTCCTACCTCTCTGACTGCTCCTTTAAGGTGTCTCTTCCCAATTCCAACTCCTCCTCCCTTCCCCTCTCAGATGGGGTTCCCCAAGACTCTGTCCTGGGCCCTCTCCTCTTCTCTATCTACACCCTGTCCCTTGGCAAACTCATTGCCTCCCACGGCTTCCAATATCACCTCTATGCTGATGACACTCAACTCTATCTCTCCACCCCCCCCTCTCCACTTCTGTCCAAGCTCACCTCATCAACTGTCTCTCTGATATCTCTGCCTGGATGTTCCAACGCCAGCTCAAGCTTAACCTGACTAAGACTGAACTCCTTATCTTTCCTTCCTACCCTTCCTCCTCTCCCTCTTCCCTGTCCATCCTTATTGATGGGGTTACCATTGTCCCATCCCATGAACCCTTGTTCATGCCATGGTCATCTCTTGCCTTTACTACTGAAACCTCCTCCTTGATGGCCTCCTCCACTCTCACCTGTCCCCCCTTATCTCCATCCAAAACTCCACTGCTAGGGTTATCCACTCAGCCCGTTGCTTCGACCACAGTGCAGCCTCTCCTCTCCTCATTTCACTATCTCCCCCTTCCCAAACTCATCCTTCACAAACTCCTGGTATTCACTTATAAATCCCTTCACAACCTGGCTCCTCCTTACCTCTCAGCCCTAGTCTCCCTACACACTCCTGCACATACTCTCTGCTCCTCCTCTGTCCCCTCCCTTTCTCTCCCTCACCTCCCCGGCTCCCCTAACCACCTTCATCCCTTCTCCCTTGCTGTCCTCCATGCCTGGAACTCCCTCCTTGCCCACATCCACCTTGCCCTCTCCCTCTGCACCTTCAAATACCTCCTCAAAACCCACATCATCCTCGCCGCCTTTCCTGACGCCTGTTAGAACTTTCCTCTCAATATTTAGTGTTTGCCCTCCCCGAAGACTCCTGCCTTACTGCAACCAAGCCAAGAACGTGCACCTGAAACTTTGCATCCATTTGAATGTTATTTATCCCTTGTCTCTCCCTATGTCCCTTCTCCTTGTCTCCCCCTCCATGTCTATTAGATTGTAAGCCATAGGCAGGAACTGTATCTATCTTATTGTTCTGTAAAGTGCAAGGTACACAGCTGGTGCTATACAAATAATAAATAATAAATAATAAATAATAAATAATAAATTAAATTATAAATTATAAATTATATATTATAAATAATAAATTATAAATAATAATAATTAGGGCCATAACTCTGGATCTCTGTAGCTTTCCCAGTCTTTAGGATGAGATATCTGTTGTAGTTGATTCTACAGATGCTTAACAAGGTAATTTTGCCTTCCAAATAGAATGAATTTATCACCTTGATGTAGAACAGCAACAGCACATCGTCTAAGAGGAGCAT
This sequence comes from Sphenodon punctatus, assembly GCA_003113815.1. Classification (NCBI taxonomy): domain Eukaryota; kingdom Metazoa; phylum Chordata; class Lepidosauria; order Sphenodontia; family Sphenodontidae; genus Sphenodon; species Sphenodon punctatus. The sequence goes on from QEPC01014615.1 coordinate 3,970,486, forward strand.
CAGTGTAGCCTGTACCTGTTCTAGTCTAAATTCCTTCTCTGTGTGAATTCAAAGTACAGTTCCATGTAGGAAATGGGCCCGGGGGGAGGGAGGTGCATTTTATGGAAGATGAAAAGGGAGCAAACATCTGTCACTTATCTAATTAGCAGCTGGATGGGATTGTCATTCCAGAGACATACAACTGAAAAGCCTTTTTTATTAGGGGAAGCAATGCATGTGTGCACTGAAGACAACAGTTTGATTGGGGAAGGTTTTTAGAAAAATTGGCACTTTTCTCCTGAAAACATCTGTACTGTAAGTAAAAGTAGCATATATTTGTGTAACTAGCCAAGGGATAAAGATAATATACAACATGCCTGAGGAGTTCTCTTGAAAAACTAAATTGTTCTCAAGGTGCAGACAGCATTAAAAAGCAAAGAAGGACAAACACACACTCCCTCTTGTGTGCATGCAAGTGTGCAAACAGAGAGGGGTGTATCCTGCTTTTCAAAACACAGAATTACCATGGAGCAAAATTTACCCATTTACAAAGAGTGTTCAGCAGGTCCAAACCTATTGAAACTCTACAGCAGAGTGACCTGTTACATGTCTGAGGAAGGACCCAATGTGGTCCAAAAGCTTGCATATTCTTGCCAAGAGTAGTTGATCAAATAAAAGTTATAATTTGAACAACTTTGTCTCCACCTCTTACATTTGTAACCAACATGGCAACGACCTTCTCTTTCTCCAAAACACCAAAGATGTCGAGTAGGGCTTAGAGGAGCACATCATTCCTCACTCACAAAGACTATTCACATATTTTAATGCACTGCTAAATAGCTGAACAATCTTTGATTGGGTATGAGATAATCATTTTGTTCATTTTGGTTAACTTTGGTATTTTGCTTTGATCAGTTTAGTCTTTTGGTATTTGGTTCTTTGTCCAGTACCATTTAGCACTGTTGTTCAACGTGGTATTGTACTATCATTATTAGTAGGGGTGTGCAAAAGGAACCCCTACCATTTTCAATTTAGTTATAGTTTTCATTTACAAAAACCACTTTATTTTTGGAGGTTTTTGAAAACAAACCTAAACAAAACACGGTGCATATACAAATGAATACCAGAATGCCAACTGTCGGTGCAATTTTGGGAAAGGGCTGCACATGTGCAGAATGGCCATTTTGCACATGGACAGTGAGTTTTAAAATTATTTTTAAAATTAAAAATATATAGTTTTTTAAAATAATGTACATGCGTAGATGGCTACCAGGGCCATTCTGAGCATCTGCACCCTTTCCCAAAATGGCAACGGCAGCATCGGTGCTATTTTAAGGAAAGGGCATGCATGTGCAGAATGGTCCCAGGGGCCATTTTGCATGCACACAGTTTGTTTGTTTGTTTTTAAAAAAAAACCTTTTCATTTTTTATTTTAAAATGAAAATGTATGAAAGCAAGTTAGAATCGTCTGCATATTCATTCATTTTTGTGTTTTAAAACAAATGGGGCTTTTTTAATTTTAGTAACTAAAAAAAAAAAATGACCCCCACACCACTAATGATTAACAAAATAGCACTGTTGCACAATTGCTTGGCATGCGGCAATGCTACTTATTGTAATACCGAAGGAACATTAAAATACCAAAATGACTGAGCTGAAACAGCAAAGTTACCAAAAAGAATGCAAGGAATATTCAGATGAAGATGGAAGTGAATAGTGCCCTGTATCTTCTTCATCAGAAACGAAGACCATTTTTAAATGGGATGCTCCCACTCATGTCTACCCATTTAAATGTGGAGGTGCGTAGGTGCATGCTCCCATGACCTATGCATCCCCACCCATCCTCCATGCATGGAGCAACCAGCAAAAAGTCAGGTTACTCCATGCGTGGACATAGGTAGATGGGTGTTCAATAGGGGCAGGAAACCGGTAAAATCCGGTATCCGATAATGCCGGTACCGGGCGTACCGGCATTATCGGATTCGACCCGGTAATCCGGTCCGGGGTACCGGATTCCGGGTACCGGATTTTTTACATTGCAGCCATTTAAAAATGGCTGCAATGTAAAACTTAAAGCCCCAAGTTAAGGGAAAAAAAAACCCTCCCCGAGTCCAGGCTGCGCGGGTGGAAGGGGGGACACCCCCCACCCACCCTTCCCAGCCTGGATTTTTGTTTAAATAAAAACAGACTGAGAGGCGAGCCCACCCCCCCCAGCACCAGCGGCCACGGCGTCCCCACAGCCGCCGGTAAGTATGACCCGATCCCTGGGGTGGGGTGTTCAACACCCCCCCACCCCCCAGGGATCACCCCTACTAAAGTGCATAGCTTGCGCGCCGCTTACCTTGCGGAGCTCCGGCAGCGGCGGGCGGTCCGGGGGCCTCAGCGCCGGCTGTGGCTGCCGGCGTCAGTGACGCTCTAGGCCTTCCGGGGAAACCTTCCGGGTCCAAGACCATGTAGGGCTTTATAGGCCAAGACCAACACCTTGAATCTGACTGGTACGTTATAGGCAGCCAGTGTAGCGCACGGAGCACAGGGGTAATATGCTCCCAATGATTCGCCCCTGTCAGGAGACGAGCTGCCGTGTTCTGCATTAGCTGCAACCTCCGAGCCAGTGTCAAAAGGGAAGCCCCACGTAAAGTGCATTACAGTAGTCCAGCCTCAAGGTTATGAAGACATGGATGAGGGTGGCCAGGTCGGGTCTGGAGTTATATGGCCACACCTCCGCACCAGATAAATCTGGAGGAAGGCCGCCATCACCATCTCCACCTGCTGATCTAGGCAGAGACCCGAGTCCAATACCACCACCAGATTCCGAACCTGCTGGGCTATGGGAGGGTGGACCCCCTCTACGAGGGGAGCCGACACCTCTCTCATCCTGCCCACTGCCATCACCTCCATCTTATCAGAATTGGGCTTCAGTCTGCTCTGCCATAACCAATCCACCACGGCCTCCAAACATTGGGACAGTACTGAGATGGCAGGACCTGGGTCAGTTGAAAAAGAGATGTAAAGCTGGGTATCATCAGCATATTGGTGGAAATGCACACCAAACCCTCTCATGATCTCCCCCAAAGGCTGCATATACACATTAACCAATAATGGAGACAGAATTGAACCTTGCGGAATACCACAATCCAGGGCCCGGGGGCTGGAAGACTCAGCCCCCAGGGCAACCCGCTGACTTTTCCCCGAGAGGAATGATCAGAACCATCCAAGGACAGTCCCGTCCAGACCCCCCAGGGCTTGCAATTATCTCAACCGCAGCCTATGGTCCACTGTATCAAATGCGGCCGAGAGATCTAGCATGACCAGAAGTGTTGAATGTCCTGCATCCATCTCCTGGTGGAGATTGTATACCAAGGCCACCAATGTCGTCTCCTTACCATAACCTGGATGAAACCCTGATTGAAATGGGTCAAGGAAACCAATACTGTCCAGATGATCCTGGAGCTGCAGTGCCAATAACCTTCCCTAAAAAGGGAAGGTGAGAGACAGGCTGGTAGCTGGCGAGTGTTTCCACATGACTTCTTCAGCAGGGGGAACACCACAGCCTCCTTGAGACCGGGGGGCATTCTCCCCTGCCAAAGGGACTCATTGATTACCCCCGCCAGCACCGTCCCCAGTGTCTCCCTGGAGACTTTCACCAGCCAGGATGGGCAAGTATCTAATTCACAACTGGTGGCTCTGACAGACCCCAGGATATCCACAGCATCGGCCGGCATCACTTCCTGAAACTCAGCCCAGGAAGATGGACCATACGGGGTCTCCATAACCTCACACTCCATCTCTACTGCTCCCAATCCAGTGTCGAAGTTGCTCTGGATCCAAGCGATCTTGTCTGCAAAGTAGACAGAAAACTTCTCACAGCGGGCCTGGAACAAGTCCCCATCCAGGCAGAGGGAGGCTGGACTGACCAGCCCATGCACCACCCAGAACAGCTCCACTGGATGTGACTTTGCAGACGCTATGAGGGCGGCAAAGAATTCCTTCCTTGCCGTCCTCACAGCCTCAACATAGGACCACAAATGGGCCCTATGGAGAAGTCGGTCGGATTCAGCATGAGTCCAACACCAGTATCGCTCCATTTGCCTACCTTCCTGTTTCATACACTGCAGCTCCTCGGTAGACCAAGGGGCCCTGTGGTGACGAGACAGGGGCAGGAGATGTCTTGGAGCCACCCTGTCGATGGCCTCCCCGAGCAAGGTGTTCCACGCCCGAACAAGTTCATCAACAGAGTGACCATCAGGATTTAAGATTAAATCCCCCAGGGCCTCCTGGAACCGTTGGGGTTCCATCAGCCTCCGAGGGCAGACCATCCTAACTGGTCCTTTCCCTTCTAAGTGGTAGAGTTGGGTTTCATCAGTATATTGATGACACCGAACACCAAACCCTCTCATGACCTCGCCTAACGGCTGCATATACACGTTGAACAGGAGAGGGGACAAAATAGAACCTTGTGGGACTCCATATGAGAGGTCGTGGGGGGATGAAGAACAGTCCCCCAACACTACCCACTGAGTTCTCCTGGCCAGGAAGGAACAAAACCATTCAAGAACAGTCCCACCCAGGCTCGGTCCCGCAAGCGAGTCACCAACATCTCATGGTCAATGATATAAAAAGCTGCAGACAGATCCAATAGAACCAGTAGAGATGACTGAACCTGATCCATTTCACAGTGAAGGTCGTTGACCAAAGCCACAAGCACAGTCTCAGTGCCATAACCAGAGTGAAAGCCGGATTGTGAAGGAGTGATGTAGTTGATGTAGGGCACAGGGAGCAAGGGACAACAGGCACTCCCACACGGGGGTGCTCCTGACATTCAACAAGGGATGGGACACCTATGCATACAACAACAAGGAACGTATGAGAATACACACCACACGCACAATCCCCCAAGGGACACAATCATAATGGACAAACAACAGCAGCACCAGGAAAACTATGCGGAAATCATGCAGAACTCATGCATGTATCAGCTGTGCACACATGAGTTCTGGATCACACCCACTATCCCCCCAAAATTTCCCAATCAATTTTTTCACCTCAATACACCTGCTGTCTTGAGGACAAAATGTGGCCTTGTGGCCTGTAGTTTGACAAAACCAGGCTCCCTTGGACCAATGGAGAAAGAAGATCTCCGAGACCATTACTCCCTTCACTGACGATGGGGCTGATCCCAACCACTCCCCCACTGCTGTGTGAACGCACACACCACCGCACGGTTTGCACGCATAGTGTAGGCCCTGTGCTGGGGATGCACGCAGCTTGAATGTGTGTATGTGTGTGCTGCGTGTGCCCCATGCGCCAGTCTACGGGGCTTGGGATCGGTCCCATTGTCCATCAGCTGTGCTCTATTCTCCAGTTTAAAGCATAGGGCTTAGAGCCCAAGTGTTTTAACCAATTGGAAGTGCTGCAGTACCATCCAAGGAAGAGAGATGGCTTCCAAGGTAACTACACCCAACCCTTCAGAATTTGAGAAGGCAATTAACTAAAGGAGATTATGGAACTGTAAATCACCCACCAAAAGTGCATTGTGCTTCCTTCAGGAATTGCCTTCAAAGATGCTCACTGTTGTGTATTACACAAGCTAGAATTTCACTGGCTTTCAGGAGTAGCTCCCTTTCAAAAGCACATTGTGGTAATCCAGTCCCAGGATGACAGAGACGTGAATTACCACAGCAAAGTCTGTATTTGAGGGGGGTGGGGGATGTCGGAAGCTGCAACCTTTTAGCCACACAAATAGTGGTGAGGTGGAAAGGTTTTGGAAGAGCCAAATACCTAATTTAAATATTTCTGAATATTAGTTGCCTATTTTGATAGCTATCCAAATAAATATTTCCAACCAAAATGAAATTATTCTGCCACCCCTCCCAATATTTGAGTTTGATATTGAGATAACCAAATGGTTAGTTCAGTTCAGACATATTGTTATGTATATTGATGTCTCCATGCAACAGGCCTATCCCAGGTGTTTTTAAGGTTCAACCAGAATGTAGCCCCACCTGTAACATTGGGTATTTTCAGATGCAAAGCAACCCTGCCTCTGTTCCACCGCATCCCCGGATGGCTTGCCCATCTAAAGGGGAGCTGCCATATGTGCAGGCAGACCAGCCCCGTGTCCATCTGACACCTAATGTAACATCACAGCCATCCACAAGGGGCAGGACCTATCAGAAAAAAGGTGCCAGTGTCATGACATTGCTTGAGGGTCCTGCCCCGCTTCCCAGCTGGTCTGCAGCCGACACAGCCCAAGCCAGATTGTATCAGGTGAAAGCTACACCCTCTTCAGATCTGACAACGGTAATCATGTTCTTAGAGAAGAGAACATTAAGGGGCAGCAGGTGGCGGGGGGTGTTGGCAGTTTTAAAAGGATACATGTGTCCTCCATTGCAACTGAGAATAGGACAAGTAGCAATGGTTTTAAACTTCAAGAAAAGATCTAGCTTAAATATTCAGGGAAACATCCTGTTAAAAGAGTTTAGCAGTGGAACAAGCTGCCCGGAGAGGCTATGTAATTTCTGGAGGCTTTTCAAGGAAGACTAGGTAGGCATCTATCAGAAATGTTTTGAGTAGAGGGTATCCAGCCTCAGGGTAGGAGGATGGACTTGATGACCCATGAGTTACATCCCAGCTCTACAATTCAAAACCAACCCTCGCTCACCCAAGCGTCAAGCTTGACCAGATGCTATTTAAACCTAGAAGATCAAAGGCAGCTCACCCCCAGTAATTGCTCCACGCTCAAATGTACTATGCTTGCTTGTTACAGACGTTTAGCACTAGGAGAAGTCAGAATATTGAAATGCAACAATCCCTTTTATTCATTTCCTAATTGCCTGACCACTTTAAAATCTCTTTGTAAGCAACATGTTAGGGCAGCCGAGGCATGGGCAGCTTGCAGGATTGGGGCCCGAAGGACTGCATCATTACAGTTTTGGGGCCCAACGGATCAGGTAAGTTGTGGGCTGGAGCTGGTGTGGGTGTCAATGGTCAAGAGGTCATTTCTGAGAGTAGGTGCTGTACCTGGGAGTAAGCCAACCAAAGTCTGAATTCAATGCAGGGGTCAAACCAGGAGGTCCATCTAAGAAGTAAGTGTTGTCCCAGGGGTAAGCAAGCTGAGGTCTGATGCCAATGCAGTGGTCCAGCCAGGAAGTCCATCTGAGAAGTAAGCATTGACTGGCTTACTCCTAGAATGAGGTCTGAAGCCAATGTAGGAGTCAAGCCAGGAGGTCCACCTGAAGAGAAAGGAGTCAAGGAATGGGCAGGTAATGGGTTGGGACACAGGCTGGAGGAAGATTGGTTAGAAGGGGGGAAACAGGGAGGAAGCACAAGGAGCTAGGAAGAGCGTATAGAGTCACTGGGAAGTGTTGAGCTGCTCTGAAGATCCCGAGACTCTGTCAGGTTGTTATAGTAAATTGGGAGCACAAGCAACCAATGAGAGGGCAGATAGCCTCAGCAATCCACAGGAGGCTCAGCTGGACTCACTCATCATTGGTCAGTGGCATTAGGGATGTGCGAACGCAGTTCGGAATTTGGACCAAACTCGTGCCGTTCGGACAACCGTATCTGAACTGACCAAACCCAAACCCAATCTGAACACTGAAACAACCGAACAGTTTGGTCGGTTTGGATCGAGTTCTGATGAGTTCGGGTGGCAAAAACATGGCTGGAAGGCAAAAACATGACAAGGAGGGGGAGTCAGCTGAGGAGCAGACTTCCAGGCACCAGGGGTGGAGAGGCTTGGAGTAGCAGCCAGCCTGCCCAATCACCATCCCTTTTCTCCTCAGAACACTGACTTCGCAGGCTGTGACTGGCCACGAGCTAGGCTGCACAGAGCCAATGGGGCTTGCAGTGAGGTGGGCACAGCAAGTAACAAAACTCATTGCTCTCCCCCCTTCCAACACCTTCTGAGCTAGTCACTGTTCCTAATAGCAGATGTTTTCAGAAGGATCCTTCTCCCAGCAGTTTGTGTTCTCAATCGATTGCCATCCTCCTCCTATTTCACCCATCCAACCCATTTACCTCCATATTATCATTTATTTAGATTATATTAGATAGATTTAGGTGTTATTTTTATTTTTTACCCCTCACTGTGTTCTTCCTACCCCCTCCATTGAATCCTTTCCCTCTCCCTCTATATATTCCATCCCTGATTCCCTTCCCGAGTTTTGGGATTTATTTAGAGTAGGATTAATAGATTGATTTAGGTTCCATTTCAGTTTTGTACCCCTCCCTGTGTTCTTTGTGTTTTCCCCCTCATCCCTGTATTATATAGATATAGTTATTATAGATAGATATATAGTTGTAGGAGTTAGCTTACAGAAATAGATAGATGTAGTGTGTAGTGACTGTTTGTTTTATAGTGCATTTGTAGGACTAGGCCTTTGTAGTTATTAAGATATTCCATTTAGTTCCATAGGTTTTAGAATAGTTAATAGTTAATAGCAGTGAGATTTAGTGTAGATAGATATATATATAATATTAGATACAAAAATTGAATAAAAAAATAAAATAGATAAAATCTTTGTGTGCTGTGCATTCTTTGAGTCTGAAGACATGGAGAAGGGAAGTAGGAGAGGCCAGGTTGCTGCCCGTAAGGTGGGCAATGCGGCATGTGGCAGAGGTGGTGGTAGGGGCAGTGGCAGAGGGTGGCAGCATGCAGCAGCAGCCAGAGCCCATCACCATGCCCCAAAGTGCACAGGCCTGATTTTCGCAGTCAGGTTTCAGAGGCTCCCAGCAGTGGTACTAGTCTTGGGGTGGTTCAGTGGTGCCTCCTGTCAGCGTCCTCCAGTGCCATGCAGGGCATTGGAAGACATGCAGGACATGAGGCTGTGGCTGTCTCTGCTGCTGCTGGAGCACTGGCAAGTGCTTTGATTGTTCCTCCGGGGCCACCAATGTCCCCTATTGTTGAGGTTATCCCCAGCAGTCCAGGGTTGGTGGATTCCACCCTGGTTGCTAGAGGCAGGGCCTGATCCCCGGGCAATGGCAGGAGGGAGAGGAGGAGCATCAGCAGCATCAGCTCTAGGGGGCACAGGGAGAGTGGCAGCAGCAGCATGGTGGGCAGTCAAGCCTCAGGGTCTCAGTACTCTCCTTCATGGAACATCACCGTGATTGGGGACAGTGATGCAGAGGCAGAAACTAGTCCCGCAGAGGACATGTCTGGAGATGAGGCAATGGCTGTCCCTCCTCCCAGAGCTGTGTCATCACCACCAAGTTCTGCCCCTCCCAGTAGTGCATCACCTGGGGCGGGCCAGAAGGCAGGAGGGGGAATAAAATCCTCTGTCTGGGCACATTTTAAGTTGCTGTGAGCAGATGATCCCAGGGAGGTGCAGTACACTGTGTGCAATAAGGTGGTGAAGCATGGGTAGGTGCTCGCCAACCTTGGCACAACTAACTGCCCTGGCAAGGCACCTGAAGTCATGCCAGAGCACTCTGCTGCTAAGTGGGAAGGCAGGGGAAGTGGATGCTAGCAGGTTCCCGACTGCAGTGGCCAGTTGTTCACCTCCTTCAGTGGGCAAGTGTCCTGCACCAACTGCTTCCTCTAGCAGCAGGAGCATGGAGGGGGGGGAGAACAGCAGCAGGAGCCTCACCAGCAGTGTCAGTCCACCATGGAAGAGCTGGGGTGGGGGCAGCTTCCAAGGTCATCGGCAGCTGGAGGGCGGCGTGGCTTTCAAGAGGAAGCCAGGTGCCTGTTCAGTGAAATGATTGAGCTGGATGGGCAGCCCTTCTCCATTGTAGAGGACTTGGGTTTCAGGCAGCTGGTTGGGTTCCTGGCCCCCCAGTTTAGGCTGCCGTTCCGCTCCACCCTCAGTCAGAATGTGGTGCCAGAGCTGTACAGGGCTTTGAAGGAGGAGGTAAAGGAGCAGCTTGCAGGGGGTGGGGGTACCACCATCCACTTTACAACAGACCTGTGGTCAAGTAGGAATGCACAGCACGCCTACCTGGCAGTGATGGCACACTGGTGGCAGGACCCAGAGGCAGTGCTTGGCAGTGGCAGGAGGGGTCCTGAAGCAGGGTATAGGTGGGTCCTGCTTCAGGCACAAGTAATGGACAACCACCACACTGCTAGAAATATTGAGGCAGCCCTGACCACCATGGTGAGGGAGTGGGTCACGCCAGGCGCACCCTTCATCAAGGGGTGTGTGGTGATGGACAACGCGGCCAATATACTGAAGGCAGTCCATGACGGGGGCTTCACCAGCATCCCTTGCACCACACACACCCTTCACCTGATGGTCAGGGATGTTCTGGGCTTGGGGGATAAGGGGATTGGGGCAGGCAGCACCCTTAGCTTGTTGATCGAGCTGGGAAGGAAGCTGGCGGGGTTCTTTAACTGGAGTGTGAAGGGCAGCGACCTCCTCTGGGTGAAGCAGGCCAAGCAAGGCTCCCCAGTGTACCAGCTGTCTCCACACGGTGGAATTCCACCTTCCTGATGCTCGAGCGGCTTCTTGAGCAGAAAGCTGCACTGCATCAGGTTCAACTGGCGATGGACAGTGGGTCACATCCGGGGTATGATGGAGTGGAATGGGAGATCCTGGCTCACACGGTCTTCATGCTAAGCCCGTTCCTGGCTGTGAAGGAGACCATGGGAAGCTCCACCTCCACCCTCAGCAAGGTGACCCCTCTGGTCCAGAGTCTCCACAGGAGGCTGGATGAGATTCTCGGGGGGCAGGATTGTGACCCTCAGGGCAGGAAGCTGGCTGATGAGGCACTTGACCTGGCATGACACCTGAAGGCAGGGCTGAGGGTGCAGTTTGATGAGCTCCTGCGGTAGGAGAAATACATCCTGGCAACAACGCTGGACCCCAGGGTCAAGGGCAGCGTGGCATGCCAAACAGCCCTCTATGGCTACTGGAAGGGTGCGCTGGTGGACAGGGTCTGGCGGACAGAGCGAGCTATGCAGCAGGATGCCCCTGGGAATGGTGGGAGTGGGAGCTGCCACCCCTTTCAGTCTGCTGGGTCTATCCCTGCCCCCAGCCCTAGCGGTAGCAGCACAACCACCATCAGTAGCACCCCTACTGCCAGCAGCAGCAGCAGAAGCAGCTCGGCCTATGTGCAAGCCACTCTGGGGAGCATGGTGGCCTCCACAATAGTGCAAGCAGCATGTCTGAGGGCAGTGGTGGAGGTGGTGCCCAGTCAGAGATATCAGAGGGAGTATGACAGCACCTCAGCAGCCGTGGAGACCTACTTGGAAGAGCAGTCATGCAGCGATTCCAGCAGCGATCCCTTGGCCTACTGGGGTGGCAAGGCCAACATGTGGCCGGCCCTGTCAAAAGTGGCCACGGGTATACTGTCCTGCCTACCAACCAGTGTCCCCAGCAAGCAGATGTTTTCCATGGTGGGGGACATTTGCTCCTTGCACTGCCGGAGACTGGGGGCCAAGTTGGTGGAGCAGTTGTTGTTCATCAAGGTGAACCTTCCGCTGCTGGAATTTGACGAGGATTTCCTGGGGGTAAAGATCTGAAATGAGGAGGCTGCAGCTGCAAACAGCAAATACTCTTTATTCAGCAGATTTACACAACGCGTTGTGGGCCTCTAGGATCAAGGAATCCTGAGCACCCCTACAACAAAGAGTACTATACTCTTATACTAAAATCCTTGGGCGGAGGGCCCATATATGGTTTTGTCGCATCTGCGCACTTTAGGACCATTACCACATAACTCTTAAACTCATTATTTAGAGAAGGGACAGTTCACTTCTAAGTTAAGATAAGAAAGGAATTAGGGAGGTTTAGGAGGGGCTAATCTAGGCCGAAACCAATTGTATTCTTGAGCTAAAGGAGGAGTCCTGTAAACAAGGTAATCTTCAAAGGTAGGGCTTATTTATTTGAGGAGAACCAGAGTCTGTTTAATATTAAAGGTAAAGCAAGCATTCCTAGCATGACGGGGTAACTATAGGTTATAAACTCTTTAATATTGTCCAAGATGGCAGAGGGTACTATAGGACAAAACAAAATATTGGG
>QEPC01014615.1:3983227-4007355 GCA_003113815.1 Sphenodon punctatus
GGCAAGTGTCCTGCACCAACTGCTTCCTCTAGCAGCAGGAGCATGGAGGGGGGGGAGAACAGCAGCAGGAGCCTCACCAGCAGTGTCAGTCCACCATGGAAGAGCTGGGGTGGGGGCAGCTTCCAAGGTCATCGGCAGCTGGAGGGCGGCGTGGCTTTCAAGAGGAAGCCAGGTGCCTGTTCAGTGAAATGATTGAGCTGGATGGGCAGCCCTTCTCCATTGTAGAGGACTTGGGTTTCAGGCAGCTGGTTGGGTTCCTGGCCCCCCAGTTTAGGCTGCCGTTCCGCTCCACCCTCAGTCAGAATGTGGTGCCAGAGCTGTACAGGGCTTTGAAGGAGGAGGTAAAGGAGCAGCTTGCAGGGGGTGGGGGTACCACCATCCACTTTACAACAGACCTGTGGTCAAGTAGGAATGCACAGCACGCCTACCTGGCAGTGATGGCACACTGGTGGCAGGACCCAGAGGCAGTGCTTGGCAGTGGCAGGAGGGGTCCTGAAGCAGGGTATAGGTGGGTCCTGCTTCAGGCACAAGTAATGGACAACCACCACACTGCTAGAAATATTGAGGCAGCCCTGACCACCATGGTGAGGGAGTGGGTCACGCCAGGCGCACCCTTCATCAAGGGGTGTGTGGTGATGGACAACGCGGCCAATATACTGAAGGCAGTCCATGACGGGGGCTTCACCAGCATCCCTTGCACCACACACACCCTTCACCTGATGGTCAGGGATGTTCTGGGCTTGGGGGATAAGGGGATTGGGGCAGGCAGCACCCTTAGCTTGTTGATCGAGCTGGGAAGGAAGCTGGCGGGGTTCTTTAACTGGAGTGTGAAGGGCAGCGACCTCCTCTGGGTGAAGCAGGCCAAGCAAGGCTCCCCAGTGTACCAGCTGTCTCCACACGGTGGAATTCCACCTTCCTGATGCTCGAGCGGCTTCTTGAGCAGAAAGCTGCACTGCATCAGGTTCAACTGGCGATGGACAGTGGGTCACATCCGGGGTATGATGGAGTGGAATGGGAGATCCTGGCTCACACGGTCTTCATGCTAAGCCCGTTCCTGGCTGTGAAGGAGACCATGGGAAGCTCCACCTCCACCCTCAGCAAGGTGACCCCTCTGGTCCAGAGTCTCCACAGGAGGCTGGATGAGATTCTCGGGGGGCAGGATTGTGACCCTCAGGGCAGGAAGCTGGCTGATGAGGCACTTGACCTGGCATGACACCTGAAGGCAGGGCTGAGGGTGCAGTTTGATGAGCTCCTGCGGTAGGAGAAATACATCCTGGCAACAACGCTGGACCCCAGGGTCAAGGGCAGCGTGGCATGCCAAACAGCCCTCTATGGCTACTGGAAGGGTGCGCTGGTGGACAGGGTCTGGCGGACAGAGCGAGCTATGCAGCAGGATGCCCCTGGGAATGGTGGGAGTGGGAGCTGCCACCCCTTTCAGTCTGCTGGGTCTATCCCTGCCCCCAGCCCTAGCGGTAGCAGCACAACCACCATCAGTAGCACCCCTACTGCCAGCAGCAGCAGCAGAAGCAGCTCGGCCTATGTGCAAGCCACTCTGGGGAGCATGGTGGCCTCCACAATAGTGCAAGCAGCATGTCTGAGGGCAGTGGTGGAGGTGGTGCCCAGTCAGAGATATCAGAGGGAGTATGACAGCACCTCAGCAGCCGTGGAGACCTACTTGGAAGAGCAGTCATGCAGCGATTCCAGCAGCGATCCCTTGGCCTACTGGGGTGGCAAGGCCAACATGTGGCCGGCCCTGTCAAAAGTGGCCACGGGTATACTGTCCTGCCTACCAACCAGTGTCCCCAGCAAGCAGATGTTTTCCATGGTGGGGGACATTTGCTCCTTGCACTGCCGGAGACTGGGGGCCAAGTTGGTGGAGCAGTTGTTGTTCATCAAGGTGAACCTTCCGCTGCTGGAATTTGACGAGGATTTCCTGGGGGTAAAGATCTGAAATGAGGAGGCTGCAGCTGCAAACAGCAAATACTCTTTATTCAGCAGATTTACACAACGCGTTGTGGGCCTCTAGGATCAAGGAATCCTGAGCACCCCTACAACAAAGAGTACTATACTCTTATACTAAAATCCTTGGGCGGAGGGCCCATATATGGTTTTGTCGCATCGGCGCACTTTAGGACCATTACCACATAACTCTTAAACTCATTATTTAGAGAAGGGACAGTTCACTTCTAAGTTAAGATAAGAAAGGAATTAGGGAGGTTTAGGAGGGTCTAATCTAGGCCGAAACCAATTGTATAAAGGAGCAGTCCTGTAAACAAGGTAATCTTCAAAGGTAGGGCTTATTTATTTGAGGAGAACCAGAGTCTGTTTAATATTAAAGGTAAAGCAAGCATTCCTAGCATGACGGGGTAACTATAGGTTATAAACTCTTTAATATTGTCCAAGATGGCAGAGGGAACTATAGGACAAAACAAAATATTGAGGTTTTCTCCATCAAATTGCCCGAGCTGCCCCTGGACAAGGATTGATGGTTCAGTGGCAAACGTCATCCCATGCCAGTGGCAGTCTTGGTCTGGGGCTCCTCCTCCTCAGTCTGGACTAGGACTACTGCTGTTGTGCTGCTGAAGTGCTGTCCCTTCCTCCCAATGCCCGGCACCCGCCTTTCCTCTCTCTCTCTCTCTCTCTCTCTCTCTCTCTCTCTCTCATACTAGACAGCCTCAGCTGGCTTACCTGACTGACCTCATGACACAGGGTGGCATTGGGAAGCTGTAAGCCTGCCAGCGGGCCTCTGGCTAGATGATCTCAGCCCACCTATCTGACTGGCTCTCTCTTTCTTTGTACAGTCTTCTCCAGCCTATCTGAGTGCCCTGCCAAGGTCCCAGCCTGCTTTCCCTACTGCACCTCATGCCACGCTGCCTGTCTGCCCACCCAGTCTGCCTAGCTCAAAGCCTGCCCCAGCCCACCTGCCTGCCTGCCTCTCATGCCACGCTGCCAATCTGCCCAATCAGGTTGCTGCCAAGTTCAAAGCCTGCCTCAGTCCGCCTTTCTACCTCTCATGCCAAGGTGCCTGTCTGCCCTCCCAGGTTGCCACCAAGCTCTAAACTTGCCCCAGCCCGCCTGCCCGCCTCTCATAGCACTCTGCCTGTCTGCCTGCACAAGTTGCTGCCAAGCTCACTCTAAGCCTTCCCCAGCCCGCATGCCTGCCTCTCATGCCACGCTGCCCGCCTGCCCGCCCACATTACAAAGCTTGAACCCTGCCTCAGTATGCCTGCCTTCTGCTCATGCCACCCTGTCTACCCGCCCGGCCAGGTTACAAAGCTTAAACCCTGCCTCAGTCTGCCTGCCTATCATGCCACACTGCCTGCCTGCCCACCCGACCAGGTGGCCTAGATCAAAACCTGCTGCAGTCTGCCTGCCTTCTGCTCATGCCACATTGCCTGCCTGCCCAAGCGCCCAGATGGCCTAGATGAAAGCCTAGCCTGCCTACCTCAGTCTGCCTGCCTTCTGCTCATGCCATGCTGCCCACGTGCCCACACCGGTGACATAGATCAAAGCCTACCTGCCTCTCATGCCACGCTTCCAGGCCGCCCAGCCTGTGGGCAAAGCTGAAATCCATCACTCCACTCACAGGGCGCTGTCATTCCATGGCATCAAGAAACAGCCACTCCAGCCCCGGAACCCACCATCAGGGTTCTGGGGCCTACGTTATTCACAGGGAGGGCTGTGTCCAGTATCTAGAAGCTGCTATTCTAGCCCCAGGACCCACCCTCAGGGTTCTTGTGCCCTGTCATTTCGTTCATGGGGCGCTGTCATTCTACCTTTTCTTTATGAGTTAGCAACCTGCTGTTCATGGTGAAAGAGAGAGAGAGAGTATGCCCACTGCTAGAAGGAGAGACAGACATGATCCCAACCATGCTGTCACCTGAACTATATGGCCAGGGAGGGAGAGAGAGAGGGAGAGGCTCCCCACTAGAATGAGAGAGATGGGGGTGGAGGGGGAGAGGTGTATCCAGCTCAAGTTGCCTGCCACCTACCAGAACCCAGTGAGAGCTCTCATCTGTGCTCACATCCACCAGCAAACCTACCAGAATGAGATGTAAATAACAACACACAACGTAGTATATGTGCCTGCCTTCCGGTGTGCATTCCTGTACCTGCTACCACATATCGCATGATTGAATGAAGTGTGCCAACCATGCACTAATTCTAGGGGCATCATTCAACTCCCATAGGCTGTCATTCTACTGTACCTGAATCAGTTATGCCCGCCCGTCCCAGGAACCATCAACGAGATTCTGAGACCATAATTCCAGTCACTGGGGGCTGTCATTCCATTCTACTGCATCCAGAAGCCCAGTGCCCACATGCCAGCCTGCCTCCCCCTCCAGCCTACTCCACCCACAGATGTCCTCTGAAGATGCTGGGAAAAAGCCCCTCTGACCACCAGCACCTGCCACCTGCTGCCCGCTGCCAAGGAGCCTCTCTCTCTTTCTCTCTGGCACACCCACACAGACACAAGCCCTACCCCTCCTGGGGGGCTGTCTGCAAGTTGAGACCCTGCTGCTGGCACATCTTTGGATTTGGATTACATGTATTAAAGGAAGAAAATATTAAGGGAAATATTTTCATGGTATCAAATGTTTGTTTGTATTAGTCCTTGGAAAAGAAGCAGATTTAAACTCACTGTATCAGAGCCTCACTCACTAATTCTGACTCTGGAGCTCCCTCCCCACACACCACCTGAGCTACATTACCAATGGCAGGGTCGTAGTTTGGTTGGAATGGACCCAGGTGCAAGAAATGGACTTTCTCCCCTCTTGCTTGTCACCTTCCTCTCCCCAGCCTCCCTGCCCCCCCAGCCCACACACAGACCCCCCCAGACCCCCAAACCCTGAGCCCAGACCCCCTACCCCCAGTCAGAACCACACATACCCTGGGCCCAGACCCCCTGCCCTCCAGTCCCTCCACACACTCAAGACCCCAGGGAACACTCACCTTCCTAGCAAGCAGTAGCAGCATGAGGTAGGCAGCACAGCCTCAGACTCAGCATAACAAGTGGAGCTGCACAGGAGTCAGGAGAAGTACTGCAGTGATGTGGTGTCAGAGGTGGTCAGAGTAGAGGGGAGAGCAGTGGGGGCCGGCGGTCCAGAGGAATTTGAGAGGCTGCAGTGGCGGTGATTGGGGAGCAGTGGTGGCCTGCCCTACTCTTGCTGCATCCTCTCAAACTCCTTCAAACTACTGACTGCTGCTGATCTCCCCTCCACTCTGATCACCTCTGACACCACTGTCGCGCCTATCCTGATTCCTCCTTGACTCCGCTGAGCACAAGGTTGCACTGCCTGCTCATGTTGCTGCACTTCTCTCATTCTCTGCTCTGCCTCTGCACACTGCAACAAGACAGGGGGTGTTATTTGTGGCAGGAGTATAGTTACCATACTATATGGACAGAATGAATCATTTGTGCCCCTTCAGCTTGGGCCCCAGGACAAATGTCCCTCCTGCCCCTATGGTAGTTATGCCTCTTAGGGATGTGCAAAGAGATCGCTGTTCGGTTGTTCGGTCATTTGGTTTGGGAGCTGGGTTTGGGTTCAGTTGTTCAGTCCAGGAACCGGGTTCAGTTGTTCGGTTGGACCATTCAGAAATTGGTATCAGTCTAGGTATCACGTGATCACGTGATCGCGTCGGAAACCGTAAACCAGAAATTCGAGTGCGTGCGGGGCTTCTGTGGAGAGAGAGCATGTGTGCTGTAGCTGGCTGGCTGTTTTGGTTTCGTTTGGTGTGTTTTGGCTGTGTTGGACTGTGTGTTGGTTTGACTGTGTTGTTTTGGCTGGTTAGTGAGTTGGTGGGTGTGTTTGTTTGGCTGTTTGTTTGTGTGTGGGACTAAAAAAATAAATAAAAAATGAAGAGGGTGAGGCCAAGAACCCCCTGGAAGGCCAAGGTGGTGGAGCCAGTGGAGGAGGAAGAGCCTGAGGTTGCTGCCGCTGGACCTTTGGTGGTTCCGGTCAGCTCCTCATCAGAGGAGCAAGAGGGCACAGGAGGTGCTGCCAGGTTTGTAAACTTTATTTTTACTTTGAGGACAAGAAGACTACAATCCTTTAGAGAGAGCTCACTGGCATGCAGGTGAGTGGGTGGGTTGGTGGTGGGCAGTCAGGCAAAAACAGTGGTATCAGCAGGTGGCAGTGGATGTCTGTCACAGAGAGAGAGTGTGGGAGGCTCATCCAGCAGTCATGCATGAGCCAAAGGAAGCACCCACCCAAACACGTGCCAGCCATCCCTAGCAAGGGTCTCTCGTTGTCATCCCTACCACCCCAAAGGAGGGCAGGATTTGCATGTGCCAGCCAGGGTCTCTCCATTTCCATCCCTTCCTAGCACCCAAATAAGGGCAGGATTGCACGTGCCAGCCAGTCATTTGGATTTCCACGTGCCAGCCAGGGTCACCATCTCCTGTTGCCATCCCTAGCACCCCAAGGAGGGAGGACTAGAGGCATCATCATAAATGCATGATATTTTTATGATGTTTTATTATTTTTATGATGTTTTAAATATTTTAAATATTGTTTTATATGAGATTTGTTAGCCGCCCCAAGCTGTTTGCAGGAGGGGCGGGGTATAAATATATTAAATCAACAAATAAAATTAAATAAATATTACTTAGGTGTTGTTTATGTGTTCCTGTTTCAGAGACAGTGAGGAATCGGATGTCGGTGCTAGTGCCACACACAGGACACCGAGGCGGAGGTCACCAGTCCACTGCCAGACAGCGGGCACACAAGGTCCGATGTCTAGCGGTGCTATGAGAAGCATACTGGATTCGCCATCTGCAAGGAAAGGCACGGGGGCTGGAACAACCGGGAATGAATTGCCCTATGACTTGTTAGGAAGTCCCCTGCAGAGAGAGATTGGCCACCCACCCACTTATGGAGACAGAATGCAGGCAGGGCTTGACAGCCCACTGGTCTGACACAGTATGGCACTTCTTATGTTCCTATCTTTTTATGTTCTTTAGATCTGTGGCAAAAGATTTAAAAGGGCCAGCCAGGGAACTACATCCAGCCTAATCGCCCACGTAGAGAAAGTCCACTGGAAGACAATGAGGTGGCAGGACTCTGGCGTGGCTGTGGAGAATCATCACTAGAAGGGGGGAAGGCATGCCAGAAATGACACCATCAAAGCCCTTCCCCCTCCTCCAGCTCCACTGAGGAGTCCCCCCAGGAGAAGTCTTCAGCAGCAAGGGCCTTTTGGGCTGAAGTCCAGAAACCAACCCAGGACTTTGTGGATGACCTACGGCTGCAAGCAGCCACTTTGGAGAACAGGCTGGTGGAAAAGTTCCAGGCGGTCGAGGTAGAGAAACAGAAGGTGGAGGCATACTCCCAGTATGTCTCTGCAGAGATGGTCGACCTGGAACTTTAATGCCAGTCAGTCTCTAGGTGGCAGGCGGCCACGGAAGGGGCCATGGTCTTTGCCATACAACATGGCTACCAAATTCCGGAGTACGGGGTGTCTGCCCCTAGGTCCCGTGCACCCCTTTTGCCTTTCTCCCAAGTTCCGGGGGACAGACTCAAAGAGTAGACCCCTTAAGTTTACTTTCTTTTTATATATATTAATGTTTATTTTTGGTTTTATAATGTTGTTGTTCTTGTTGTTCAAATTTTTTTAATAAAAGTTCTATTTGTTGTTATGACCTTTGTTTGACCTGACCAATCTTTTATCCCTCTGTGCTGCGGTTCTGGCAGGTGGCAGAATCTCATACAGCTTGTTGATCCCTACCGGCAGCACCTGGCACCACATGTAGCGTAGGTAAGGTCCATCCAAACCTGGGGTCTGGGGGGGGGCTGTGTGTGGACAGGGGGGGGGCAGGGAGGCTGGGGAGAGGAAGGTGACAAGCAAGAGGGGAGAAAGTCAATTTCTTGCACCTGGGTCCATTCCAACCAAACTACGACCCTGCCATTGGTAATGTAGCTCAGGTGGTGTGTGGGGAGGGCGCTCCCGAGTCAGAATTAGTGAGTGAGGCTCTGATACAGTGAGTTTACAGTGGTTTCTTTTCCAAAGACTAATACAAACAAACATTTGATACCATGAAAATATTTCCCTTAATATTTTCTTCTTTTAATACATGTAATCAAGTCAATGCTTTCATGATGAATTGGCGTTTGGCAGGAGAAAGAATTCATTTCAAATCAGCATAAGAAAGAGAAGAGATTATTAAAGAAGAATTGCTTTCAACTTCTCTAATTATGACCATGCATATACTTCACAGGCCCAAAATGCTTTGGATTCTCTGCAACCCATTAGAATGATCATTCTGCCAAGATAGTTATCTGCTGAAATTGGAGATGTAATTATGGTCAGTGGCGCTCCTAATCTTGAAAGACCTTAGGTTTAATCCTGCATGCTATCAATCTCTCTCTATCTGGATTTTCTCCATGTTGCGGAAGTGATTAATTGTAAGTAGAGAATAGGTCCACAGAATTACATGCCATCTGAACCAGGATGGGAGAGGATTACTCAATCATTCTAGCAAGGAGGTTCAGTGTTTGATGTTAACCTCCTGCATGCTGTAGTAGAGCGCAATGCAAAATCAATTTAAACTGGCATTGCTAATTCAAGCGTACAAGAGGACTTAATGTAACTGGTACTCTGTACGGCGGCAGCCTTGACGTTGAGAACACCTCTGCATGCATCGTCCTGTTTATTACTATAGAACAGGGGTCACCAGGTTCCCAACTCCAAGAGTCACATACCAAAATCTTCACATAGCCAAGAGCCACAAGACAGGCAGACACACGCAAAAACAAACCCTCTTGTTTTGTGTTTGGTTGACAGAGCCAGTGCTCTATGATCCTGACTGCTGTGATTCTCACGAGCAGCTGTGGTCCAGTTGTTAAGATTCAAGTGCAATGGCATATGACACAGGACCATTAAGGCAGTCCAGGGCCCAGGACCAGCTCTGGTTGAGACTGAGAACTACTCAAGAACCACATACGGATTCTGAACCAGGGTTTCACCATTCCAGCTAGAGAACTACACTGCTCATGAGCATTTTCAAGATGCAGATCCAAGACTGTGCTTTCATGACACAAACAAACCTTTCTTACACCAGGGTATTTTGGCAAGTCTCTTACTGATCAACTATCATCAATGAAATTTCACCAGTAGTAGCAGCAGAAGCAGCGTGTGCACTTAGAGGGAACTCATCTGTCTAAAAGATTTTTTTTAAAAAACAAAAAAACGAGTGGTCAGTGGCGAGTCAGAGCATCCCCCCTTATGAGTTTTGAACCTGGGTTAAAATAAGAGCAAACTCATAAGCAAGATGAACTGGCTAGTCTCAATTTAGCCCTAGTGGATAATTAATAATATTTTTTTAAAACCCAGAGGCATGACAATATATAATGTAATGACAATCTCAGCTTGGCAGATGCTTCCTGCTCAAAAGGCATGTATTTATTTGTGGGGAGCCTACGTTATGCTTGGTTTTAGTCAAATGCGATTAGTTTGTCACTTTAATGAATATGACAAATCATTACATTCACTTCAATTAAAAGACAGATATTTATGGTCCTCTGTCCCTTTAATTTAAGTGGTTGGGTTGAATTAAAAATTGTTAGTTAAGAGAAAAGATAGTTGTCCTTCCTCCGAATCTAGAGAGCTTGCAATGTGCAAAGCATTGAGCTGATCCGATATTGATCAGGGTTGAATTATGAAAACCTCAAGGTAAAAGGCTTCAACATAAATGTAATTTAGTAGCTGCTACTAGTCGGTGCCAGTATGAAAATAACCATCTTGGCAATGATGCGGTAGAATAATCAATACTTTAATATTATGAGTTTAAAATGCAGAGGTTTTATTTTGCAGCTGTTCTGAACATTACGAAAAATCTAATTTATTTAATTTATTTATTTATTCCTAGTGTTACAAGAAGAGACTGAAAAGATAAACCTATTGCCTTCATGAGATCCATTTGGAGAAATTCACTTTGTAAGATCAATGCTGCATAGTTCCTGGCATATATTTGTATCACAAAGTTGTTAGTTCTTCTTTTGCCCAAGTAGGAGCACCCTGAAGCCTGAATTACTTAATATCCCCAGAAAAGATGCTCCATTTGTAACAGGTCAAGATTGTGATCATTAATCAGCAGAATATGTAGAAAGCTGCATTATGTATGCCTGCACTGAACTACATTGACTCTGTGAAAAAAGAACTTCATATTCCAGTGTTACGGGTCATTAATTTTGGAGTACACATCTCTCTCTCACTCCCAGGGCTACAACTTGAAGGTTTGGCTGTGTTGTTTTGAAGATGTCTTTAGTATGTGAGGTTCTTAATGAAAGCGCAGCCAATCTGCTGAAAAAAATAAATAAATATTTGAACTAAGATGAACTTGGCAGTAGGAAGAATATTTAATATTTTCTAGCAGGTTGACTTCACAAAGGGGTAGGCAGATTGCATCAAGAGGGACAAGTTGTGCTGGAGAAGATTGCCACTATTTGGTCAGAAAGGGTAGCAAACCAAAATTCAACAATCATTAAAATGTATCACACAACCAAGACTCTGATTCCGTCTTGCTTGTGTGGATACAGATTCTACACCCCTCCCCCTCCCATTTCTGCTAGACTGTGCTTATCATGAACGCATGCGCGAACAGCTGTATCTATGTCATTCAAATTTCTAACCCAGAGCTGATGAAATGTCTCAGTAATTCAGTATTTGCTTCCCTTCACAGCCCCTCCTCCCCCCCACCATCCCGAGTGACAGGAATAAAATGTGTTATCCACTGCCTCTAATCACCAAAGAACCTATACACAATAACAACAACAAAGTTTGGCCAATAAAACCATATGGTAAATAAAAAGACATACATTTCTATTGCTTTTGTGAAATTAATTAGTTCAATGATATTTTTGCATTTGCCCCTCCCCAAGTATATTATTATTAAAGTCAAGCTTTGTTGTTGGCATGTTTTCTTGACACTGAACAGAGTAGATAGTAGTTGTATACATTGAATGATCCCAGTTTTGGGGGGGATCTTAATTTCTTGAACTCAAAGTCAAATGTCCTGTATTAAAAATAGACTAGGGAATTTCATGGTTGTTTTCATAACTAGCTATGACAAGATCCAGTAAATATACCAGCCCTATCATTTCCCCAATAACAAACCATTAACCGAAGAGAGAGTTAAACGCTTCAATCCCTTCTGAAGATTGTGGATTAAGAATTTCAAGGGAAAAACCAGCTGTTGTATTTCATCATGGCAACATGTATCGCATCGAAGGATCATCTGAGATTTGTCACATTTTATTACTAATGAGATTGGTCTGACAACTGGATGTTTCATGCTGTATTTAGATAGCCAAATGGTCTGAACTTGGATGGTTTTTCAGCCAACACCAGCTTTGGTTAAATTTGATTTTCTTCCTTTTCACCCACTTCATGACATCCACTGATAATTTGGTTAAAGTTGTCCTGGGAAGAGCAGGCATTTCCTTTTGAAGGACTGTAAGAGGAGGAGGGTAATTAAAAGAAAATCTAAAAGATAAAGAAAATTAGATCAGCAATTCCCCAAATCAGTTGCAAAGCCATGGTAAATTTTCTGGAATCACTCCATAGAACTGCTGCCAGCTACAGCAAATGTGGCTTCAGTTCCCTCCAGTAATTATAATTTCTTCATGGGGGGAGGGGAGGAGAGGAGACATCACATACACATTCACACTTGCACCTTTTCCTGCCTTGTCTCTCTCTAGTTGCATCTCCAGGAGGGACAAAGCCATCCATTTTGTGCAGCTGCAACCAGCCCATAAGAAGCATGTGCCTGGCCATGGCCATTTACAAAGGTGCATGGTAGCCTCAGAGATCAAGGCCCGGCAGAAGAGATGCAAACAGGCACCTGCAAAAAATGGGCACCCTGTCGAATCTGGGGTGCCCAACTTGACCCAGCCGGACAATGACTGGTGCCTTAATGCAATCTGACGGGCTAACCGCACCTGCATGTTCCTGAGGCTGACTCACTCACCCGCTTGCTGTTCCTCCCAGCCACTGCTCAACTGAACCAAGTTCTTCCTGTTTTATTTTTCTGAATGAGGGGAGGGAGTGGGGAGGCATTTCCCAGTGTGCCAAGTCCCAGCTTCTGGCCAGAAAGAAATCAATGGGCATGCAACGTGCAAAGGTGCTTGTGGGATGTGCATGAGTCATGCATGCATTACGCAGTTCGTGCATACAACTTTCTTTATATATATATAAATGTTTATATAGTACAGTACACTGCCTTAGGTCCCCCTCCCTCTCCTTCCCTTCCTTTGAGGCTCACTCTGTGCGTCTCTACTCCACCCTTCACCTTCGTGTCACTGTCATCTATCGCCCCCGGTCCCCTTTCCTCTTTTCTCCCAGACTTTGAATCCTGGCTCACCTTCTTCCTCTCCGATGATACTCCCACTCTCATTTTGGTGACTTCAACATCCATGTTGATGCACCTTCTGAGTCCTCTATCTCCTGCTTTCTCTCCCTAGCCTCCTCCTTTGGTCTCCACCTCTGGACTGATTCCCCCACCCACACCGGTGGCCACTCTCTTGACCTCATCTTCTCCAGAAACTGCCCTGTTGCTGACCTCTCCTTTGATCTTTGTCCCGTGTCTGACCGTTACCTCGCTTCCTTCAACCTCTCCCACCAACTCCCATCTTCTTCCCCAGCTCCACGCCCCTTCTGTGATCTGCAGGCTATTAACCCTTTAAACTTTGCTTCCTCCCTCTCCCCTCTCCTCCCTCCTGTCTTCTCCTCCACTTCCCCCGACACCGTCATCTCTTCTCTCAACGCTTCTCTCGTTACGACCCTCAACTCTCTTGCCCCCCTTTCCTCCCACCCTGTTCAACCCCGAAACCCCCATCCTTGGCTCTCCCCTGTTAACACAAGACCCCCTGCCACATGAGATTACTGGGGGATTGGTTCCCCAATATCTGCTCTATCTTTAAATTTAGGGGAGTTAGCCAAATTGGTCAAAATAGGGGGTCCCCTCGTGTTCAAGGGATCAAGCTGAGGACAGTACGCGCTACAGGCAGTTTATGTACCCTCCCCAAATAGAAAGAGAGAGAGAGAGACAGGTGTCCAAAAACAACAAGTATATCTATCTCTGTGTGTGTGTGTGTGCGTGCGTGCGTGCGTGTGTGTGTGTAAAACACAGAGAAACACAGCCCCGGTCTGGCTGGTGGGATTTAACAAGGGGAAAACACAAGTGGCTTGCGGGGATTGTAGGGGAAAAGGGGTGTGTGTTCCGGTGCTGGCTCAACAAGGGGGGAGCGAGAGAACGCGAAAGGAGAGAGAGACAGAGAGAGAGATGCTCCAATAACATACATGAAGGGAAAAATGCAAATGACTGCAAGGGAAAGGAAAGTAAACTTGTGTTGATAGGAACCCCCTCCCCCTCGTAGCTACTGGGGACAGAGCCACCGAATATCTAACATTGCTTAACTTCAGGGGGGAATGAGCTTAATGGCCTTAAGCCGGGGTTCCCCAAATGTCCAGGGGTACAAACAGAGGCTACAAAGAAAACACAGACTGCGGCTGGGAAAGTGAAAGTAACGGGGGGCGGGTGTATGTTAGGCTCTGCAGAGCGGAAGAAAAAGCAAGAGACTGGACCTATAATTTACCTCTTCTAGCTGATTTAGCAGGATCAGCAGTCCAGGATCCAGCGAAGTTGGGGTCCAAAAAGCGGGGGGGGGGGGCGAAGTTTGGTAGACCCATTAGCCCAGACACATGCAGGGAGACCTGCATGTATCTGGGCTCCAAGGTTTCTCAGAGGTTGATGGGAAAACCAGGGGCAGTTATAGGGTACTGAACAAAGGATTTGGGGAGGCTATGATGGGTCATTTGGGGTACACAATGAGCTAACGAGGGGAGAAACCCAACTTCCACTTCCATCACAAAAAGGGCCATACAAGATGCATAAGATATCTTTGACACAGGGGGAAAGAGTAAACAACAGTGGCTGGAGGGTAGTTAAGGAGGGGAGGAGAGGACTAACGATCGGCTTCCTGGGACACAAAGGGAGCCCCTGGATTTCTTTATTCCTGAGGGGGGGTTGCTGCTCCAAGTTCCAGTTGTCGGTGCTCTACTGAATAGGAAGAATGTCTCTTAATGACCCCATACTTTACTCTAGGAGTTTTCCTTTTTCCTCTCTTCCCCCAGGTTCAGGCTGGTATTTCACATGAGTGACCTACTTTCTACTGGGTGCCATGGTGGCTGGGCCCGATCCTTACTCTGTCTTACAAGCCCCCCTCTTGCTCATAATGGGGGGCTATGCTCTCAAGCCTTTTCACCATGTTTGCCAGCCCTTGGCCACGTCTGGGGGCTGTCCTTTCAAGACCTCCGGGTCCAAGTTTGATGGCCCTTGGTCATACAGCAGAGGGGGGGGTTGTACCCATTTTAGGGAAAACTGAGGCCATCATCAACACCCCCTACTATCCGCTACCTCCGCTCCTGCACCTGAGCTGTTGAACGCCTCTGACGCAAATCCCATTCTCACCCTGACTTCCTCCACTATAAATTCTCCGTCTCCTCCCTCTCTTCTGCTTTCTCCCTGGTGAGACAACATTACTATGCCTCCTGGGTTGAATCCTACTCTCGTGACCCTCGCCATCTCTTCTCCCTTTGACTCTCTTCTCAAAGCCCCTGCCCCCCTCCACCCTCTTCCCTTTCCTCTCAGAATCTCGCTTCATTCTTCACCTCAAAGATTGACAAGATCCGCCAGGACATTGCTTCCCACCCGCCTCCTTTCCCTGCTCCGTCACCACCCCTCTCCCTTCCCCTCCCCTCTCTCTCCTCTCCTCCTTCCCTCCTGCCTCCCTGGAGGAAATTTCCTCTTTGCTCTCTTCCTCCAACCCCTCCAACTGCCCTCTTGACCCAATCCCCTCCCGCCTCCTGACCTCCATTGCTCCCGCTGTCGCCCCCTCCCCTTTTACATGTTATTAATCTCTCCCTCTCCACTGGCTCCTTCCCCCCCGCCTTCAAGAATGTCACTGTCTCTCCCATCCTCAAAAAGTCCACCCTCGACCCCACTGACCTCTCTAGTTACCGGCTGGTCTCCCTCCTACCCTTCGCCTCTAAGCATCTGGAACGGGTTGTCTACTCCTGCTGCCTGGACCTCCTCTCTGCCAACGCCTCCCTGGACCCTCTCCAATCTGGATTCCGCCCCCTTCACTCCACTGAAACTGCCCTTGCCAAGATCACCAATGATCTACTTGTCGTGAAATCTAAGCGCCTTTATTTCATTCTTGTCCTCCTTGACCTCTCAGCTGCCTTTGACACTGTCGACCACTCACTCCTACTGGACTCTCTTCACTCCCTAGGTTTCTGTGGCTCTGTCCTCGAATGGTTCTCCTCCTACCTCTCTGACCGCTCCTTTAATATGTCTCTTCCCAATTCCATCTCCTCCTCCCTCCCCCTCTTGCTTGAGGTTTCCCAAGGCTCTGTTCTGGGCCCTCTCCTCTTCTCTATCTACACCCTGTCCCTTGCCAAACTCATTGCCTCCCACAGCTTCCAATATCACTGTTATGCTGACAACACTCAACTCTATCTCTCCACCCCCTCTCTCTCCCCTTCTGTCCAAACTTGCCTCATCAACTGTCTCTTTGATATCTCCATCTGGATGTCCAGATGTCAGCTCAAGCTCAACGTGGCTAAGACTGAACTCCTTATCTTTCCTCCCTACCCTTCCTCTCCCTCTTCCCTGTCCATCCTTATTGATGGGGTCACCATCCACCCCGTTCCCAAGCCCGTAGCTTGGGCTTCGTCTTTGACTCTCACCTTTCCTTTAAACTTTACATTGACTCTGTTGCCAAGTCCTGTTGCTTCACCCTCCACAACATTGCTCAGATTTGCCCCTTTTTCTCTGTCTCCTCAGCCGAAACCCTTGTTCACGCCATGGTCATCTCTCTCCTTGACTACTGCAACCTCCTCCTTAGTGGCCTCCCCTGCTCTCACCTCTCTCCCCTTATCTCCATCCAAAATTCCGCTGCTAGGGTCATCCATTCAGTCCGTCTCTTCGACCATGTACAGTCTCTCCTCTCCTTGCTTCACTGGCTCCCCCTTCCAGAATGCATCCGTCACAAACTCCTGGTGTTCACTTACAAATCCCTTTACAACCTGGCTCCCCCTTACCTCTCTGCCCTAGTCTCCTTACACACTCCTGCACTCACTTTAGACTCCTCTTCTTCCCCCTCCCTCACTCTCCCTCATCTCCCCTGCTCCCCTAATCGCCTTCATCCCCTCTCCCTTGCTGCCCCCCCTGCCTGGAACTCCCTCCCTGCCCACATTCGCCTTGCCCCCTCTCTCCACATCTTCAAATTCCTCCTCAAAACCCACCTCTTCCTTTCTGCCTTTCCCGATGCCTGTTAGAACTTTCCTTTCAATATTTCCTGTCTGCCCTCCCTGCAGACTCCTGCCTAACTGCAACCAAGCCAGGT
The DNA here is from genome assembly GCA_003113815.1 of Sphenodon punctatus. NCBI lineage: Eukaryota > Metazoa > Chordata > Lepidosauria > Sphenodontia > Sphenodontidae > Sphenodon > Sphenodon punctatus. The sequence goes on from QEPC01014615.1 coordinate 3,999,634, forward strand.
ACGTGCACCTGAGACTTTGCATCCACTTGAATGTTACTTATCCCTTTTCTTTCCCTATGTCCCCTCTCCTTGTCTCCCTCTCCGTGTCTGTTAGATTGTAAGCCATAGGCAGGGACCGCATCTATCTTATTGTTCTGTAAAGCACCAGGTACACAGCTGGTGCTATACAAATGCTTATAATAAAATAAAATAAAATAAAAATAATAAATAATAAATAATAATGATAATAATACAGAGACCCAGTGTAGCCTAATGAACAACACATTGGAGACCAAGGGTGTTTTTAAAACAAGATGCCACCCAAGAGCCACATACTGCCTGTCTGAAGGTGGAGCATGGTGGGGGTAGTGAGCTCCTGTGAGTGATGGAGCACCCACTCATTACCACTCATGGAGCACTGCTGATATATCCAAAGTGCTCCATGCAGGGCAATCCAAATAGGTCCACCCTGTGGCAATGGGGGGGGGGGGGAGACAGGAACTAGGATGGCCAACCAAGACAGCAAACCAGTCCGCTGCTCATGGGCGGGTACTGTGGGTGGGGGGCATGGCCTTTGCTAGTCACAAGAACTGGTCGGGAGCGCTCGCGCCGGGGTCATCTCAATTACAAATGCCAGTCTTGCATGCATCCCCCTCCTCCATGGTTTGTAAGGGAGTGAGTGGCAGCTTGCCTCCATGGCTGGGGTAACCACACTTGGAGCCACCTGTTTGATTCCATCCCTACACACTCCACCTGAGTGAGTGCTCTCTGCAACTGTGCCACTCAGTGACCTTGAACCACCCCCCCATCTCCTTATTCATTTAAAAGCACCCATTATCTCTCTGCCTCAGTTCTGCACTTGTAAAATGGGACTTTATATATCCCTATGCTCCTCCCTTCCTTGTTCATCCTAGATTGTAACTCCCTTGGGGCAGGCACCAGTTTCTAGTTACAATAGTTCATCATCTGGCACGTTGCTGGCATTATATGAGTAAAAAACAACAACAATACACTGTCCACTTATATCTCTCCATGCTGCTGGTAAGAATACAACAAGAAAGGCTCAATATTACTGGTTATTTCCCCATGATATATAGCTAAAGCACAAGACAAGACATCAACTAAACATCAATTTGGGAAAGTTCACAAGTTTTTATTGAAAGTACTTGGAAGTGCAGGGCTGTTCAGATACTTGTCAATTTTGCCTTTTCAACAATGTGGATCTGATTTTTACATTCCATTATAAATCCAAGTAGTGGCCATGTGCACTGATTATAAACCATCTAAGTGACCAGCACTGGGGCTTCAGCTGCATTAAAAGACAGGAGTTAAGTGACATTCATAGCGAGGTCAGGAAGGTTTTATCATTCTTATAGTTACTTCTCTGCTGAATGAAACTATTAATGGAGTTATTAAAAATTTAAAAGGATAAGCATCCCGGTTGGCAGTTTGTGTAGCTGTTCAAACCACAGCTTAGTATTAATCTACCATGTTTTGTAGTTTGCTCAGAAATTTTAGGATATAACATGGGAGGCAATGCTTTAAAAAAAAAAAAAAGACTTAGAATGTAAGTGTTTTAATATCTGGAAGCTATTTCATGCATTGCCAAGCTACATCAGTGTGGCTGATAAAAAGAATAATGTCATGCCAAGGTTTCAGCAGTACAACTGATAGGAAGTTTCAGAGCTGCACTGCTGCTGTAAATTGGAAATCTCGGCATTTGCGGACTCACTATTAACTTGAGCTAGATTTGAAGGAAGTCAAGTCTCTCTGCTGGAACTATCTTGATCATTTGCTAGGAAGAGCCAATCAATGGGCTTGATTATTCACCCCTGTTATTCTATTTTATGGCAGGGTGACTCCATTGAAGGGGTTACCCTTGCATGAAACTGGAGTAATACAAGACTGAGGCAGCGCTCTCACCTGCGGCAGCAGTGGCGGCAGCGGGAGGGGTGAGGGAAGACGCAGCAGCATAGAGGAGCCGGCCGATGGGAAAAGAGCTGGTATGAACTGGGATCTGCCGCTGTTGCTCTCGCACGTCAGGGCAGGATTTTGCCCCCTGACATGTGCTAGAGAAGCTGCGGCAGATCCCCATTTACACTGGCTCCTCCACGCTGCCACGTCTTCCCTCGCTCCTACTGCTGCCACTGCCGGGAATGCAGCCTGACTGTGGACCAGTAATCAACTTCCATACCTGAAGCCTGCAGAATTTTACACTCCCTTAGCTGGAATTACAACCAGAGACCAATCCCTTCTCTTCACTTCTTTTCAGTGTTGCAATATCTCATCACTTGGAATGGGGTGTAGCCACTGTCACATTATAAAGGGATGGAAAAGCCCCTTTGCTCTGCATCTACCATGGCCTCACACCCCTTTTGGAGCCTTGTGATGTCAGTTAACAGAAAGAAATGTAGCCATGATAGGACAGGGAGGGAAAGACCCCATCTTTCCTCCCCACATTTCCAATGTGGTCCTGCCCTCTCCCGCAAAGTTTTTGGGAAAGGCGGGGCAACTGGACCCCTTCGTTCACCCTTCCCAACATTCATGATTATAGCTGAGACACTGTCCATTACTATCATGATTTTTATTCAAAGAGTCCACACCACAGAGGTGGTGCCAATAGAAGGCCTATCATAAGCACTCATAACCATCTCCTTCCAGAATAGCATAGGGTGGCTGATCGCATGTTCCAATTCATCTCTTTCCAGTCAGACTTGGGAAGGAAACCAGAAAGCAACAGAGGGCATGTGTGCCGTGTGTTCTGCTCTGCTCTCCTTTGAAGCTTCAAATTATCCCTTCTTGATCGTTGTAGAAAGATCATGAGAAAACTGGTGGTTCTACAATGGTACCAAGGAAGATAAATGGGTTCTTTGCCTCAGTCTTGCTGATTTTCCACATTACTGAATTTCCATTTTACTTCTGGGTTTCTGTCAGTTAATAGCAGAGTACAGAATAAACCAGAGTGACAGAGCCAATGGTAGACTGAATAAACCCAGACTAGGCCACAGACAATGCAGGTAGAAATGACAGTATTACGTCAGTTTTACGTTGAGAACGGAAACGGATAGAAAAGCGGAAAACAGTAAATGGAAACCCATGAAACATTAGCGGTAAAATGGGAAATCAATCAAGTAGTTGATGAGTACTGCTTATTCCCTGATTTGACGGAGACAGGAATTGCAGTTTGGACAGAAATTGCCCTTTGTGAGGACACTCATTAAAGACTGAACTGGCAAAACAGGAAATGCGGGAATAAAGGGATAGACTAAGTGCAAAGCACCCGTTTTTTATTTATTTATTTGAATTTCTACCCCACACGTCCCCAAAAGGCGCAGGGCAGCTTACAACACAAAATACAATAAAAATGCAATAAAACTCCCTTTAAAAAACCCCACCCTCACCCCTAAAGCCACCGACCCTAACTCCTAACCCCACCCGCCAAATGTTTTGCCAAAAAGAAATGTTTTACACCGTCTCTGGAATACACTTATATAATCAAACACAATTTTTATATAGTCAAGTATTAGGAAGAAACTTCAGGAAGTGTACAAAAAAACTTTCAAAACATAGCAATTTCATTAAAATCTGCTACTACATTAGAGGACTTGAGGGAGCAAATTTTGTATGTGACTAAGCGAGCTTCACTTCACAACTAAATTAGCCAGTTTAAGTAACTACACAGGGGTTTCAGACACCTTCTTTCGCATGCTATGACACATAAACCATCCTAGGTGCTGGAAGCCAGTGTGGGTTAATGGAGCTTGCTAGAGAAAAAAAAAAGAATGGATAAAAATTATTTTAAAATATGTAGGAGAGACAAGGTTCTGTCAGGGAATTAGAAATTAGCTAAGAAGCTGAAAACAAACAGTTGGAATAAATTATCACTTCCAGCATGGCAAAAGGTTAACAACAGAGTGCTACAAGGTCCCATTCCCGATACTGCAGCCATTAATTATCTGGGAAGTAGGGTGAGCAGTGATGTGTCAAAAATCTGCAGATGACACAAAGCTCATTAACTTAGTAAAGACTAGAGAAGAGTATTAGAAATTCCAGGGGTGATGAGCCAAAGACATGAATGGCCAGCCCAATCAGAGATAAAAATGCAATAACGTATGAAAGGTAATGCACATAAATAAATGCCCAATCTAGATGCACTGCTGGGTTCTAAATTGGCTGTAGCCACTCAGACAGGGCGGCACTGAAAACTTCTGCTAGTGGCAGTGAATAAACCTGGCAACATAGAATCTGCAGGCAGGGCCAGAGATAGGGGCAGGTGAAGCAGTTTGCCTGGGGCTCAGGTTGGACCCCTGCCTTTCTGATATAGTCCAGTATAACAAAGCTGCCATGAGCAGAGGTACCTGTGAAATTAAATTCAAGGGCTAGGAAAGGGTCCAGGGGCAGGAGAGTCTCTTTTTCTTACCCCCTATTCCCAACATCATGACATTAACAATGCTCAACAAGGGGGCCTGGTCACATCAGAAAAGGCAGAGACCCCTTTTGCTCTTCCCCGTTCTGACATGACTCCAAAAAGGGGTGTGGTCACACCAGAATGGAGCCAGGGAGCCCCTTTGTTCCTGCCCATTTCCAGTGTGGCCTTGATCCCTACCTGAAGGGCTCAGAAGGAGTTTGGGGCAGGCAGGAGCCAGGGGCCATGCAAATATAATTCCAGGGGCTCCCCTCCTGGAACTCAAGACCATGAGTCCTTGCAGGATCAGGCCCAGAGTAGCTCTGATACGTTCCAGGGGATGCCTACCACCACCCCAAAGCAGGAATTAAGGCATGTCTGGAAAGGGTTGATTGCTCATTAAGCCTGCTAGAGGAACTTGAATGCTGTCAGCTCGCATACTCTCCAATACTCTGGCCCTTTTTACATGGACGGCACCGACAAAGGTGTTCTAGAGTGGGTGCTGCCCATGTAAATCCCATGGGGGTGCACGCTCCCTCACACACACACACATTCCCAGGCACAGTGGTACTGGAAAAAACAGAGGTGCCTCCATGTGTGGTGACGCATGGGGATGGGTGTGTGCCCCGTCAGAACCCTCTCACCACACACGGTGCACCCCAACACAGCCACGGCCCATGTAAAAAGGACCTCTGAGCTAGTCATTAATTCTGTCTTGTGTCTCCAACCCTCTTTTCTTGTGGTCTCTCCCCCAGCTGGGGATGGCAGAAAGCTGCAAGCCAGCTGGGTGCAACAGCTTTAAATGGCTGATCCTGGAGCTCGCAAGGGGAGAGGACTCTCAGGGAAGGGCAGATGAAGAGCCTAGCTGTGGGTTTAGGACAAGAGTGAGGAATTTTCCCCCTCTCAGAAGCCATTTTGAAAATTAATACAAGCTCTGAGGGCCAGATGGGAGTTGGGGGAAGGGTGTTTCAGAGGGGTGCTCAAGAAAAGGATGATTTAGATCATAAATCTGTACCATGAATCTGTCCCCTAGCCTTGTGTTCCTGTCCTCAGCTCTGCTCCCTTACCCAGAGCTCAGTCTTTTGGTTCTTGGGGGAAGGAACTGGATTCAAGGGACAGAGCCAGGAACTGGAAAGGGGCCAAATAAGAACTAGCCCACAGGCCATTCCCCACCCCAGGTTTAGGACTTGATGCAAGACAAGGAAACTAGAAGCTCAGTCCAGGCCCCGCTGGATGGGTTGGCTTGGATCTAGCTGGACAGGGTGGTCAAGCCAGATGGCTAGATGTCAGGAGGCTGGGAGCCTAGTGGGTCAAAAGCCTAGTGATGGACTCCTCACAGCACACGCCTTTGCTGTATTTTTGCCATTTCTGGGTCTATGTGAAGCCCTGCTTGTGAATAAGTGAGAACTGGTGACTCTGAACCAGGTTATCATTGGCATGCTTGGCCGTGGGTGTTTTTACAGGGATTGTACTCCTGGCTCACCTCTGCTTTACACTCGGGGGAGCTGTCCATTTAAAAGTGGCCCACCAGATGTGCAGGTGAAGCACAGGCGGAGCTCTGGTACATCCTGAGACATCTGGGAGCACCGCTAGCGGAGTGGGCTGGGCTGCCGAAATCTGGGGCACTGGCTGAAGGCAGAGCTGCAGTCCATCTACTCAGTGGATGTCTGCTGCAGCTCCCACAGACCCAGGCACGGATGCAAGCAGGTAGATGCAGAGGTACACCCCCAAACTTGCTCCAGGGTTGATCACACACACACACCCCATTCATCTAAAGCAGAGGGCAGTGTAGCTGTTGTTTTTACGGATACCTAGTCTGTGAGGTGGTATCCTGTGCAGACTATCATGGACATGGAGGAGGTCATCCGTGTGTTTGATTTGGCTGGAGACAGATTAGGGCTGTTACTGATATACCACGCACCTACCTGTACAGCAACATCCCTACACGCTCTAGCAGAACTGGTGTCAGAAGTGGTCTTGCAGGCCTCGAGGTCTTTGGTCCTGGGGGAGTTCAATATAAGATAAGGCGAAGGTAATGGCAGTAGGCAGGGTGAAGGAGGTGCCAGCTCCTATCATAGAGGGGGTCCGCCCTCCCGTAGCCCAGAAAGTTCAGAGTCTGGGAGGATGCAGAGCTCCGCCTGGATCAGCAGGTGGAGGTGGTGGCGAAAGCTGCCTTCTGCCAGCTGTATCTAGTGCGGAGGCTGTGCCCTTATATTTCCATATCTGACCTGGCCACCCTCATCCATGCCTTCATCACCTCGAGACTGGACCACTGCTACGCACTCTACGTGGGGCTTCCCTTGAAGCTGGTTCTGAGGCTGCAGCTAGCACAGAACACGACAGCTCGTCTCCTCACAGGGATAAGCCAACGGGAACATATTATGCCCGTGCTCCACAAGCTGCATGGGCTGCCTCTAGTGTACCAGGCCAGATTCAAGGTGTTGGTTTTAGCCTATAAGGCCCTACACGGTCTTGGCCCTTCATACCTCAGGGACCACCTCACCCTCTGTGCTCCAGAGTCACCCCTTTGGTCCACCGGGAGTGCCTTCTTGGAGGTCCCCCATGTAAAATGGGTGGGGCACAATGGAGGGGGCGTTCTCGGTGGCCGTGCTGCATTTATGGAACTCCCTCCTGGAAGAAGCCTGTCTGGCCCCAAGCTTGTGGGTTTTCTGCCAGGCCTGCAAACCATGGCTGTTCTCCCAGGCCTTCGGAGGAGGGGAGGGAGGGGAAGGATAAAGTCTTCTGAGGGGGGTGGTTTGTTTTTAGAAGGTTTTTAAATGTTAACATTTTTGGTGTTTTATTGTTGTTTAATTGTTGTTTTTATGCTGTAAGTCGCCCCGAGATGCCATGGGCATGAGGGGGCGGCAGGGGTGGATTGGCCATTGAACCTACCGGGAGGATTCCCGGTGGGCTGGGCTGGGTTGGAGGACCAGTTCCGCTGTCTTTTTTTTTTTTTTTTTAATTTCTTTTAAAAAAAAATTGTTGGTCCCGACCCCTGTGGTCGGGCCAGGTGGGGGGGGAGGCCTCACCTACCTCTCCTTCCTAGGAGCACGCGCAGCAGCTGCAGCAGCAGCGGGGACACTCGATCAGGCTGGGAGATAAGGCAGTTTGCAAACACAGCTCCTCCTCCCTTCCCCATGTGCTGATCAGAAGGTTGCTACCTTGTAAAGAAGGTTCTTCGAGATGGATCCCAACATTCTCTCAACTCAACTGGGTTGTGCACGCTCACTGTAGGCCAATAATAGATCATGTGATGGTCTCAAGCTCCTCAAGGCAGGGGAGGACGGAATCTCAGCCCTGGGGCAGCAGGTAGGGCCTGCTTGGGGGGGCATGGGCAT
>QEPC01014615.1:4015984-4047658 GCA_003113815.1 Sphenodon punctatus
GCGGTCTCAAGTGAATTCCGGACCATAAGTGACATGTGCTGATGTGACCTGCTTTATAAAGGCCGCGCAAGCCCCTGATTGGCTTGTGGCCTGAATAAAGCAGGTCCTGGATTGACTCAATGCCAAGGAAGGGAAATTCCGTGGGGATTTCCCCAGTTTCTGCGATAATCCTGCCTAGGGCAGGATTCTGCGAAAATTCCGCGAATCGCAGAAGCGCAGAAGACTCGGGGCCCTGCATATAGCCTCTGCAAAATCTTGTCCAGTTGAGCTTTTCTGGGTGGTGAGGCGGTTGGTTGATCCTCCCTCCCTGCTCCTGGAATCAGAGTTATCTAATGCCCGCTGTGATATGTTTGGTGATTATTTTGCAGAGAAAATCTCTTGGATTCACGACAACTTTGACGCAGCACTTACTGCAGTGAGTGAACCAGAAATTATGGAAGCCCCGACTTCTCTGATTTCGTGGGATCAATTTCAATTGGTGTCATCTGCCAGGGCGTGGATGTCCTTGTGGCTGTTAGGGCCACCATTTGTGAACTTGACCCATACCCATCCTGGCTGGTTAAGGCCAGCCAGGAGATGGTGGAGCAGCTGCTGACGGGGGTGATCAATGCTTCCCTTTGAGAGGGAAGAGCGCCGGGCTGCCTCAAAGAGGTGGTGGTTCAGCCTCTGCTCAAAAATCCATCACTTGATGTTGATTCCCTCCCCAGTTATTGTCCCGTCTCTAATCTTCCCTTTTTAGGGAAGATTATTGAACCAGGTTGTGGCCCAGCAGCTGCAGGGGCATTTAGACCACACAGATTATCTGGATTCCTCTCAGTCAGGTTTTCAGCTGGGCTATGGCACGAAGACTGTGCTTGTGGCCTTGGTCAATGACCTTCGCTGTAATTTTGTTCAGGGTCAATCGACCCTGCTAATTTTGTTAGATCTGTTGGCTGATTTTGATACTGTTGACCATGAGATGTTGGTTACTCATTTGCGGGATCGAGCTGGAGTGGGTGGGATTGTCCTTGACTGGTTCTGCTCTGTTCTAACTGGGAGGACTCAGCGTGTGGTGCTCGGGATTGTTCTTCATCTCCACAAGACCTCGTATGTGGTGTGCCACAAGGTTCTATACTGTCCCCGCTCTTGTTCAACGTATATATGCAGGCACTCGGTGAGGTCATGAAATGATATGGGGTGCAGTGTCATCAATATGCTGATGACACCCAACCTTACCTCTCGTTTTCATCCAACCCGGACCCAGCAGTCTCGGTGCTTACCGGATGTCTGGTGGCTGCTGGGGTTTGGATGAGGGTGAGCCGACTGAAGTTGAATCCTGACAAGATGGAGGTGATGGTGGTGGTGAAAACAGTGGATGTGACGGTTCCCATCATTGATGGGATCCGCCCTTCGCTGGTATCCCAGGTCCATAGTCTGGGCGTGCTCCTTGATCCTCAGCTCGGCCTGGATTCCCAGATGGGGGCTGTGGCGAGGAATGAGTTTCTCCAATTACATTTGGTGCAATGGCTTCAGCCATATGTTTTAGATAGTGACCTCCTGGCCACCATCATCCAAGCTTTCATTACCTCGAGATTGAACTATTGCAATACGCTCTGCATGGGGCTACCTATGGTGATGGTCTGGAGACAACAGTTAGTGCAGAATGCAGCAGCCCATCTCCTTACGGGTATGGCTCACCATGAGCACATTACACTGGTGTTCCGGGCTCTGCACTGGCTGCCTATAGTCTTCCGGGCCTGATTCAAGGTATTGGTTTTGACCTATAAAGCCTTGGTCTGACTTACCTGTGGGACTGCCTCACTCTCCATGTTCCTCTGCAGTTTGCTGGGGGCATCCTTCTTGAGTTCCCCCATGTGGCCTAGGGAGCCACTATGGAGAGGGCATTCTCAGTGGCCACACCTAGGCTATGTGGGGCCCGGGTGGCCTGGATCGCCCCTCCTTCCATTGTATGTGTAAAACCTGACTGTTCAACCTGGGTTTTGGCAAGGGAGATGGGGTGTAGGGTGGGGGGAGTGGGTTAGGGAGAGGGAGGGTTTGTTGTTCAGTGCCTTTCTTTTTAATGTGTTTTACTGTGTTTATTTGTGTTACTTTTAGCTGTTTATGTTTGTTTATTATGTTATAAGCCACCCTAAGCTGCCTGGAGCAGGAGGGGTGCAGTAAAAATGCTGTAATAAAATAAACAAATAAATAAATAAATGAAGGCCGCCATGGTGGCCAGCCATGGCAGAGCCAATCTGGGTCAGGCCACAGCATTCCACAACAAATGTTACAGCCTGCTGTGACCCACTTTAGCCCGATCAGGCAGATGGTAGCGCAGACCTTGACCCTGGAGTTCTCCAGGATTGTAGCCTGGGTTTGCTGCTGACACTAGGGGTGTGTCCTTCATTTTGATTGATAACGATAACGACATTCTCATTCTCATTATTGCAATAATGGATGTAATCGCTGGCCAGTGAGCAGCACAGGCAGGTTCCAGGCAGTTGAATGGCACCCTGTGATTGCTCAATGCCTCCTACCTACCAAAACCAATCATGGGGGCTCTGGAGAGGGCACTGTAAACCTTTATATTGCAGAGACAGGCTGTTTGACTCTTGTTCTGTGTTAACTCTTGCTGTGTCAGGTTGCGTTTACAGAACTCTAGTGCTTCCCCAGCCATCAGTGTTATACCTTACACTGTTATATGTACCCTTTATTTACCTTTTCCCTTCCCCTGTGTCTCCCCCTGTGTGTGTGTGTATACACAGGGAGACACAGAATTTGAAGTATATATATATACACACACACACACTAGGGGTGTGTCCTTCATTTTTATTATATTGATAACAATAACATCATTCTCATTCTCATTTCTTTTTAATGTAATAAAAATGAAGGACACACGCCTAGTGTGTGTGTGTGTATATATATATATACTTCAAATTCTGTCTCTCCACCCTTACTTCTGCTATCTCCCTTGCTAGACAACACGACTATGCCTCCCGCATTGAGTCCTGTTCTCGGGACCCTCGCCGCCTGTTCTCTACCTTTGACTCCCTCCTCAAGCCTCCCTGTCCTCCCCCTCCTTCTTCCCTTTCTGCTCAGGATCTTGCCTCCTTCTTCACCTCCAAGATAGACAAGATCCGCCTCGACATCGCTTCCCACTCCTCTCTTCCCACTCCCACCCCTCTCCCTCCTCCCCCTCCTTCTCTCATGTCCTCCTTCTCCCCTGCCTCCCTTAAGGAAATCTCCTCTCTGCTCTCCTCCTCCAACCCTTCCACTTGCCCCCTTGATCCCATTCCTTCCCGCCTCCTCACCTCCATTACTCCCACTGTCGCCCCTTCCTTCCTGCACATCATCAACCTCTCCCTCTCTACTGGCTCTTTCCCTTCTGCCTTCAAACATGCCACAGTCTCTCCTATTCTCAAAAAGTCCACTCTTGACCCCTCTGACCCTTCTAGCTATCGTCCTGTCTCACTCCTTCCTTTTGCTTCCAAGCTGCTTGAACGTGTTGTCTACTCCCGCTGCCTTGACTTCCTATCCTCCAACTCCTCCCTTGACCCCCTCCAATCTGGCTTCCGCCCCCTTCATTCTACTGAAACTGCTCTCGCTAAGATCACCAACGATCTTCTGGTGGCTAAATCTAAACGTCTCTATTCCATTCTTGTCCTCCTTGATCTCTCTGCTGCCTTCGATACTGTTGACCACTCACTCTTGCTGGATTCCCTTCACTCCCTTGGCTTTTGTGGCTCTGTCCATAACTGGTTCTCCTCCTACCTCTCTGACCGCTCCTTTAATGTGTCTCTCTCCAACTCCACCTCCTCCTCCTTCCCCCTCTCAGTTGGTGTTCCTCAAGGCTCTGTTCTTGGCCCTCTCCTCTTCTCGATCTATACCTCATCCTTAGGCAAACTCATTGCCTCCCATGGCTTCCAATACCACCTCTATGCTGATGACACTCAACTCTATCTCTCTACTCCCTCTCTCTCTCCCTCTGTTCAAGCTCGTCTCATCAACTGTCTCTCTGACATCTCTACCTGGATGTCTCAACGTCAACTCAAACTCAACATGGCTAAAACTGAACTCCTTATCTTCCCCCCTCATCCTTCCTCTCCTTCCTCACTGTCAATAACTATTGATGGAGTCACCATCCTGCCTGTCCCCCAAGCCCGTAGCCTAGGCTTCATCTTTGACTCACCCCTTTCTTTTAAACCCTACATTGACTCTGTTGCTAAATCCTGTCGCTTCTCCCTCCATAACATTGCTAAGATTCGCCCTTTTCTCTCTGTCTCGTCTGCCAAAACTCTTGTTCATGCTCTGGTCATCTCTCGCCTCGATTACTGTAACCTCCTTCTCACTGGCCTTCCCCGGTCTCACCTTTCTCCCCTCATCTCTGTCCAAAACTCTGCTGCCAGGGTCATCTACCTCGCCAGTCGCTTCGACCATGTGCAGCCCCTCCTCTCTTCGCTTCACTGGCTTCCCCTTCCTGAACGAATCCTGCACAAGCTCCTAGTCTTCACCTATAAAGCTCTTCACAACCTTGCTCCCCCCTACCTCTCTGCACTTATCGCCCTCCATACTCCAGCCCGTGCACTTCGCTCCTCCTCTGTCCCTTCTCTCACCCTTCCACGCCTTCCCTGCTCCCCTAAGCGCCTTCGTCCCTTCTCACTTGCTGCCCCCCATGCCTGGAACTCCCTCCCTGTCCACATCCGCCTTGCCCCCTCCCTTCATACCTTCAAATCTCTCCTTAAAACTCACCTCTTTCGCTCTGCTCTGTCTGACTCTTTATCCTGCTGAGCCACTATTCCTATACCTACGATCGGTTTACCCTTATCCTTGCAACATGGACCTGCCTGCTGTCATTCTCATCGTAACCAAGCCAAGTACGTGCACTTGAGACCTCGCATCTTCATGAATGTTAGACCCCTTGTCTCTCACTCTGTTCCCCTTCCTATGTCTCTCCCACAGCTCCTGTCGCTCAGATTGTAAGCCCTAGGGGCAGGGACGGTGTCTATTTTATTACTTTGTAAAGTGCCATGTACACTGCTGGCGCTATATAAATGTTTGTTAATAATAATAATAATAATTATATATATATATATATGTTTAGGTATATTGATTAGATAGTTAGATATAGATTGCAGACCTAGATAATATAGAGATTAGATAGATATACCCTATTGTTTTTTAGGGATGGGCGAAGAGAACTGAGTTCGGAAATTTGGTTCAGAAATTCGGTTTGGTTTGGAAGTTCGGTTCGGTTGACCAAACTATTCAAACTCCGAACTTCTGAACAAAGTTTGGAAATTCAAACTCCATTGGACTAAATGGAATACTATCTTTTAGGGATGGGCAAACAGAACCGAGTTCGGAAATTCGGTTCAGTTCGAAAATCGAGTTCGGTTTGGAAGTTCAGTTCGATTATCCAAATTGGTCAGGGTTCGGTCCAAACTCCGAACTTCCGAACCACGTTCACCCATCCCTATTGTTTTTTCCTTTCGCCTTCTCCTCTCTGTCTCCCCCTGTCCATATGATAGATAGATATTATACATACATTAGTAGATACTAGACTTTTTAATTATATATATTAGCATTATAGGATAGGAATATGAGAGATACTTAGAGCACATAGCAGATAGTAGTTTATTGATATAGATACTTAGATAGGAATATATTGCATCTAGTATAAGTTATTAGGTGTAGGTTTAGGTTAGACATATATATTAGTAATTTTTCATATTGTCATTGTGCACTTATTACTACTGCATTATAATGAGAAAGGGAGGAAGTAGTTCAACTTCTGGGAAGTCTGGGCAGGTATCTGCTGGCACTTCTGCCACTGTTGACAGCCCACAATGAAAATGATACCGAAAATAAAATCTTCATTATCGCTTTAAATCGATACCAATACAGATAGCACCACCGATAACAAATAATGACATTTAGTTAATAACTATAACAAAAACAACAATTTTGAATAATGAAAACCAAAAACTAAAAATGGGTCCCTGGTGCACATCTCTAGCTGGCCTGCCCAGGAGCGATCCCATGCAAACATCTGGCGGCACAGCAACACATGTGCTGGTGGCTTGCAGGCCGAAGTGGGACTCAGTGGGCCACCGTCACCTTACCAAAGCCAGGAGTCCCCATGAGTTGAGAATCATTTTCTCTCATTCTGTCTGGTTTCAGAACTGTTTCTGTGAGTGATACAGTTCCATTTATAACTATTATACTTCTGATTTGAACTGTTCTTATTAACAATGACACCAAACAGTTTGTATACATTATAGTTACAGTCGTTTGTTTTGCTTTTACATGATCTCTAGAAGTTTTCCAATAAACATAAGCCTGTGATATCACACAAATCGGATCTTCCTGTCACTCCCACCCTGCAGACGCATCATTGGGAGATGATCCAGGTTACAAATGGATAAAACCTGAAAATAATACATGTGCCAAGAGAAAGTTAGTGACATTAAAAGACATAGGACTACATTGAGGAAGGCACTGAACTAGAATTATATTCAGAAGGGGGGACGTTTATATTGCTGGGATACAAATTGCTATGATACAACAGAAAGAGTGATACAATAACTCATTCATGAACAATAGCTAACTCTCATTTATAGTTGTGACAAACTTACTGTATAATTTACAGCATGGTTGGTGCATTTACTTTTAAAGGGTCTTTAAAGCAGGGGTGAGGAACTTTTCCTACCTCAGGGGCCACACTGAAAATTAACACAAGCCCTTAGGGCCACAGTGAAGTTGGGAGTTAGACTGCTTGAGAGTCTAGATCATGGAACTGTCCCATGGATCTGAACCCCAACCTTGTGTGCATGTCCTTATCTCTGTTCCCTTGCCCTGAGCTCAATCTTGATCCAGGGGCCAGATCAAGGACCTTGAAGGGGGCCAAATAAAAACTTGTCACATGCCACATTTGGCCCTGTGGTTGGAAGTTCCCCACCTCTGCTCACTATAGCTAATATTATATGGCATGTTCACAGATTTTGTCACAATGGTATAAACAGAGTATTTAAGGCAGAGTCAGCAAACATACTCTTTGGGGGAATAGTATTCTGCCATATATTAAATGTATTTTGTGAAAATGGCAATTAGTTTCTCCTCACACTTTACAGAGTTTTTCAGTCTGGTTTGTCTGGGTAGTTCAATATGCTTGAGGGGCAGATACACTTTTTTTTGCAGGACAAAGAAGAAGGTAGGAATGGGCGAACGCGGTTCTGAAGTTCAGAGTTCGGACTGAACTCGGTCTGTTTGGACGACCGAACCCGAACCAAACCCGATTCCAAACTCCAAAATGCCCGAACAGTTTGGTCAGTTCAGATAGAGTTTGGATGGTTCGGTTGTGAAAAGGTGACCTGTTAATGACCAGTTGACCTCTGCCTGACCCAGGGAGGGGAGGGTCAGCTGAGGAGCAGACTTCCAGGCACCAAGGGTGGAGAGGCTTGGAGTAGCAGCCAGCCTGCCCAATCACCATCCCTTTTCACCTCAGACCACTGGCTTCGCAGTCTGCAATTGGCCACGGGCTAGGCTGCATGGAGCCAATGGGGCTTGCGGTGAGGCGGGCACAGCAAGTAACAAAACTCATTGCCCTCCCTCCTTCACAACACCTTCTGAGCTAGTCACTGTTCTGACAGCAGGCATTTTCAGAAGGCTCCCTCTCCCAGCAGTTTGCTTTCCTCACCCATCCAACACATTTATTTAGTTATTTACCTCCCTACCATTTATTTAGATTATATTAGAGATAGATTTAGGTTTTATATTTATTCTTTACCCATCCGTGTGCTATTTCTCCCTACCCTCCATTCATCCTCCCCCTCCTGTATTCCATCCCTGATTACCTTACCCTACTTTTTTATTTACTAGAGTAGGATTAGATTTGATTTAGGTTTTATTTCAGTTACCCCTCCCTCTCTGTGTTTTGTTTTGTGAGATGTCTGTGTGTCCCCCCCTCCCCAATCCCTGTGTAATATAATATTGTATATATTAGATAGATAATACTTAGTTAGTTACTTAGATAGATAGTTGTAGGTGTGATTCAGTTTTATAGTGTGTGTAGGACTAGGTCTTTGTAGTTAGTTTTAGTTAGATATTCCATTATTTAGTTCCATTGGTTTTATAATAGTAGCAGGCAGTTAGATTTAGAAATTTAGATATATTAGATACAAAAATTTGAACAATATATATATATATATCTTTGTGCATTCAACCATTCATTCATTCTTTGGGTGGGAGAAATGGAGAAGGGAAGTAGGAGAGGGTGAGGCCGGTCTGTTGCCCATAAGTCAGGCAATGAGATGCATGGCAGAGGTGGCAGGGGCCGTGCCAGTGGAGTGGCAGTAAGAACTTGCAGTCTGAGCCCATCACCATACCCCAAGCTCCTCAGGTCTGCTTTTGGGTCTCCCTCTCTCAGCACTAGTAGTGTCATTAGTGCTGCTCCCAGTGGCCTGGCCTCTGCCCTAGCCGGGCAGTGGCCGCCCCGACCGGGCCTCTGCTCCACCAATGCCATTCCTGTCCCAGGACCCACCCTCAGGGTTCTGGGGCCCATCGTTCTGCTCATGGAGCACCATCATCCCACTTTTTCTTTATGAGTTAGCAATGTGCTGTTCATTGGAGAGAGAGAGAGAGTCACGATCCAACCCATGCTGTCACACACCTGCACTATATGGCCAGAGGGGGAGAGAGTGGGACCCTCTCTTTCTCTCTGACACACCCACACAGACACAAGTCCTGCCCCTCCTGGGGGGATGTCTGCAAGTTGAGACCCTGCTGCTGGCACATCTTTGGGTTACCTTCCTACACTACATGTGGTGCCAGGTGCTGGTGGTAAGGATTGACAAGCTGTATGAGATTCTGCCACCTCTCAGAACTTCAGCACAGATGGTTAAAAGATTGGACACATCAAACAAAGCTCGTAACAACAAATATAACTTTTAAAACGTTTTAAACTCTACAAACATTCTACAAATTTAGAAACAAACAAACATACAAACAAAGGACAGTTACTTAGGGGTCAGTGGGGGGACGTGGGGGAATGTGGCCGTAAGGGGAAATGGGTGGGTGGGACCGAGGGGCAGTCACATCCTCCGCCACCTCGTATGCTTGCTGTCGGGCAAATTCAACGGCCCTCTCCAAGGAGGCCTTCCATTTACTGACCGACTGGTGGTACAGTTCCAGCTCCTCCCTCTCTCAGCAGAAGAACTCCGCATAAGCCACCACAGTCCATTTGTGTGCATGGAGCTTCCAGAACCACACCACCAGCCGGTCAGACATGCTGCGTATTTGGACACGCATAGTGTTCATATATTTGTGGGCAGGGCTCTCCAGCTTGGCCCAGAAGGCCCTTTCTTCCTCTGACTCCTCCTGGGGGGCTGTCGACACCTCTACGGAGCTGGACGGGGAAGTGCTCAGGTGGCAGCATTTCCACCGGGACTTCCCCCCCTTGCTTCCAGGACTGCTCCTCTACTCCAGAGTCCCTGATGCTGTGCCCTCCAGCCTTAGCAGCAGTACCATGCACCACCTTTATATGATGGACATTCTCTATGTGGACTATTAGCCCCGATGTCATCACCTGGCTGCCCTGCTTAATTCTTTTTCTGCAGGTCTACAGAACATAAAAGATAGGAACATTAAGAAGTGCAATACTGTGTCAGACCAATGGTCTGTCAAGCACTCTCTGCATTCTGTCTCAACAAGTGGGTGGGTGGCCATTGGCCAATCTCTCTCTGCAGGGGACTTCCTAACAGGTCAATCATAGGGCAATCCATTCCCTGTTGTAACAGTCTCCCTGTCTTAATGCCTTACCATACATATGGCGATCAATCCACATTTCATGACAGTGTAAACCGCCAGACGTCGGACCTCTTCCTTCCGTCTGGTGGCAGCAGCTCCTTTGACCTGCACCTTGGGGTTCTAGCAGCAGTGCCAGGGGCAGCATCACCCTCTCTTAAACAGGAACACATAAACATTAACAACTCAATATCATGCATTTATGATGATGCCTCTCTAGTCCTCCCTCAAAGGGGTGCTAGGCATTGGCAACTGCAGAGACCCCCCTGGATGGCACGTGCAAATCTTCCCCTTTTTTGGGTGCTTGTTGGGATGGCAACTGGAGACCTTTGTTAGGGATGGTTGGCAGCCTGGCACGTGTTTGGGTGGTGGGTGCTTCCTTCGCCTCATGACTGACTGCTGGAAGAGAGCCCCCCCACACACCCTCTCTCTCTCTGTGGCAGACATCCACTGCCAGTCATCTGCGGATGCCCACTGTTTGTGCCTGACTGCCAGTGCTCACCACCACCCACCAATCCACCAGCAAGCCAGTGAGCTCGCTCTAAAGGATAGTATTCTTCTTGTCCTCAAAGTTCTGGAACAATAAACAGAAATCAACTTTACAAAACTGGCAGCAGCAATGGTACCCTCTGGCTGAGGCTCCTCTAATGAGAAGCCAACCTCCACCACCTCCGAAGAAGGTCCAGCAGCGGCCTCCTGCACCTTGGCCTTCCAGCTCCTATTAACTCTAAGCCTCCTTATTTAGCCACACAAACCAACTAAAGTCAAACCAAACCACAGCCAACCAAAACAACCAAATGAAGCAAACCAACAAAGTCAACCAAAACCAAAAACACACACCAGCCAGCCACATGCACATGTTCTATCTCCACACAAACTCTGCATGCACTCAAATTTCCGGTTTCCAGCACAATCACAAGATCTCGAGATACCTTTTTCTGAACTGAACCGAACTTGACCGAACCGAACAACCGAACCCAAACTTGGCAACCAAACTGAACGACCGGACTGAATGACTGGACCTGAACCATGATCTGTTCTCACATCCCTAGAAGAAGTGTATATTCCAACACCTGCCATTTGGGGAGAGGAAGAGAATTAAGCTATTATACGGAGTAGTTTGTTCCTCCTTGGCACAGTGGGCTAGTAGTGAAGATGTGCAGCAAAGAACAGGAAAACCTTTCTTCTCCTCTTTGCTCCATAGGGCAGGCCTAAATATTTATTTTCTCAGATAAATCTTTTTTATTTTTTTTATTTTTATTCATTCATTTAAAATGTATATGCCACCCGGGGCAGTGAACAACTTTCAATAAAAACAATACAAAAATTTTAAAACAATTTAAAAATACAATATGTGGGGGAAAACCCCACCCCACTCCTACCCCTCGCCAAAAACCTAGTGGAACAGCCAGGTCTTACATACATGCCAAAAGAGCAGGAGAGGGGGAGCCAAGCAAGCCTCCTCCAGGAGCGAATTCCACAGCACAGGGGAGGCCACCGAAAAAGATCAAACATCGTTGGCCACCCACCTTGCTCAGGGAACCTCCAAAAAGGCTCCCATGGACGATCTCAACGGTCACATGGCACGGGCCCATGGGGAGTGAGGTGGTCCCGCAGATAATCAGGGCCCAGGCCATGAAGGGTTTTAAAAGTTAAAACCAGCACCTTGAACCTGGCCCGGTACTTTATAGGCAGCCAGTGCAGAGCCTGGAGCACAGGTGTCATGTGCTCCCTGCAGCCTACCCCAGTAAGGAGACGGGCCGCAGCATTCTGCACCAGCTGCAGCCTCTGGACCAGCTTCTTGGGCAGCCCCATGTAGAGTGCATTGCAGAAATCCAGCCTTGAGGTGATGAAGGCATGGATGACAGTGGCGAGGTAGGAGTCTGAGAGATATGGCCGAAGTCACCAGACAAGATGTAACTGCCGAAACGAACTCCCCGCCACGACCACAACCTGAGATTCCAGGCTGAGCCACAAATCAAGGAGCACACCCAGACTCTGCATTTGAGAGACCATGGGAGGGCGAACCCCCCCAACAAGAGGAGATTCAACCACCCAGAGGTCCCTCAAGCCCTCGCCCACCAACATCCTCTCCATCTTGTCAGGATTCAATTGCAGATGGCTCAACCTCATCCAAGCCCCAACAGCTGACAGGCAGTGGGAAAATAAGGAGACTGCATGGCCTGGGTCGATGGAAAAGGAGAGGTAGAGCTGAGTGTCATCAGCATACTGATGACACTGCATGAACTGAAACCCCCTCACGATCTCCCCTAAAGGCTGCATATAGATGTTAAACAAGAGGGGGGACAGAATGGCACCCTGTGAGACTCCACACGTGACGTCCCGGGGGTAGACATACACTCCCCCAAGACCACCCAGTGAGTTCTCCTGGCCAGGTACGATCGAAACCAGTCCAAGACCATTCTGCCAATTCCAGCACGGTTCCACAGGCGAGTCACCAACTCCTCATGATAGACTGTGTCGAATGCAGTCGAAAGGTCTAGCAAGACCAGTAAGGTCTGACGACCCTGGTCCAATGCCAGACGGAGATCGTCAACCAAGGCCATCTCCATACTGTACCCAGGCCGAAACCCAGACTGGGAGGGATCAAGGAAACCGGTGCGGTCCAGATGTTCCTGGAGCTGCCGTGCCACAGCCCGTTCAATAACCTTCCCTAAAAAGGGAAGGTTAGAGACCGGTCAATAACTGGCAGGAGCATCAGTGTCAAGAGATGGTTTCTTGAGCAGGGGTCTAACCACAGCCTCCTTTAGGCAATCAGGCACCCTGCCCTCCCAAAGGGAGGCACTAACCACCCCAGCCAGCAACGACCGTAACGCTAGCTTTCACCAGCCATGACGTGCATGGATCTTGCTCACAAGTAGTGGCATGAACAGATCCCAACAAGGACTCCACATCAGCAGGCAACACCATCTGAAACTGATCCCACAAAACAGGAAAGGATGGGGTATCCATAGCCCCAAGATGATCCTCTGCAGTAACTGTGGTACCGAAATCATGGCAGATGTGAGCGACCTTACGTACAAAGTACTTGATAAACCAGTCACAGGATTGCTCCAGGTCCAGGTGGAGGCAGGCAGGACAGACCAAGCCTTTCACCACCCGGAAAAGCTCTGCTGGACGTGACTTTGCAGATGCAATAAGGGCAGCAAAGAAGTGCTTCTTTGCTGCCTGAACTGCCACAGCATAGGTCTTTAAACTGCTCTTATGCTGCGATCGATCATACTGGTCATGAGCCCAGTGCCACCACTGCTCTAACCACCTGCTCTCCCACTTCAAACACTGCAGGCCCTCAGTAAACCAAGGAGACCTGTGGGATACTTGGGAAGGCAGCTGATGCCTGGGAGTCACTCTGTCAATGGTCTCGGCCAACAAGGTGTTCCAGAAAGCTACAAGATCGACAGAGCGGGTGTCAAGGTCCAGGGGAAACTCCCCCAGAGCATTCCGGAACCAATCCTGTTCCAGAAGTCTCCGGGGGCAGACCGATGTAATAGGTCCTGCACCCTGCCGGGGGCTAACATGTGCCAGAATGCACACCTTAAGGAGGTAATGGTCATACCAAGACAAAGGCTCTACCCCCTTAACTCCTACTAACTGACCCCTCGCCTCAAGGCTGGTGCAGAAAACCAAATCCAGTGTATGTCCCCCCTCATGTGTGGGGCCACAGATGATTTGGGACAGGCCCATGATTGTCATGGAGGCCATGAACTCATGCCTCGTTCCTCCAAGATCAGTGACAGTGTGGATATTAAAGTCCCCCAGGACCACTAGTCTAGGGATCCAGAGGATCACATCTGACACCAGATCAGCAAAAGTATGTAGGGATGCCACCAGGCAGTTGGGTGCACAGTACACCAGCAGCATCCCTAATCTGCGCCTGGCCAAATCCAACACAAGATGGAGGCACTCAACACCTGGTGGAGCCTGCACCGGGTATCTCCTAAAAGACAATGCATCCTTGATAACAATGGCTATATCGCCCCCCTGTCCCTCCAACTGAGGCTGATGCTGCACAGAGAACCCAGCTGGAACAAGATCGGCCAAGATAGGACCCGATTCAATGTCCATCCAGGTCTCTGTAATACACACGAGGTCAACGTCCCACTCCAGGATTAACTCCCGGATGGTAGATGATTTATTGACAATCGACTTCACATTCAGCAGTACCAGACCATTGCCTGGGGTCTCCCTGGCCTCGACCCACAGCCTACCTGTGTGAGGGGTTGAGAGGGGAACTCTTCACTTGCAAAGAGATAATGCAAGTTCTAAAGATGCTCTGTCCTAGGAAAAGAGAGCAAAATGCCAAGAAAAAGTGTTCCACTAGTGCAAACATGCACTGCAGCAAGTTGCATGGAGTGAAATCATCCTCAGTCCTCTGCTGTACTATAGGGCCAGCTGCCAGCTACTAATGAGCAGTGAAGAGAGTAAATTCTATATGACATGCACACCCAGTGACCACACCTTTGTTTGTGAGCAACAGGGCTGGCCTCAGGAATTGCAGGGACCAGGGCGGGCGAGAAATGTGGGGCCCCATTCACTGCCAGAAGCCAGCAGGCCTAGGGGCACTCTGGCTCAGGGGGCATTCCCTGGTTGGTCTGGGGGCACTCCCCTCCACCCATTCCCAAGCCCAGCCATTTTTCGAGCCACTGCCACCACTGGACTGGGCGCCACACTGGGTCCGCTCACCGGCTCCCTGGGTTGGGTGGGCATCACAGTAGCAGATTAAATCTGCCTCCACACCTACCACCACCAGAAGTTTCCAGGGAGTGAGGGAGAGGCAGGGCCTCTGCCTGTATCTCACTCTGTGGCCCCCTCCACTGCCTGTCTCAGACTGGACAGGGAGTGAGAGAGAGGCAGAGGCCCTGCCTTTCCCTCACTCCCTGGCTGAGTTGGACAGGCAGTGGAGGGGGCCAGGGAGTGAGAGAGAGGTGGGGTCTCTGCCTCTCCCTCACTCCCTGGCCAAGACAGACCAAGACAGTGGTCAGGAGCTGGGGGCCCTGAGTGCGGGGTCCCCCCAGGACTGGGGCCCAGGGCAGTCGCCCTGAACTGCCCTGCAGTAAGGCTTCCCTGATGAGCAACACACTTGCTTACTATCACCCCTTTACCATTTTCAGTGTGCCACAAAGGTCACACCCACATCGTATAGAATCAGGGCTGTCAGTTCCATGTGTTATTTTTTATTTTATTTTTTTAACTCAAGAGTTGCACCTCAGCAAATCACAATATCTGCTTTTTTTAAAAAGAAAACTTTTTAACAGCCATCCACATTTGTGGTTCTTTTTATTAGGGCTGCACCAAACATTTAAAAAACCTCCCAAGCATTTCCAAATTTCTGAGAATTGGCTCCTAGTGTTCAGTCAATCCTCAGTAACTCTGCTGAATACTCAATACTTGGTAAAATAAAACTAAGTACTGAGTATTTTCCAAGTACCGAGTTCCCTTATATAGGACTAGGAAAAGCCCTGTATGTTGCAGGAAAAGTCCCATATGTTGCCCATCTGAGGATATACCCAAGTATCGGACCAATTCCTTGGTTACTTGGTACTCGATGAAACCGAGTTGAATACCAAGATACTCAGCAAAAACAGAGTAATTTCTAATACCAAGTTTCAGCACTACTTTTCAGTGGTCATTTGGAGTCTTTACAGCACTCTGCATTCATGCTGACAGGCTTTCATGAGGACAGAAAGCTTAAGCAGGCTACGATTCTGACATTTTCATGCAAAAGAGGTTTTAAAGGAAATACCCAAATTGCAAGACTCACAGGGAAAATTGTGAGAGGTAGCATCCCTGTTGGAGAACACACTCCCTTTCTACATGTTCCCTGCTGCTTTGTTCCTCATTTTCTCATCTAGCAAAAAGTGTACAGTTTCTGTTGCATTGGCCTCTGCGGATCCATGGGAGCAGCTGCAGCAGGATACACAAAACTACATTCCTACACCTCAGGCCTCTCCATCTACCCAGGATAAATTTGCCAGTGCCCATTTCACTGTTCTTTTCTGGAATTCCAGGATTTCATTTTCACTGATAGACTACTGTAAACAGAAGACCAATAACTGAAGAGCAGCAAGGAAACAAGCAGAATAGGAATAGCCTGGCAGCAGACAAGGTTGATTTTACAAAAGGGGTGCTCAGCATACGGCCTGGGGAATTTATGTAACCCATGAAGTCATTTCCTCTAGTCCTCAGACAGGTGGCTTAGAGGTTAATCTACACATCATGCTTGCCATAGTTCCAAACTCCTAACATGGGGCATGTATATATTTGGCCATTCAAACAAAGGAGCATCCCACAGGCTGAATATGGGTTGGTAAGGTTTGTTCCCAGGAACAAATCCTAGAAACTCCTCAGCGGACAGGAAAGCCAAAAACATGTCATGGAAGGAAGCAAGGTTTGTTCAGCTCAACATCTGGGCTTCAGGCTTGTCAGTTTCACCAGCAAGGAGCTTTACTTACCAGCAGGAACTCTGCATTGCAAGGGCTGGAACCATTGGTGAAACTGACAAAGAAAAGCTTCAGGTTTCAACTAGAGGTCCCAGTTAGTAAAATGTACAAGGGAAAGCTTTCTGCTACAATGTAAAGTTCCCCACTGGTGAAATTGACAGGCCAAAGCTCTGGGTTGCAAGGCAGACATTCCAGCTGGTGAAACTGACAAAACAAAGCTCTTGCTGGCAAAATGCAGGGGCTTCTTCACCTGTTTACTGTGACCTGAAGGGCTTCCTCTATTGGTCAAGGTCCATAAGGCAGCAGCAGATTGGAACAGCATGAACATTTGTTCAATCATGCTGCTCCACCACAGGATGTTGCAGTGAGTACCATGGGGTAGATTTCTCTCGTGGTTCACCATAACATTTAATTTAATTTATTTATATAAAAAATTATACCCTCCCCTCCTGCCACGCAGCTCAGAGTGGCTTACATCACCATAAAATGCATAAGAACAATAGAGAACAGTAAGAAATAATATATCAATAAATATAAGCAACAGTAATATAAAACAAATAAAACCACCATTCCTAAGGAGTCTACAAAAATTATTTTCAACCAGCCCCAAACCCACCCTAACTCAGTTCCCCCACCCATACCCGTCTCCCCCGCCAGACGCCTGGTGGAATTGCTAGGTCTTACAATGCCTCCTAAAAAGAGAAGAGGGTCGAGGCCAACTGGGCCTCCACAGGAAGGGCATTCCATAGCCACGGTGTGGCCACCGAGAATGCCCTCTCCATTGTAGCCCCCTGATATACACAGGAGACCTCAAGCAGGGCACTCCCATCAGACCACATGGGCGGTTCCAGGGCCCGGGGAGTGAGGTGGTCCCGCAGATATGTGGGGCCCAGGCAAATTAGTGCTTTATAGGTAAGCACCGACATCTTGAATCAGTCCCAGAAGTCGGAAGACTATAAGCAGCTAGTGCAGAGAGCGGAGTACAGGTGTAATGTGCTCCCAGTGACCAGTCCCTGTAAGAAGACGGGCTGCCGTATTCTGCACCAGCTACAATCTCCAAGCCGTTACCATCGGTAGTCCCATATAGTGCGCATTACAATAGTCCAGTCTTGAGGAGATGAAAGCATGGATGAGAGTGGTCAGGTCCGAACTCAAGACATATGGCCGAAGCCGCCACACCAGACGTAACTGGTAAAAAGTGCTTCTCTCCACAGTCCCGACGTGTAGAGTTACCCATTGTCTGTTGTCCCCAGAGTTGCCAGAGTCCTGGAAAGCTGCTGCCAAGAGCTGCTGCTGCAAAAGAGGTTCCCCACAAGGTGCTCCCCTCTGGAAACCCAGAGTCAGAAATGTCAATTGCTGGAGAGGAGCAGGAACAGAACTCCCTTTATGACAGCTGGGAAAGGGGGAAGAGCTCTAGATGTGACACTGGCAGCTCTCCAGGTTTCTGGGGTAAACTGTTGAGCAGCTCCAGTTCTGGCAGCAGCAGGGAATTCCGAGGAACCCTGGGGACAAGCTCCAGTGCTCCAGTGGTGGTAGCGGCCCTTGGGGGCCATTTCCTGCTGTAGCAGCTGTTCCTCTAGAGCCTTGAGAGCTCAGTTTCAGTAGCAGCAGGGACTCCCAGGAGTCAGTTTCAGTTGTGGACGTGGCTTCCCAGAGCCCACTTGAACATATCTGACTGCAACAGGGATGCCTGGGGCCTGACTCAGGGTGACAGCATCATCTTCTTAAGGATTCTGGGGGCCAGCTGTGGTCTTGGTGTGGTGACCTAGGATGTGATTATCTGCACTCAGAAATCACCTGTCTTTTGGAGATCCGGCCATCACATCATAAGTCAGGGGGGCTATCAGGTCTTTGATCTGGGAGACCCCTCTGTGTGGAACTTACTCCCTCCAGATGTCCATCTCTGCCTGTTCCTCCCTCCTTGACTTTAAAAAGAACCTGAAGACTTATTTATTCTCCAGTTGCTTTTAGGATCCATTACTGGTTTCCTCTTAATGTACTGTGTTGTCTGTCTTTAACTTCCCCTTTTAAAATTGTTTTAAATGGACTCTCCTGTTTTACATTGTTCTATTATTTTGTATCACTGTAGTTTATGGTCATGAAGCACTCCGAGCAGCATGAATGCTATAAAAATAAATTTATTGTTATCATAATCATCATCGGTTTCTGCACTAGTGTGGTGTCATGGGGATTGGCTGTGATGACAGTGACCAGGGCTGTGACATCTCCTGGTGGAAGGGTGGAGGGAAGGGGGCTTCTGACTCTCGCCCTTTTCACACGGGTACATGTGCGAGGGGAGGGGTGACCATACGAACACTGTGGCAAATGCAGGGGAGATGGGCGGGTGCCCGTGAGAACACTATGGGCGGTGGGTGAGGGTGCGTGCATGCTCCACCCACTTCCACGCACAGAGGAATGAGTGCCAATGCCCAACACTCTGTGCATACACATGGGCGGAGGTGGGTGTGTGCCCATGGGAATGGCCATACACCCACCTCCACCCACTACTGACGCACACCCATCTCCCCCACCTACTGCAGCCCATGTGAAAATGGCCATAGTTTTTAGGGGCAAGAGGGTATCATCTGTCAGCTGATGAAATTAAAAAAACAATTTAATCAAATTAAATTTGTGTCAGGAAATTGTACTCCTTGTCTAGAGGGCAGGATGGATGTTTGCCCCAGCATTGGGCCAACCAATTTATTTTGGCCCACCCAATGGTTTAAAAGTTGAGCACTGCTGTTCTAGACTGTCAGACGATAACATCAGAGGCATGAGAATCAAAATAAGAAATACAGAACTGTATAAAATAAATGAATAAATGCTGCAGCTGAGGTGCTGATTCATTCATTCATAATACCAGCAGGGATGCTTGAATGACAAGGGACCCTACTATTACAACAATAGTAGTTAACGACTCCAAATTCCAAATGCATTAGCAGTGGCACAGTGGCTTCCAATCAATGCTGCCTACAACAGTACTGAACACTACAGAGATCTAAGAAGGGTGGCCAGTTATTCAAGCTTTCGAAGGGCACATGAGAAATGGCACATGAGAAATACAGGTTGCAGGGCTGCATTGGAGTCAGTGCAGCCCTGCAACCTCTGTTTCTCACAAATGTCCTCTAAAACGTGCATAATTATCTGCCTACCCTAGATCAAGGTAGTATTCAGAACTCTCTCTGTTCTGTAGTTACAAATGTCACACATTAGATATTACTCACACAAGTGATCCTCCTTAAATCAATGTATGTGCATTCCTGGGTTCTTATGTGCCACTGTTGCCTGCTTACCATTCAGTTCCTGGCACTAAAATCCGTGCTCAGTTTGCTTCAAACCACAGCTTCACAATAGGAGTGTGAAACGGGGTGCTGAAATCATCTGAACTGCTCTATAAGCCAGACATCAGTGGATCACAACCTCCTTTCACTCAAAAGAGCAGCAAAATCCTTCTAAAATGTTGCAGTTCATTAGGAAAGCCTTCCCCTACATGTTAGCAGCAGTCTTGTGAGGGCCAGCTTTGCCCTGAAGCTCTACTTAGTAAAGGCTGGATTCACAGGAGGAGGACTTGTTATGTCCCTCAGATCCCTGATTAGCCAGACGGAAGTCCCACCCCACTACTAATGATTCACCCCACTGAAGGAGGGAGATGCCACCTAAAGGAAGAGCCTTCACAACTGGCAGTACACGTGGGGCTGTGGCAGGGGAAAACATCACAGACACAGCCCACATGCATATTGGCCTATGCTTACCATGGGCCACCATTGGTCCACATGTCAGCAGCCAAATTACAGCAATGAATGAGGGTCATCAAGCACTGGCTGATACAGATCAGTCATTCACTCAGTACTAGCTGCATGTTGAAGACGGTCAAGCTGATGTTCAGTCCGACAGCTATTGGAGATTTTGTTGTACCACTGGAGCTGTTAAGAACCTTGTCACACCAACCATATATGCTCTTTGGAATTAATTGATAATCCATTACTATAGTATATCCAGACCAAGTGAGCCACTGTGAACGAACCAGTACCAATAGAGGTAACTGATGGGTCCAGCAGTAATTTTCCTCTTTGCCCATATTATCATTCTACTTAACACAAAGCAACTGGCAAAGAGGATGAGAATAGAAGGCACCAACTCTTCCAAGCATGTAGCTATAAATAATAGGGAAAGATAATGCAGCTGTACTGGACTCACGAGCAACTACTCATGCATTACTAGGCCCAAGTCGAAGTCGTGATGCAAGTCAATGAAGAGCTGTGAGGTGAATATTGAGTTCAGCCATTTTCTTGAAAAGCTGTCTTTGGGCAAAGATTATTATTATTATTATTATTAACAAACATTTATATAGCGCCAGCAGTGTACCTGGCACTTTACAAAGTAATAAAATAGACACGGTCCCTGCCCCTAGGGCTTACAATCTGAGAGACAGGAGCTGGGGGAGAGACTTAGGAAGGGGAACAGAGGGAGAGACAAGGGGTCTAACATTCATGAAGATGCGAGGTCTCAAGTGCACGTACTTGGCTTGGTTACGATGAGAATGACAGCAGGCAGGTCCATGTTGCAAGGATAAGGGTAAACCGATCGTAGGTATAGGAATAGTGGCTCAGCAGGATAAAGAGTCAGACAGAGCAGAGCGAAAGAGGTGAGTTTTAAGGAGAGATTTGAAGGTATGAAGGGAGGGGGCAAGGCGGATGTGGACAGGGAGGGAGTTCCAGGCATGGGGGGCAGCAAGTGAGAAGGGACGAAGGCGCTTAGGGGAGCAGGGAAGGCGTGGAAGGGTGAGAGAAGGGACAGAGGAGGAGCGAAGTGCACGGGCTGGAGTATGGAGGGCGATAAGTGCAGAGAGGTAGCGGGGAGCAAGGTTGTGAAGAGCTTTATAGGTGAAGACTAGGAGCTTGTGCAGGATTCGTTCTAGTCATTCGATCTAGTCATTATCAGAATGGTCATGACTAAAGTTACACTAAGGTTTACCAGAGTTTCCCATAAAACATGCAGTGTACACTGGTCATAAGTACAGAGGCTAGGGACTGATAGTTGTACGATCTCTCTGTAGTTGCTAAACTAGCAAGACAATCATTTACCGTTGAAGTCAATGGAAGTTTTACCATTGACTTCAGTTGGTTGAAGATTGCACCCTCATCCTTATCTCTCTTTTTAAATGTAGGCAGATATCATCTGTGAGTCATCTAGAGGGCTGAAATGAATGTACTGATATCAGTTATGGACCCAATGACTTAGCAATCAAAAGTTCAAAATTACTTGTGCATACAGAAACATGCAGACCAATTCTTAATAACTCTGCTCCAATGATCTTCAAACTATGAGAAAGAACATAGAACAAACAATACTCAGAAACACTACATGCTTCCTATCCAGCACTCTGCAATATAAGAGTATAAAATGACTCTCTACAGTATATTGACAATATGAAGAAATGTATCCCTGGCAATCTATCTCTAGATGGCAATTTGTTGATTAATTGTTATTAACAGAAGGAGAAAATATATTACTCTCCTCTTTATATTATTAATGTCTCTTGCTAATACTTAAAGTGGAAACAGTCAATAAAGTTAATGTATAGTTTTTTCTGAACATTTTGGTAACAATTCATTTTGAGTAGTTGCAATATCCAAGAACCTGTTATACTAAATCTGCATTTTAATATATTTCTCCTCCCGTCAAATGCAGCACCAGCAACTACGAGTAACTCAGTTCATAGAGCAATTTTATAATACAAATACATCACCACAGACCATAACTTAAGTATAGACACATACATTCTTGATACTGCTATCAAGACGTGCCACTACATCATTAACAGATAGAGCTATAAAGTTACTATTAAAATTGTACATCAGACCTCTCATTCATTTACAATTCAGGGCCCACTAGTTCTGCATACATTTCCCCCTATTGTCTGTGCTCTTCTTACTCTCTTTCAACGTGTACATGAACCAGATATTTCTGCCTATGTGGTGTTTCATTGATGGCCCTGGGAGGACCCTTCCTACTACATGATGTACTTAACAACTCTACTGTTTCCCCCTCTAATTCTGCATCACATGGATACTGCAATATGAGGTTCCCAGCTTATCAACACTGACCTAAAGTAACCGCTTCTGGGGTTAAGACATTTGTTTTCAAGGCACATTTGGATTTTCATCTCCTCATTGAAATGGGTCATCAACAGTGCTCATTGTGATGTATAGGGGAAGGGAAAGAAGAGATTTTTGAGGCAGACACATGCTCATTGATTCCAGAACTGATTTCTCTGTACTACTTTCCTGGTTATCATCTGATGAATATTTAATGGTATAGAAGACTTAGTTAATATAACTTTGCTAGCGAAATTGGCGATCACAAAATTTCATTTGAATATAAACTTGCAGTGGGTGCTATCCAAGTTCGCAAGGGACTGGAGTCATCTGTTGAAGTTTATGGGACTACCCTCTCCTTTTTCCTTGCTTCAGGAAGGGGACATCCTCTATCCCAACCATTGAAAGACTCCTTCTTGCACCTACGGTACACTGACTTGTTTCTGTAGTGTAGACAGAAGCTCACCAGGTAGGAAACGAATAACAAAAAAATAAGCCTTTCCTTAGAAGGATTCAAACTTGCATCCTTCTGCAAGCTGTACTTTTAAGGAGCCATCTTCCAACCATTAAAAGCAATAGGAGTCAAGTCATTGATGGATGGAGCATTCCTGCTAACAGCCCTGCCTTAGGCAGGACCACCATCTTTTTGTGGGGAAATCCCATGGTCTGGCCTTTGAAGGGCAATGTCCTGTTAGGGGATGTGGCCGCCTCTGCCAGAGTGTGGGGCACCTGTGCACAGCTGTTGCCAGAGACCCTGCATGCATTTGCTAAAGTACTGGATGGTGAAGGCACCATTGCAAGAGCCAACCCCCCTATAAGCTAAAGCTGGGCTGCCACAACTGCCACCCACCACTGGTACGAGAGCCCCCAGACAGAGCACGTGTCAGCATGTCTGCACACTCAGAGTGTGATTAAGTCAATGCATGTGTACAAGGGGTTGGCCCATCGGTATAGCTTGTTCTGTAAAACTGAGCCTCCAGCATTACAAATAGATTCTATACTGCAAGTGCACAAATAATTGTGAATGTGACAAACTGTTAAGGCAAAAATGTCAAGGCAAACACATGAAAATGTTTTGGTAGCTGCAAACAGTTCTCCTGCATCTCTAGTGTTGATATGCAGTAGTAGCTTTGGCAAAAAGGGATTTCAGGAAGGGGGAGAGAAGTTAACACATGCCATGAATGCTTGAACTGGGAATAACATATGAGCAATATAGCTATAATGTTACTGTTTGAATAGACGAGCCTTCCTAGACTTCTGTGATCTATTGTACTTTCTGGGCAGCTGAAAGGTAATGCAAAGGCAAAGTCATTCCCTACTTGTCACACAGAATATACTTTATGCCCTGTGGATACTGGTAAAAGAGTGGCCAAGAATGTTATACAGATGAATGTGTCTTGTGCGTACAGATGCCTTACCCAGACCCTGGCTCACGTTATAGGAAAAACATTGACATATCTATCACTCAGAAATATAAGTCAAGGAGAGCACCCAGATATGGCAGTGCTGAGACTGATGTAATTACTTACCTGTTATCGAGATAAGCAGTGGTTACAGAATGGGACAATGACCCCCTGAAACAGAAGACCTCACCGTTCTGGAAGCTACCACTGCTGTTCTTGTTCTGCAGCCACAGCTTGCAAAGAGTCAGCCTGCTAGATGCTGGAGGACCTGTGCCATCAATTACACAGAGAATCATGTGTCCCAACCCTACAGGGGGTGCTCACGTCACAGAAATAGTTCTGGTTCTTGGCCAGTCTCCTCTCTGTGGCAGCCAGTCCAGTGAGACTGAGTGGGGAATGGGATGTTCAGTACAATATTGGAAATAATGTTGTCAATGTTTTTTTGAGAATGGTGGCCAAGGCAATGATCTTTGGGTTCAAAGCTGTTGGGAATCCCATCCCCAAGCATTCTTAATTTGCTTTTGATGGAGGTAGTTGCTAGGACCTGGTTCTTTCTTGGTATCCCAAGAAATGCATTGGGAGCATGGACCAAGGCCAAAATACTTGCTGTTTCACAAAAGGAGAAGATAATAAAACACTGATGGAAAGGTGCACTCAGACTGGAATTCCTGTCAAGTTACACAGGTTAAATGTGGAGCTAGTTTATAAGACCAGTGGCAGAGTAAATTATAATGCAAGCACAAAACAATCAAGTTTCCACACATGAGTCTGACAGTTTTCAGAGACTGGTGCTAATTTAGATTCACAGATAACAAAGCTTTGTTAAAAAAAAAGAATTAGTTTGAAAGTGAGTTTCAATGGATTCTGGCTAATATCCAAGCCCCATAGAACTTATTTGACAAAAGCTTTAAAGCTATCCAACTGTTGGTGCACGGAGCATGGCCAACTCTGTCTTTCAACAGTCCTCACACCCACACAATTTATAATGCCACCCAAACTTAACTTTGCAAAAGGTCAAAATAACAAAATTCCATCCCATTCTCATGCTTCACCTGAGTTCTCCCACCTTGAGAGCAGAACAACAACATCCATTAGTTTGAGTGAATTCACCTGTCTGCTGATTAGGCTCGACGATCGTTCTACATTCTCCTGGGATGCACATTTTTTTTCTATCTGTTGTGTTGCCAAAAGGAGAATCCCCACCAGCAGATATTGAATAGTCTAAGCTAGAAGATTTTGTTTGACAAAAGAGTAACAGTTGGCCTTGAGGGATCAGGATTTCAAAGTCTGTTTTTCTTAAGTAATTGTGTTCCAAGGAGTATGGTGGTTTGGGGCTCTTCCTACATTTGTCTTGGCAACATGTATAAGCATATTGAGCGAGCGGGAGGTCAGTACTGGAGAGAACTGGTATTTGCTGTCAGAGGGTGTTTTTAAACAAGATGCTACCATGCATGGCCACACGGGAGCTACTATTCCGACTGCCCGTCTGAAGGTGGAGTGGGGGGATGAGAGCTCCCATGAGCGACGCAGCACCCACTAATGACCACTCACGGTGTATGTTTGAGAAATCCAGAGTGCCTCAAGCAGGGCAAGCCAAAAAAAGAGCATAGCAATTGGCGCCCACACATCCCCTGCCTGTATGAACTGGGCAGCCACCCACACCAGCAGGCAGCGCTGCTCATAGGCACTGTGGGCAGGGGACACAACCTTTGCAAATCACAGGAAATAGCTGTGAGCACTGCGGAGCCCAGTTCCCCAGTGCTCGCATCTGGGTCATGTCAATTTCAAAGGCCATCTGGACACGCTTCTCCCTTTCCCATAATCCATGAAAGCAAGATGGCGGTCACGGTAGCCACACTGGGAGCTACCCACTAGAATCCTTCCCCATGCATTCCATCTGAGTGGGTGCTCCACAGCTATACCACTCAGCAATCATGGACCCTAGGGATGTGCGAACGTGGTTCAGAAGTTTGGACCGAACTCAAATAGTTCGGTCAACCGAACCAAACTTTCAAACCGAACTTGAATCCGACTGAACTGTTCGGTTGAATCCGAACCAGTTTGGAAGGCCAAAAACCTAGTTTTGAATGTATGAACTCAGTTCGGAATTCGACCGAACTCAAATAGTTCACTGAACTGAACCAAACTTGATTTTCAGATCGAACTGAATTTCCGAACTTGGTTCTGTTCACACATCCCTAATGGACCCCTTCCCCTGGCCTTCCTCATTTAAAAACATCCAGTGTTGTGGTCCAAAGGAATAGTATACTGAATAAAGGTAAAGCAAATTACAGAGCTATGAACAAGTCAAAGCAATGCAGTATATTCCTTCTCTATGAAGAACTAGGTGATGGGTAAAATACCAGCCTTCCTCATTCTTCCAATCAATCCAATGAAACGTATACCAAGAGTAGAAAAATAATTTGATAGAAACTCATGCTTGTTGGGATAACTATACCACTGCAAGTGTTGCTAAAAACTATGACTCAGCCACACCATCAATGTAATTTTATATGGCTCCTAAATTGAATTTTATCTAGATATTCCGAGTAACAACATGTCAAGAAACATATGCAATCATGTGACAGAAGTTTAAAAGATTCATAGCATCCCCATCATGACATTGGCAAGCTAGATTTGTAAAGCAGCAAATTTTTAATGAAAGTTCTTAGTGAGAAAGCCTTTTGCACTGCCAATCTATGCTCTTTTTCCCTCTTGGGTTGACTCCAGTGGCTGTTAGAAGTTGTGCATCACTGAGATATGTAAAGCGACTTGTACATTTTATTAGGAGGAGATACGGATATACTATCCAGGGACATTGGTTAAATACTGGAGAGTGCTTCTACCTGGTCTTAGGGCTAGCAATTCAAGAAAATATTTTTGTTAAGTGGTATTTCTCAGGTAGAAATTAGGAACTATGTGTTGGAAATCCCTCACCCATACAACTAGCCCTTCCATATGCAAGTAGCTCCATTCATTTCAGGTAAAATCATTGCTGTAATTCAGGAATTGAGGGATAAAGCACTTAAGCTGACAGGATACTTGGAGGAATGCAGAAAGTTTCCCTTTCATATTAAAAAGTGCCATACTGTTTCAGACCAATGGTCCATCATCCCATCTCAAAGTGGGCTGCTTCAGTTGGTTTCAGGAAGTGCACAACAGGTCGCAGTGAGTAACCCATTTATTACCACTGTGTGTTCACTACCAGAACACAACCATCCAGGATCTCATGCCCTGCCCAACTTGACAAATAGCTGTTGCTGGACCTATCCTCCAAACTTAGCCAATCTTTTTTTTTCTTTTTTTAAAAAAACCCACACTTACGTTATTATTGATCAACACAACATTTTCTGGAAAAAATAGTTCCTTTTATTGGTCTTGATTACTGCCAGTTAATTACATAGTGTGTCTCCTACTTCTATTCTTTTGAGAAAGGGTAAATAATAACCACTCCCTATTTACTTGTTCCACACCACTCATGTTTGATATTAGTGGTTTTGGTTTGTGAGCCTGTAGTGGGAGCAGACATCTGCAACCCTTCTGGAGGATAGCTGCTCCAGTACTTGGCGAAATAGCTTGCTGTCACCACTACATACTATTCCAATATTGAGACCACTTGCCCATGTTACTGAGACATGGCGGGGAAACTCCCAGCAGACTCCCGGTGGTCAAACTCATGAATAGCTCTGACCATGGGCTCAGCGGTAGAAGCATCATCAGGAAAGCCCTTCGGC
The DNA here is from genome assembly GCA_003113815.1 of Sphenodon punctatus. NCBI lineage: Eukaryota > Metazoa > Chordata > Lepidosauria > Sphenodontia > Sphenodontidae > Sphenodon > Sphenodon punctatus. The sequence continues at coordinate 4,043,464 of QEPC01014615.1, forward strand.
GATTTCTCTCATGGATCACAGGGCTGGATTTTGAGCCCTGTCATATGCGAGAGAAATTGCTGTGGGACGCATCTGATGATGATTTTACCCTTGCACCCACATTCAGAGCTACTCAGGAGTTAAGTTTGGCCATCAGGAATCCACCACCAGTTTCCTCACCGTGTCTCAATACTGGAGGCAAGTGTCCTAAGCTCTAGTCCTGGAGTAAGTTCTTTGGGAAAGTTCCTAGGCATTGGGAATCTGGCTTCTGCCTCCCCTACAGTCAGCCCTTTGCCACCAAGAGTTCCACACAGGCTCTTCAACATAAACAAGGTTCAATCCCACCTGGAGATCCTGAAATCCAGCAGGAACTTGCAGCCTTTCAAACCCTTCCTGCATCTCAGGTTTCAGGAGTGTGTGCTTCCTCTGGAGAGACTACTACATGATCCTCACTCTCCAGCAACTCCCCTCATACCAATGGCATCCTCTGTTAAATATCCTTCCTGTTACAGCCTTTCCCAGGTGTTTCCTATTAGTACACTTCTTTTCCAGGCAAACACCTGCAAAGCCTTTATTTTATTTATTTTTTATTTATTCAAAACTTATATCCCGCTCCTCCTGCCCAAAGGCAGCTGAGGACAGCGAACAACATTCACAAAAAAATATTAAATAATAACACATTTAAAAATAAATCTACAAATTTTAAAACAATAAAAACACACCCTCCCTCCCAAACCCCACCTCCCCCACCCTACCCCGCCCTCTCGCCAAAAGCTTGGCGGAACAGCCAGGTCTTACACAAACGTCGAAATGACAAGAGGGAGGGGGCCAACCAAGCCTCCTCCAGGAGTGAATTCAACAGCACAGGGGGAGCCACGGAAAAAGATCTCACATCAGTGGCCACCCGTCTCACCTGGGGAACCTCCCAAAAGGTCCCCACGGATGATCTCAGAGGTCACACGGGCACATGGGGAGTGAGGCGATCGCGCAGATAGGCAGGGCTCAGGCCGTGAATGGCTTTAAAAGTAAAAACCAGCACCTTGAACCTAGCTCGGTGCTTTATAGACAGCCAGTACAGAGCCTGGAGCACAGGTGTCATGTGCTCCATGCGGCCCTCCCCAGTAAGGAGACAGGCCGCAGCATTCTGCACCAGCTGCAGCCTCCAGACCAGCTTCTCAGGCAGCCCCAGGTAGACCGCATTGCAGTAATCCAGCCTCGAGGTGAGGAAGGCATGGATGACAGTGGCGAGGTCAGAGTCAGAGATACAGCCAAAGCCGCCAGACAAGATGTAACTGCCGAAACACACTCCCCGCCATGGCCACAACCTGAGATTCCAGGCTGAGCCATGAATTGAGGAGCACACCCAGACTCCGTATCTGCAGGACCATGGGAGGGTGAACCCGCCGCCCCCCAAGAAGAGATTCAACCACTTCCAGACCCCCCAGTCCCTAACCCACCAACATCACCTCCATCTTGTCAGGATTCGGCTGCAGATGGCTCAACCTCATCCAAGCCCCCACAGCCGACAGGCACTGGAAAAATAAAGAGACTGCAAGGCCTGGGTCAATGGAAAAGGAGAGGTAGAGCTGATGGCATCAGCGTACTGATGACACTGCATGCCCTGAAACCCTCTAACAATCTCCCCTAATGGCTGTATATAGATGTTAAACAAGAGGGGGGGCAGAATGGCACCCTGCGGGACTCCACACATGAGGTCCCGGGGGGAAGACGTACACTCCCTCAAGACCACCCAGTGAGTTCTCCCAGCCAGAAATGAATGAAACCAGTCCAAGACCGTCCCACCAATCCCAGCATGGTCCTGCAGGCGAGTCGACTGTATCACCTCATGATCGACTGTATCGAACGCAGCCGAGAGGTCTAGCAGGACCAATGATGTGTGATGACCCTGGTCCCATGCCAAACAGAGATCGTCAACCAAGGCCACCAATGCAGTGGTGGGTGCACCAATGCGAGACGGGTGACCATACCCAGGCCGAAACCCAGACTGAGAGGGCTCAAGGAAACCAGTGCGGTCCAGATGTTCTTGGAGCTGCTGTGCCACAGCCCGTTCAATAACCTTCCCTAAAAAGGGAAGGTTAGAGACCGGCTGATAACTGGCAGGAGCATCAGCATCAAGAGATGGTTTCTTAAGCAGGGGCCTAACCATAGCTTCCTTCAGGCATTCAGGCACCCTACCTTCCTGAAGGGAAGTAGTAACCACCTCAGCCAACAACGGCCGTAGCGTCTCCTGGCTGGCTTTCACCAGCCAGGACAGGCAAGGATCTTGTTCACAAGTGGTGGCACGAACAGATCCCAACAAGGACTCCACATCGGCAGGCGACACCATCTGAATCACAGTATAATCCTTAGGGAGCTGTATCTCCTCCTCCATTTCTACTGTGCTATAGCTCCCAGCTATAGGGCCTTTAGAGTAAATGGCATATTTTCAAACTTCCTCTGCAACTATGAGAGTTAGATGTAGATGTTTGCTTTGCTTTTACAGGAGCTGGGCCCATAAAGTAAGACACAAAATTTCATCAGCCTCATGATAGAATTTCAAGAGCGGTAATGCTGCCATACTTAATCGCCAGCTTAATTCATCTCTTGGCTTTTCTAACATTCAGGGCACAACCCTATAAATGTGTAGCGCTAGCATAAGCCCAGTGAGGAGGAACACTAGTGCTAAATGATAACACACAGGCACTATCCACTCAGAGGATCATGCTGTCCATCTACATTTTTAATACATCAACCTCATCCTTTCCTCCTCAGAACTATTGACAGTCTTCAAATACTTTTAGACTAGATGTCCTGTTGTATTAGCTACATACAGCTTAATTTAGCAGGTAATAAGGCTGAAACAATTAGTCAAAACCAATACTTAATTCATCAGATTCACATTCATTTCAGTGAAGATATGAAGTGTTATTCATTCTGGATATTTATTTTTCATTTTAACTATTTAGATTTTTTATTTTGATCATTTTGGTATTTTGCTTTAGTCATGTTGGCATTCGTTCTAGTGCTTGGAACAGTTTTGCACTGTTGCACTCCAAATGATGCTGTTGTGCTATTGGTAATAAACAGGAATGTGTGTTCAGTGGAACATGGGTCTCCGATAATAGCACTGTTGTGCGACTCTTTTGTGCACACTGCACAGTGCTAAATAGTACCAAATCCAGGAATGAATACCAAAGACTGAAAAGACTGAAATAACTGAAAAAAATATTCAAATATTGCATACCCAGACAAATTATTCAGATATTTATTTTATTTATTTATTTTATTTAGTTCAACTTAATACCTCACCCCTCTCGCCCTTGGTGTCCTGGGGCGCCTTGCAGCATATAACAAACAATATAAACAATATAAAATGCAGTTCCATAAAATCAATCAACAAGAAAAATCCGTATCCAAAATAAAAGATCTGCATAAACATGCATCCTAACCCCCCTCCACCCCCTCACAGAATGCCTGGTGGAAAAGCCAAGTCTTGCAGTTACGCCGAAAGGCCAGGAGATCTGGACTGAGGTGGACCTGAAACAGGAGAGTATTCCAAAACGACTGTGTGGCCACTGAGAACATCCTCCTGTCTGTCAGGGGCGTACCTATCTTAGGGACAGACGGGACATGTGTCCCGGGGCCCACACAGTCCGTCCGTCCCTCCTGATAGCTAAGCAGCTGCCATTTAATTATATATTTTTTGGTGGTGTTGGACCCCAGCGGCCCGGCTGAGAGGGAGGTGGGGCCCCCCCGCCCACCCCCGCAGCCCCGCCGGACCCCCCCCTCAATCCCGGGCCCCAGCGAATCTGAATCCCTCCTGCCTTCTTCGCTGCCACTGCCTTTGGCCTTAGCCCCGCCTCCCTGACACGTCGCTGTGCGCTGCGCTGGAAACCAGGTCCATTGCGCATGTGCCGGCGTCCAGCGAGAGCGGCAGAATACACGAGGCAGGCAGGCGGCTTGCGGGCAACTCCTCACTCGAGCAGAGGCTGAGCTGCTGCTGCTGGGCGACCAGGGGGTCAGGCGACTCGAGGCACACGCACGCACGCTACTCTCAGTCTTTCCAGCCAGTGGCACGGTGGCGGCGGGCAGACCCAGGCTCCCCCAGAGTGTGACTGTGAGTGGAGGTGGCAGCAGGGGTAAGAAAGGGCGGGGGGGTGGGCGTGGGGGGCAGCCGCAGCCAGCTCACCCTGGCCTCAGACGAGAGACACACTCT
>QEPC01014615.1:4058386-4094660 GCA_003113815.1 Sphenodon punctatus
CCCCCCCCCCCCCCCCCCCACTTGTTACTGGGAAGTCAGAAGCATCTGTTTAGGAAAGAGCCAATAGAGATTCTCTTATGTCCCCCGTCACAGTGCTGCAGGTTGTGATTGTGATGATAATTGGCCAGCCTGAATGTGTACACTATGTCTCCTGATTTCTGGGATGCTAGTCCCAAAGTCCCAGTTATGTCCCTTCTATGACCGCCTGAGGGCCATCTCCTATACCTGCCTCAAAGCCACCACCCATTGGTCCTGTAAAGCTAGAATCATGCAGTAATTGGCCAGTGAATATGTCTGTCAGTCTTTTGGGTTTCTCCACATTCTCCCTCCTAAAGCCTTCCCCCCGCCTGCCATGCTAGGTGCCTGCCTCTGACTGGCACTGCATGTGCTCCTATTTATCTGAATAATGGTCTTCACAGGGACAACCTGAATTGCTTATAAAATTAGATCCCTTTATCAAATTGTCCTATAATATGGCAGAGATAACAGGGAAGATATGGGATACATGCCTGCCAAATATCTTGGAAACAGGATGGAATATAAAAGTGTTATAGCTGGAAATGTATTTTCAAGTTAATGTCTTATACCATCAGGACTCTTCATCCAATCTTTCTGAGAACTGGCAGGTGTGTTAAGCTTGTTGAGAGACATGATATTCATAGGTTTCATGCAAATGGGATGGAAGATAAAAATCACAACATTCAATTGCTTCTAAAATCAGTTCCCTTTATTGAATTATTTCATAAATTGGTACATGTAATGCTCTCCATTGGGGGTACAAGCACTCCACATTTCAGCACAATTGAATAAGAAACAAAAAGGTTATTTTTCAGTGTTTCCCTTTATTTCAAAAACAAAATGCTGTTTTCTTTCTATTTTCATTATTATTTTTTTGTCATTTTTGTTATTGCAACAACAATAAAGAAAATGACAATTTTCATTATCATTATTGTAATAACAAAAATGACATGCACACCCCTACACTAAAAGGAGGGTGTGACAGGGTCCCATTTTACCATGAGACAAGTGTATGCAGGATCAAACACCAATGGGAGAGTCACATGGGGTTTCAGTCTAAATTGCAGTTTATTCACACAGTCCATAGGCCAGGCACCAAGACTCTGTCCACAGTCTAACCAATAGAGCCTAGCCACTACCTCAGTTCCAGGCTACCTCTTTGCCAACTCTCACACTAGTCTCTTCAGGCCCTCTAGACATCCTCCTACCAGGCATCCAGGTCAGGTAGCTTCTCCAAGCAGCCTTTCACAAGTTGTTTTCTTCTCAGTGATCAGAAGCAGACTGCCTTTAGCTGCCGACTTGCCTCTCCTTTATACCACTAACCACGCCCATCTATTTCCTCTTCCTGTGGGTGGCCATTTTAGGTTTTTACCTCATGGCAGGCACCATCTTGTGGACTATCCCTGCCGCATACCTTCCCCCCAAGACAGAATTACCAAAGGTGAGTCTGTTTGATATCACCTTCTTACTCGTAGAACTTTCCTTCAAGCATTTATACCGTCAAGACAGTCAGAATACTCTTCAGGGGTCTAGCACCTTGAATTGGACTTTAACACCCCGTGGCCTTCACATCGCCCCTTTTAGCCAGGCCCATTTTGCTGAGTATTATTATTAGAGTTACCTTCAACTTTTTAGTTTCCATATTTAATATCCTGCCAGGGAGGTCATCCTCCACACAGTTTACAATCCAATACCCCTTGTGGGATTGGCAGGCTGGCCCACCCATACCTTCTGGTCAATCCCCCCTTGGGAATCTTCTGACCTTGTCAGGTCAGTACAACACACACACTATACAGACATCACCCCCTTCCCAGGGGTTATATTGCCATACTATCAGGAAGGAATCCTCCACCTGATGCACGTCTTTGTTTTCTCTAGCGGTGAGATTTTCCACAGCATCCAGAGGCACTACTAGTGTTTATTCTGAAGCCTTTAGTCTTAATTACCAGATAGGGCTATCTTCAGCCTCTATTATTCCTTGCCCGGGAGGTAGTCCTCCACCTGGCTTACGTTACAACCCAAAGAGCTTCCTGCAGTTCCTTTTAACATTATTATAAAGACATTCCCCCCTTCTGAAGTGGGAGGCAGGCCCACCCTTCTCTCCATACCTCCCAGCCCTGGGACCCTTAAAGCAGGATTACTCCCTGCAACTTAATCCCAGTAATTCAACCTAAGTAAATATAAACATACCATTTCATTTCCCAGGGCTTATCATTTGCACTTTATATAAGGTTTCCTTCAACCCTTTAATACTACCATGTCAGCCATGGTCATGGTTCCCCTCCCCCTTCAGAAGAGGCTCTTACACCTCCTCCTGGCTTGTTTCAACTACAGACATACTTTGCTTTTCTTCCTGGCTCCCTTTAGCCAGTGCTAATTACTCTCTTAGCTTGCTTCAGTTAGTCCTCAATTAGCTGCTAGCTAACAGAGCCACAGCTTCTGACCCTTCTGTTTCTATATTAGCTGTCTTCAGCTTCTCAGAACTTAGTCCAAGCTTTCTACAGCCTGGAGTGGGGTGTGGGCCCTCCCATGCCTTTCACAACACCCCACCCTGGGACCCTCAGAACTTTGCAGGCGTTGTAAGTTAGCCTTTTACTTCTCTGCTGTCTCCCAGGGTTTCATAGACTTTTCTGTCTTATTTCTTTTAACCATATATTCATTTCAATACCCAATCTACTCCTTCCCATATTACCTCCGAATCTTGGCCACAAATAGTGCATTCCATAGGTTTTGCCTTCTATCCATGCTTGTATGGTAGCAAAACTTCCTCACACCATTGTACGTTTTTGATTGGGTTCTTTCTATCTCAGTTTCCTGCTATTTAGGCACTGGCAGACATTTAGTCCGTACAGCCTTTTCATCTACCTTCTCTGTTATTTCCTTATACGTGGCGGCTGGATTCAGCACCTTCCAGCTTTTCCAGCTGTCCTTTGTAACTATTTCCTTCCCTAACTCCCTCTGTCTTCCTGTCTGGGTATGTGTTCTTAACCAAGAAACACTGTCTTCTTTAACTCCAGGGCTGGCATTGAGCCTTCCTTCTCTGAGGGATTCCTCAGAAGTCTCATCTTCTCCTTTATTCCCCTCGTTCCTTTCTATTTGCTTGTTAACCAGATTAGTTTGGGTTCCTTTCTCTACTATTTCCTGGCCTGGGAAATCCTTAGTTTTACCTTGTACTAACTTTCTCCATTTCTCCAGGGCTTTCAATGTCAACCCTGTCTGGGTCATTTGATTATCTTTTTTCCTGTCTCTCTGTCTTTGTCTCTTCCTCTTTCTTTCTCTTTTGGACCTTTCCCTATCTGGGCAGTCTTGCTTCAGATGCCCCTCTTTGTTACAGACCCAGCAGATCTTCTCTCCACTGACTCCTGCACTTCCTTCCCTCCACCTGTTCCTTCACAGCTGGCCAAACTACAGTCTTGCTTCTCTTTCTACAGTCTTTTGGCTTTTTCTTTAAGGGCACCCCCTTTGCAGGTGTCCTGGACTATTGCAAGTCCAGCACCTTCCTCCATATCCCACAGTGGGGCTATACCTACGTTCATGACTCTCTTGCCCACATGCATAACACAGTCTCAAGGGCCTCCTTCTCTGGTAGCACCTTTCAGTTAGAGAGGGGCACCATCTGTATAAGTGTCCCCACTGTCCATAATAATAACATTGTTTCGGGGCTCCCCATTTGGGCCCACCCCGGTACCTGGTCTTCCATGCTGTCTGTTTGTGCCAGGATGTCCTCCAAACACCTGAGGCATGTTGCTCACACTGCTCTGCTGTCACAGCTCCAGCTCTAAAAAGCCCCACAGGCTCATGGGTTGCCACCATCTTGGTTGTACTCCTCTAGCAGCCATTTTAACTTTTCTCTCTAGGATCTGCATCTTGCTAAGGGTTGGGGTGAACCTCCTGGCTCCAGCCCTGCTCAAGTCACTGTCCTGGGTGAGCTCTGGTGCAGTCCTCACTGGTTTTATTCCTCTCTGGGAAATCCTCCCTCCGCCTCTGGGCTCAACCCTCTCCTGGGTGCAATCATCTGCAACACCCCTGCTCAGGATCTTACTGCCTCAGGGATTCACTAGCTTGGTGTCCAGAAAAGCATGTCTGCATTATCCACCATTTTGTAGCAGGGTCCCACTTTTACCATGGGGATAGTGTATGCAGGATCAGGGCCCAATGAAAGAGTCACACGGGGTTTCAGCCTTAATTAAAGTTTATTCACACAGTCCATAGGCCAGGCACCAAGCCTCTGTCCACAATCCAACCAATAGAGCCTAGCCACTACCACAGTCAACTCTCACACATAGAGTTTCTTCATGCCCTTAGATCTAAACTTCCTCCCTTCCAGGCATCCATATCAGGCAGCCTTTCAGGACATGTGTTCTCCTCAGCGGTCAGAAGCAGACTGCCTTTAGTTTCCTGCTTGTCTCTCCTTTATACTGATAGCCATGCCCATTTATTTCCTCTTCCTGTGGGTGGCCATTTTATGTTTTACCTCATGGCAGGCACCATCTTGTGGCCTAGCCCTGCCACAGAGGAACAGGAAGTACCCAGAAATTCCACTTTCTCCCCCTCTATGAATAGTAGTCTGCAAGATGTCTACATGTTACCAACTGGTTCCTTCTAAGTCCAGTCCACCTCTGCCTCCAGACCCACATCCCACCTGTTCCACACCTAGTTCCTGCTGCCAACCCTTCTTCTCCCTTCATTGTAACCTCATCCAGATTGCTGTACTCATGCTAACTGACCACCCGGCCTAACCCTACACTGTGCCTTGACCACATCTCCACTGATTCCTTGCTACTTATGCTCATGCTAACTGATCACCCTTCTTGATATGCTATGCTTTAACCATGCCTCCACTGTTTCCTTACTGCTGCTGCTACTCAAATGTGTTTCTGACACACTTGCTGCTGCCCATCTGGCTCGATGACTGGGTACACAGCCTGATAAGCCCATGGGAAGACTTGACATGGAGGAAACTTCATCGACTACACAAGAATTGGTCACGTCCATATAGTCTCTCCAGGAGTGGATCCAATACCCTCAACAGGAGACCACCACCCTGCAAACTCAGGTGCAAGCCCCTGCTCAAGCAATGAGTCCTACTTCACCTCCACCCAACCTTCCACCAAGTGAAGAGAAGGTGCCCCTGCCAGAATGATGTTCAGGTGACAATCATACCTTCCAGGGCTTCCTGCAAGTTGATCTTCACCCTTTGCCCTAAAACATATCCCTCAAAGAGACAATGGGCGGTATTGGTTCTAAGTCTGCTGACCAGAGAGACACCCTAGCCTGGGCCATCCCCATTCCCTGATGGAACAACATGACCTGGTGTTATTTTATTTTATTAATCTTATTTAATACATTTATACCCCGCCCCTCCTGCAAGCAGCTCAGCTAACAAATTCCAAATAAAACAACCTTAGAAATATTTAAAACAGTCATAAAATTTTTACAAATAGAACAGGGAAAAGGACAGAAAAATAAGAATAATAAAGAAGGGTAGGAGGCTAAAAACCCACTAACCCCCCTCCCCCCCACCCCAAAGTCCTGGGCGAATCGCCAGGTTTTACAAACTCGCCGGAATGTTAAAAGGCTCAGGGTCAGGTGATCTTCCTCCTGGAGGGAATTCCAAAGGTGAGGCCTGGCCACCGAGAATGCCCTCTCCATTGTGGCCCCCCGCTTAACACGGGGGACCTCCAAGAAGGCACCCCCGGCAGACCGAAGGAGCCGCTCTTGGGCATGGAGGGCGAGGTGATCCCTGAGGTATGAGGGGCTGAGACCATAAAGGACCTTATAAATCAACACCAATACCTTGAACCTGGCTCGGCACACTATTGGCAGCCAGTGCAAAGCCCGGAGCACAGGTGTTATCTGGTCCCGGCAACCCGTCCCCGAGAGGAGGCGGGCCACTGCATTCTGCACTAGCTGCAGCCTCAAAACAAGGGCAGCCCCACATAGAGTGTGTTGCAGTAGTCCAGCCTCAAGGTAATGAAGACATGGATGAGGGAGGTCAGGTCTGGGCCAGAGACGTACGGCCGCAACCTCTGCACCAGATACAACTGGCGGAAGGCAGCCTTTGCCACCCCCTCTACCTGCTTCTCCAGGTGGAGATCCGTGTCCAGCACCACCCCCAGACTATGAACCTGTTGAGCTATAGGAGGGTGAACCCCCCCAATCGGGGGGCGACACCTTCCTCACTCTCCCCACCACCATCACCTCCATCTTATCAGGGTTGAGCTTCAGTCTGCTCTGCCACATCGATTCCACCATGGCCTCCAAATGCTGGGATAGCAACAAGACGGCAGGGTCTGGGTCAGCTGAAAAGAGAGGTACAGCTGATTATCATCAGCATATTGGTGACAATGCACCCCAAACCCTCTCACGACCTCCCCCAAGGGCTGCATATAAACATTAAATAATAATGGAGACAGAATGGAACCCTGCGGAACGCCGCAGGACAAAGCGCTGGGGCAAGATGTTTCAGCTCCCAGCACTACCCGCTGACTTCTCCCCGAGAGGAATGAACAGAACCATTAAAGAACGGTCCTGTCCATCCCCCCAGGTCACGCAGCCATCTGAACAACAGCCCATGGTCCATGGTATCAAAAGCGGCCGAGAGATCTAGCAGGACAAGAAATGTCAAACGTCCTGTGTCCATCTCTCAGCGGAGGTAAGGGTTTCTCAATACTACACAACCCCTTTCTTCTGGGGTGGGGGCAACCTGATCCTCCTGTTCTTTTATAAGGTCTGTAGTTTGAGTATTTATCTCTGGGACAACCATTATAACCTTGGCCTCTAATTGGGCTACTACTGCAGGGCCCAGTTGCACCTGACATGGAGGAGGGAAAATTGCCCTCATGGACTGTCCGATAAACTGCACAGGCTCTCCCAGTTCTTCTTGTGCTGGGTAGCGGACTGCTGTCCAGTCTATGTCGGATCTATTCTCAAATGAGTAGCCTTTGTTCTTAGTCCCTAGACTCTTGGTCTGGTAGTCCAGTGTGGCACAAACAAGACTGTCCCTAACTGTATCGATCTTCCGAACCAAGATATTTTGATCTACCACTGACAGTGCTTTAAATGAGGATACTACTGGCAGATTCCCCCACACTAACTGTCGTATTTTCCAGGAGGTGCTTTATGGAGTCAGGAAATGAGCACATATTTGTAGAACCTCCTTCCTTGCCTATTGTTTGGGGACCACAATACTTTTTAACACACCCAAAGGAGCTGCCATCCTTGGTTTCTGCTGACCCCCAAACCTCCTTACTCACAATTACTTCCATATCCTCCTCCTGCTGCTCAAAATCATGCCCTGGCATAATTGCAGTTGCCTGCTTCTACCCAACAGTAATACAGTTAGGTGATTACAGGTAGTGTGGCAGAGGGAGATATGCATAGGAGCTATTCCCTCCACGTTTCTTACTATGCCTCAGCGAGGGAGGGGAGTAGGGGGGCTTAGCCCTTTCATACTCCCCATTTGCAAAAACTCTATCAATAGATATGCCATGGGCTTTCAGATGTTTCCTTGCCTTAAACATCTTTTGAACACATATATTAGAGGAAAAAAGATTTTTACACAGCTACTGTGTTGGCTCTGGTGCAGCTGCTCTATGTCAGCTACGTCAACCAGACCCGTTTTGACTCTTGTAAGACAGGAGATATAATCAATAACCTTATGCATGCTGTCCCATTGGGGTAGTCCCCTACTACTCATTGAGCGTGCCTTAACCCATATAGCACATTCATCAAACCTTGACACATGACACACAACAGCAAATGAGTTATTTTGCAACATACAACCTCCTACAGCGAACAATCTTCTTTGAATGTTTGCTAACTGAATATCCTAATTCCTGGAGACTTTTATTAGATTATCTTTAGGCTTTGTGTCATATAGATGATCCATCTTATCCAGTAAATCCTTCAATTGGGCCCTCACCCACAGAACCGGGTCCCCCTGATCTGTAATATTTTTTTAAAATAACAAAATAGTTTTAGCAATTAAATGGCACTGTGCCTTCAATGTAGTTCCCATGTCAAGGCCACCATGATCTCCACAAGGGCTTCCAGATCCGGCCTCCTGCGGGGCTGCCCCTTTAGTCTTACTCCCGGGGCCTACTACCCTATCCTTCTCGGCAAACGGGCAACTATGTCCATGCTCCAATCCAAAAAGGGTCGAGTAGCAGTTCAATGTCATTACTGCTGGCACCATATTCGCCCCTAACAAATTCTTCCTCTGATACTTCCAATTAGGCATTTCAGCATCAAGGGGGGAGTCCACCAAATGCTGCCATTTTTTCTCCATGTCTAATCGCTGGCCACCCATGACCCGCACCTAAGGCCGTGCACACAAGGGCGCACCCTTGTGCGTGCAGCCCTTAGGAGCGCGGCCCCTGACGTGTGCCTCTGGAGCTGCCGGAGGCACCCGGGCGACCCTTATGGCCAGTTCGTGTGAAGCAGCTGGTGCCGCCAAAGCAGCTGGTGCCAAGCCACTCATCTCAGGTGCTCTCAATCAGCTAGTATCTGCGCCTCTGTCCATCAGCGCTGCTTGTTTCAGAGAAAACAACCCCCAGCTCCATAATACCGCTAAACACTGGTGACTGACTCTCCTGTGTCCCAGCACGGGCACTCCGTTCCACCTCACCTGCCTCGTTCTGCTGCCGTAGGCACCCGAGTGACCCTTATGGCCGGTACGTGTGGGCGTTGTTCCGCTGAAGCAGCTGGTGCCAAACCACTTGCCTCAGGTGCTCTCAATCAGCTAATATATGCGCCTCTGTCCATCAGCACTGCTTGTTTCAGGGAAAACAACCCCCAGCTCCATAATACCGCTAAACACTGGTGGCCAACTCTCCTGTGTCCCAGCACGGGCACTCCATTCTGCATCACCTGCCTCATCTACAGCAAATATTGTATCCAATGATTTCGCCTGCTGTCTGAGGCAGAGGAACACCCCTCTGCAAACAGTTACTTTCATCAAGAGGCCTTCAAGTGTTTACCTCAACATAATACAATCCCTTAAAGTCATTTCCAGCCAGAGAATCAGCCTCTGGCTGATCTCAGTCCCCATACAATAACCCAACTTGCCTTCACTTGCTGGAAGCTAGTCTGTCCTGGTGGCGGGTGGGTGGGTGGGTTGCAGGTTTATTTCCCCATATGCTTTTCCTTGTCAGGCCTCTCAGAAGCAACTTCCTGTCTCGATCCCTGTGGCTTTCATGCAAGATCTACTTTAGTATCATTGAGAAACCCTTACCCCCAGATCAGAAGCAGACAGATCCTATGGAAAGCACCCAATGACAGGTGGAGAAGAGGGTGGAGGCTGACAATGTTAGGGTAGATATGAGAGCTGAAGGGGTGGAGGGAGTCAAGACTTGGCAGCTTGCCTCTTGGAATATTGCAGGGTATGTAGCAAAATGCAAAGATTTGAATTGGATAGGGTATTTGAGGAGCTATGACTTTGTGCTGTTGCAAGAAACATGGTGCCACGCCAAAGGTCAGGTAGGGATCCAGGGCTTCTGAGCCTATTCTATGCCCAGAATTAAGGCAAAAAGCAGAGGATGGGTCTCAGGAGGGTTGGCAATCCTGAAATCAGATAAGAGTGAGGGAAACCTCTTACCACTCCCATTATAGGCAGGAGTTCCAAATAGGGCTGCTGGAAGTGTTGGGGGAACAAATATTGCTGGTAAATGTATATATCCCCCCGATTAACTCCCATTTTTATGATAATAACATCTGGGAGATTTTGGAAGGAGTAATTGAGAATTTACTGGCTCAATACCCAACGGCAACCTTTTTAATGGCTGGGGATTGGAATGCCAGGCTTGGCGTAGTAACTACCATGGGAGGGGAATCTGCTTTAGGGACAGAGGGAGAAAGCTTGGATGCAGTTCAAAGGATCAAGTTAGAAACCATGCTGGTGTTTCTATGAATAACCTACTCTGGGTAAGTGATCGGATGGTGTTCAATGGGAGGGGTATGTTAAACCCGGAGGGGGACTTTACCTTCATTAACAAAAATGGGAGTAGCATAGTGGATTATATGGTTGTTAGAAGTCCACCATGCACAAAGGGGATGATAGAAGTAGGATCCCTCTGGAAGGAGGGAGTGTGGGTAGGATCAGAGTTCGCTGGACAAATTATATCTTGGTAAAATTCTTAGATACTATATGGGGTTTAGAGTATATAAGACTGCCCTCCATACAATTGTGGGAACTGAAAGACCTTAGCGAGTGATATGCATCTTTGATGGCAAGTTTAAGGAATATACCATCTCAGAACAATTGCCAAAGCAGAGGAGAAATTAAGACATGGTTTGACAGGGAGTGCTGCGAATCCAAGCGGCAGCTGGCCTGTGCCAAAATTACATGGGCAAATATGTAATATCGAACAACCCCCCCCCCAGGGATTATCACCCTACCTCCCCACCCAGGGATCGCCTACCTTGAGCTCCGAGCAGTGGCGGTCCAGCGGCTTCAGCGCTGGCTGTGGATGCCGGCTTCAGCATGCTACTAGGCCTTCCGGGGAACTTCCGGAATGTCCCTGGAAGGCCTAGTAGTATGCTGAAGCCGGCAGCCACAGCCAGCACTGAAGCTTCCAGGCCACTGCCCGAAGCTCAAGGTAGGCGATCCCTGGGTGGGGAGGTAGGGTGATCCCTGGGGTCGGGGGGTGTTAAACCACCCCAGGGATCAGTATAGTGCCGGTACTTACCTGCTGCTGGCTGGTGCTGGCTCTGGGTTGCCAGCGGCACCCCGGAGCCCGGCGCACTAGGGGACTTAGGGGAATTTTTTTTCAAATCCAGGCTGGGCAGGGTGGGTGGGGGGGTGTCCCCCTTGCACCTGCACAGTCTGGGAGGGGGAGCGGGGAGGTTTTTGGTTTTTTTCCATTGATTTCAATGGGGACACAGTTCCCCATTGAAATCAATGGAAAAGATCTGGTACCGGTAGTAATCCGGTAAACCAGGGTTTTTTAATCCGGGAACCGGTAAAACCGGTATCCGGTATTTGCCCTGATGTCCGACCCCTAATATGGGTTGCGCACTTTGAGAAATTCTTCAGTATCAAGGAGGGTGAGGAAGAGGTTGAAGAAGTCATGGAATATGGTGTAAGTGATGAGATTAGAGTTCCTTCCTCTCCAAATTTTGTTGAGACAGTTGACGAACAGGAAGTGGTGGAGGTGATCCAGTCCCTAAAGCAGAACAAGGCTCCAGGTAGTAATTTTACGGTGGCGGAGGCTTTGCAGGCCAGCACTGAGTGGTGGGCCCCAGTGCTGATGCACCTCTTCACTAGTATAAACAGGCTACAGAATGTGCCGCAAGAATGGGGGGTATCCATCATTGTCCCATTTTTAAAAAAGGGGGACATTAGGGATCCATGTTACTGACCCATAAGCCTTTTACCAGTTATGGGGAAAGTGTATTCTAGAATACTGTTAAAACAACTAGAACAATGGGTGGAGGAGCAAGATCTTATTCCCCAAGAACAATTTGGTTTTCCTAGGAATCGATCAACAATAGATAGCTGTTTTATGTTATCACATATCATTGCCAAATATGTAACAATAAGATCTGGTAAACTTTTTCTTGCCTTCATAGACTTGTAGGCCTTTGATTTGGTCCCAAGGGTCAGGCTGTGGCAACATCTGCAACGGTTAGGTATCAACAAAGTTTTGCTGAGTCTGATTGTCAGTATCCACTCTGAGAACTAGGCCAGGATTAGTCTGGGAGCGGACGGCTCAATATCCAAATTAATTCTCATACAGAAGGGGGTTAGACAGGGGTGCGTGCTTGCACCCCTGCTCTTTACTATTTATCTTAGTGATTTGCCCCATACTCTGGCTATGGAAGATTGTAATTTACTGAAAATCTAGAACAGGGTAATCACTACCCTCATGTATGCCGATGATGTGGTCATTCTGTCACAATCTAGGAAGGGACTATTCAAACAACTAGAAAAGTTGGGCTCCTACTGTAAGGAAAAAGGGTTAAATATAAATGATCAAAAATCGCAGATAATAGTAGTAGGGAAGAGAGTCCCCAAATACAAGTGGGCTATAGGGATTAACTCGCTTCGGCAGGTGGATTTCTATCTGTATCTGGGGATTATGTTTTCAAGTAATGGTGCTTGGGAAAGGCATCAGAAGCTTGTGACCACAAAGGCTGTGGCAAAGGTCACAGTTGTGGCAAATGGAATATTAAGACTAGCCGCGAGATCCCCCGGGATTAATATTTCATCTATTCTGGACATCTTCAAAGCCAAGGTGAAAGCTCGGTTGCTCTTTGGTACTGAGATTATGGTGATGCAGTCCCTGCAAACCCTGGAGGTTGTGCAGAATAAATTTCTCAGTGGGTTGCTACGAGTCCCTTGGGGAAGTCTGCGGGCGGTACTTAGAGCAGAAACAGGTATTATGCCTATAGCCTATTTAGCCAAACAATCAGTAATTAGGTACTGGGCTAGGGTCTGCCTGCAGGGGAAGGAGGCGTTCTCTATGCTAAGCCTGAAAGAAGAACTAGGCCACTTAGGAGCATTATGCTACCCTTGGATAAGGAGGGTAACTATGGATATGGGAAGTTTGGGTCTGTCCTTCTCCTTCCTGGGAGGGAAGGCTATACCCCTTCAATGGGATATAGTTAGGTCTAGAATGTCAGACATTGTTAGCCAAGAGGACCTTGCAGTAATCTCAACATGGAAAGTAGCCCCTTGGTTACACCTTTTTAATTGCAACATGGCTTTGAAAGCTAGTTGGATAAGTTGGGAGATTTAACTTCTAGACAAAACTTTACTTCACTGCATTTTCAATCTTTCCCGTCTGCAATGGTAGTGGGGAGATATAATAAGACTCCACAAGAGAGTTGAGTTTTCTATTGTGGGGGCTGGGAAATTGAGGACCTGAAACATGTTATGTTAGATTGCTCTATGTATAGTGATGTAAGAACTATCTGGATCGATCCACTATTGGAGGGAAATACCCTGGGCACAGTCGAGGGCAAGTTAAAATTTATGCTAGCCACTAAGGTCGAGCCCACAATGAGAGCGCTTACCTCATTTATGTTTTTAGCCATGAGACTGAGAGATAAAAGGTTAATGGAGAATGATGTGGCTAAAGACTGATTTAGGGGTTCATCAGGCCCTAACAAGTTCATGCTAGGGTCCTAAATGACAAAAGGGGAGGGAGAAGAGATTTATTTATGCGTATAATAGAATGGATTGGGTTATGCATGTATTTGTATTGTTTTATTGTTATTTCCATTAATATTACTATGTGCTATCTTTTAGTTTGTACGTGTTTTTTTTATTAGGGCCATGGTGAGAGCTAGTGCCTTTTGTAATAAATAAATAAATAAATAAATAAATAATAATCTCTTGGCGGAGATCGTCGAACAAGACCACCAACGCTGTCTTGGTGCCATAGCCAGGGCAGAACCCAGATTGAAAAGGGTCCAGGAAACCAATGCTGTCTAGATGCGCCTGGAGCTGGATCACCACCGCCCGCTCAATAACCTTCCCTAAAAAGGCCTTCATGAAGGATTTCAAGGCCTTCATGAAGAAAATGAGCCAAGCCTTTGATGATTCTCATCAATGAAGTACTTCAGAAACTACTCACCTAGTCCTTAGGCAAGGGCAGAGGCCGGCCATTGAGAACGCATCAGAATTCAATGGATGGGCTGCAAATACATAGTTGAATGACCCGGCAGTGTGGGTCTTGATATGGCAGGGCCTCAATGAAGAGCTAAAGGATGAACTGGCTTCTATTCCCCCCGCCCAATACACACACTCTGGAGGCCATCATTGACCTCACTATCCAAATAGACATTTGGCAGGAAGAGAGGAGAAAAGAAAGAGCATAGGCCACTAGGCCCATGCTGACTCCCTGAAGATTTCTCCTGGCTTGAACTGCTTCACTCCTGCTGCCTGAACTGATGCATGTCGACTGGATCGGGAAATGATGTCTCACCCCGGAAAAAATTATCACTGGGAAAAGGCTAATCTCTCTCTCTACTGTGGGGAGTCAAGGCATTATGCTAGAAACTGCTCCAATAAGCATAGTTGAACCATCCCTTTGGGGAAAGGATAGGGGCCAGCATAGTTAGGGATTTCGATGTTGGCCCTGCCCAGAGAGCACAGATATACTGACTCTCCATCAACAAATGGGCTGTGCTCTTTGGTTACCCTATGTGTGACACTCTTTCCGGACTCTGGCTGTAGCATAGTCCTTCAGTCCCTAGGAGAATGTGGGGCATCTGGCTCCTATATGGATCCAATATAGATCCTATATAGATACAATGCTACCATTTTCCCATACAGGCCAAGCTCGTGCCAGAATTGGTAGAGACCATTGATGGGTCACTGCTTGCCTTCCTCTGGCCATTGGCAGACCCAGACCCAGCCTGTATTACTTCAGATTGCCAACCATAGGGAGTGGATCCAGCTGGACCTCATCCCCTTCCCAAGGCATCTGATGGTTTTTGGCCTAACGTTGTTAGTGTGCCATCAACTTATCATAAATTAGAGACAGTGCATGGTTTCCTGCCACTGCCAGCAGCAATGCTTACTTACTAGGGGTGGGACTACTGGATCATCTGGTGTCCGATACTGCCGGTATTTTGGTGTACCGGCAGAATCTGATTATTCCGGTATTTTGGGTCCAGTACCGGATCCTGCCTCATGTCGGATTTTTTTACGTTCAAATGAAGGGCCGCAATGTAAAAAAAACAACACAAAAAACCCCAAACACTTTCCCTCCCCAAGTCCAGGCTGCGCGGGTGGAAAGGGGGACACCCCCCACCCACCCTGTCCAGCCTGGATTTTAATTTTTTTTCCCCTAAGTCCCCTAGTGTGCCAGGCTCCGGGCCGCCGCCGGTGACCCAGAGCCAGCACCAACCAGCAGCAGGTAAGTAACAGTACTGTACTGATCCCTGGGGTGGGGGTGGTTTAACACACACCCCACCCCAGGGATCACCCTACCTCCCCGCCCAGGGATCGCCTACCTTGAGCTCCGGGCGGCAGTGGCGGCGGTCCAGCGGCTTCAGCGCTGGCTGTGGCTGCCGGCTTCAGCATGCTACTAGGCCTTCCTGGGAACTTCCAGAAGTTCCCTGGAAGGCCTAGTAGCGTGCTGAAGCCGGCAGCCACAGCCAGCGCTGAAGCCTCTGGACCGCCACCGCTGCCACCCGGAGCTCAAGGTAGGTGATCCCTGGGTGGGGAGGTAGGGTGATCCCTGGTGTGTGTGTGTGTGTGTGTGTGTGTGTGTTAAACTACCCCCCACCCCAGGGATCAGTACAGTACCGGTTCTACTTACCTGCTGCTGGCTGGTGCTGGCTCTGGGTCACTGGTGGCAGCCCGGAGCCCGGCTCGGCGCACTAGGGGACTTAGGGGGAAAAAAATTAAAATCCAGGCTGGGCAAGGTGGGTGGAGGGTGTTCCCCCCCTTCCACCCACACAGTCTGGGAGGGGGGAGGTTTTTGTTTTTTCCATTGATTTCAATGGGGACACAGTTCCCCATTGAAATCAATGTAAATGATCCAGTACCCGTAAACCAGTATTAATCCGGTAAACTGGGTTTTTTAAATCCGGGAACCAGTAAAAACGGTACCCGGTATTTGCCCTGATGTCCCATCCCTAAATACTTACCATACTGCATGCATAACTGGACATAGCCACCCTTAATTTGGTGACTCCTTCTAGGGTTATGGAGCTGGTGCCACTATAGTTCTCTGATTTATGTGACATGTTCAGTGAGTGAGGAGTGGCGGTACTACTACCCCGTCAGGAATACAGCTATCCTATAGATCTGGTGCCTGCAGCAACAGTATTTTTGGTTGCATCTACACCCTGTCTCCTCCTGAGCTCAAGGTGCTTTGGGCATACCTTGATGAGAATCTACAGGGATTCCTCTACCTGTTGGTTTCCCCAGCCGCCCCCTCGCTCTGTTCATCCTCACCCAAGAAGGATGGCTTTCTAAGACCCTGCATTGATTAGCGGGGTCTGAACCAAGTGACTGTCAAAAACTGCTACCCAGTTCCACTAATTCCTGAACTGCTCAGTTGCCTATACCAGATCACCATTTTTACTATGTTGGACTTGTGGGGTGTCTACACTCGGGTGGGTGATGATTGGAAAATGGCAGCCCATCCCCAGTACAGCCTATGTAAGTACCTCATTATGGGACAGTCACATGGTACCTGTGAGGAAGATGGTTGCCTAGTTCCTGAGTTCCTCACTCCTGTCAAGATAATTAATCTCTAACTATTATTTTTACCACAAACTGGCAATAAGTTTGTCAGGAAAGTTGAAATTAGTTGTCTGGATTAATATTGAGCTGGTAAATATGGATAAGAGTGAAAAAGCAAAAGGCAACAAATGGTTTAAACCTGACTTCCCTCAGAAGCTGAAGGAGGCTGCGGCTTCACCCCAGCAGAACTTTGCTCAAGATATTGCAGCTGAAGGAATTCCTCACAGACAGACTGGATACATTGTCAGGTGATATTCACTGTCTTTCTAAAGACATTTCTGATATAAAATCACAAATGACTCATTTGGAAAATGAGCTGCAAAAGACTGACATAGAAAGCAATGAAATTAAAGATGACAATGCTGCCTTAAAACTTAGATTGGAGAAGATAGAACACAAGCAGGATGATTTAGAAAACAGATCACGAAGAAACAACATCGGCCTTCTGGGGGGTGTTGAAGGTTCAGAAGGTAAGGACATGATTAGCTTTCTCCAGAAGCTGCTCTCTGATATACTCAAATTGGACTCCCAGCTCCCCCCTTTGGACATTGAGAGGGCTCACCGAATCCCTGGTCCTAGAAGGCAAGGGTCTGACAGGCCCAGGCCCATTATCTTCAAGCGGTGGAGATTCAGTGACAAAGTCTTGCTAATGAATGCTGCCAGAAAAGCTGGGAACCTCAGTTACAAAGACCACAAAGTTTCTCTTTTCCCAGACTTCTCCGCAGAGCTCAGCAAAAAGAGGACTGCATTTAATGGCATAAAGCAAATTCTGAGGGGAACTAATGTGAGATACAACATCAAATATCCATCCACATTTACAATGGACTAGCAGGCTCCACAAAATTCTGCAGAACCCCCTCCGAGGCCTGGGAAACACTGCAGAGGCTAAGGCCAGATCTCACCAAGGGCAACAGAATGGCTTTTTCATCACAAAAGAATATCTCAGGCAGACTAAAACTCAAACAATCACATATTTAGTTATTGTTTACTGCAACAAGGATTCCACTGAAACAAAAGATTTAGTTGATTTCTCCTAGTGCTTATTTTTGACAGGCAGACAGCTAGGCCTAACTGTTTAGCCCCTTCAGACATGAAGCAGCTGCTTAGCTATAATCTGGAGGTTTTTTTATATCACCATCTGCTGACAGAACTGTAGCTTACACTAACTGTCAAAGTAACCAGACAAATATAGTCTCTAAGTCCTGTCTTTAATGAACTGTTCTTTGGAACACCGCTTTGAAGTACTGAAGCGTTGAAGATCCTAGCCAAATATGCTTTTGTTTATTTAGTCAGTTTGTATATTTAATACATTTATCATCCTACATTGTTTTTAATTGCGGTATTTAGTATTCTACTAAATACCAATTATCAGAATGGATGGTAACTTTAATAGCACTAGTCATTCAGCTTTACACAATGTTTGTTATAATATAAATTATCTAACAGTGCAATTTTCTTCATAATGTTTATATTCTTCTGTATTTGATTAGTTAAAATTAATGGTAAGCTTATTTGTGGTTAACATGTCACTGTACATGCATGAATATTTCTGTATCTAGAAACTTACATGCTTACATACTGTTCAATGATATGAATTTCATAAAGTTAAAATACATTTTTGTTTACGGATGTTTAAGATATTGATAGATAATATGGGGAAAAAGGAAACAGATGGAACTGGGCCCATCTGGGATCTGAATGTGCCCACGTTGGCTTATCTTAAGTTTATTTAGTTGTTTACTTTTGAAAACATATGGTCCAGGATTTGTGATGTTTACCTATCGGTGTTTTTGTTTACCTGATATCCCAAAAGGCTCAATTGAGGGCATACCTTTTCATAATTTAAAACAGTATCTAATATGCATAAACAGAACTCGTATCTTGTTGAGGTGGTCCATTGTGTCAGCATGGAGGCATATATTAAAATAGGCGTTTATGCTTGTAATCATTTATTGAAATCTCACTATGTGTATCCTTAAAGTGTGCTCATGGAATGTGAGGGGACTTAATGAACCCTCTAAAAGAATTAAAGTTCTCAGGCATCTCAAATCCAAAAGATGTCAATTAGCGTTATTGCAGGAAACTCATTTATCAGAAATAGATGCAGATAGAATCAAGAAAATGTGGGTAGGTGTGGAGTTTCATTAATCTTTGATCTCTAAGAGTAGAGGCACTGCTATTTTGATCCATAAAAATGTAGCCTTTCAGCTTATACAATCTTGGTCTGATCCTGAAGGAAGATATGTTCTTCTTGAAGGCTGCTTTAACTGAAAGCGGCTAATTTTGGGAAGCATTTATAATCCAAGTGGAGGGAATGCTGAATTTTTCAAGGATATAGCAGACTATCGCTATGAAAAAAGATATTCCTATCATACTGGGGGGCTGACTGGAATAATACACTTGATAGACATCTGGACAAATCTAATTTTGTGAGATCCAGCTCACAAAAAGCTATAGAACAACCATTACCATTAATGAAAGAGCTTTATTGAAAAGATATATGGAGGCTGAGAAACCCAAAGGAATGTGACTATACGTATTTTTCCACTGTTCATTCATCTTATTCCAGAATTGATTTTTTCCTTGTGTCTTCTATGTTGATCCCTGCATGTCTAGAGGCAACTATAGGTAATATACTAATTTCAGACCATACCCCAATTGTACTAACTGTAGATACTAGTTATGCTTTGCTAAAGTCCTCTAGATAGAAGCTAAACACTTCGCTCCTAAAGGACCCAAATTTTTGTTGCACAATTGAACTGGCCATTTCTAACTTCTTGCAAGAAAATACACATTCAGTTGCTTCAGATGTCATTCTGTGGGAAATGCTGAATGCTATTATCAGTAGTGAATGTATACAATATGCCTCTCAAAAAAAGAAAGAGAGGCTGAAGCTGCTAGACGCTTTGACTAAGGAAATAGATGACTTGGAGTGAATTCACAAGACTGACCCAAATAATGGAAGCATATTGCATTCTTTAATCAGCTCCAAACATAAATACAATGAATGTCTGTCCTCCCAAATTGAGTTTATGCTCAACAGGGTAAAACAAAACTACTATGAATGGGGAGACAAAGCTGGTAAATTACTTGCTAGAAGACTGAAGACAGAGCTCGTCAGCAACAATATCTCATCCCTCATACAAGAGGATGGAAGTTCCATCCTTGAACCAATGGATATAAACAAGTAATTTAAGCAATTTTATCAAACTTTGTATAATTCGGACAATAAATTTGATACTAAAAAATTTGATCATTTCACTGAAGGTCTGCCATTTAGGACCTTAACTTCAGAACAGGCATCTCTCATGGACAAAGCTATTTCAATACAAGAGATTGTGCAGGCTATAAATAACATGAATTCTGGCAAAACCCCTGGAATGGATGACTTTCCAGTAGATTTTTACAAAGTATTTTGTAATCAATTATCTCCCATTCTTTCAAAAGTTTTCAATAAAATGTTCCAAAAAGCAACTGTGTCTAGTGACATGAGAACTGCCTTGATCACCTTAATATTGAAGAAAGACAAAAATGGGCACAGTTGTGGTGACTTTCGTCCTATTTCCCTGTTGAACACAGATTATAAAATCATTACTAAAATTTTAGCGACAAGGTTGAGCACTGTTATTCCATCAATTGTACATGCAGATCAGGTTTGTTTCATAAGAGGAAGATTGTCTGCTGACAATACAAGAAAAATCTTCTACTTGATTCAGCAAGCTCAAATGTCAGAAACTTCTTATGTAGCCTTATCTCTAGATGCAGAGAAGGTTTTTGATTTAGTTGAATGGCCCTTCCTGATGAC
The DNA here is from genome assembly GCA_003113815.1 of Sphenodon punctatus. NCBI lineage: Eukaryota > Metazoa > Chordata > Lepidosauria > Sphenodontia > Sphenodontidae > Sphenodon > Sphenodon punctatus. Next base: position 4,078,414 of record QEPC01014615.1, read on the forward strand.
AGGCCTACAGAAATATGGATTTGGACCAGCATTCCTAAACTGGATTAAGATATTATACAACTCGCCTCTTGCTTCAGTGTTGACTAATGGAATAATCTCTTCTACATTTCAGTTAGAAAGGGGGACACGACAAGGCTACCCCCTTTCACTGCTCCTCTTTAATTTATCTCCTGAACCACTACCAATGTATATTCGCCAGTTTTCAGCCATACAAGGTGTGACTATAAATAAAAAAGAGTATAAAATTATTTTATATGCAGATGATATTTTTGTAATTTTAAAGAATCCATCCACATCAATTCCACCATTACTAGCATCAGTGGACATTTTTGGAGAGATCTCTGGCTTTCGTATTAATTGGAATAAAACCCACATAATGGATGTGTCCAAAAGATCAGATCCATCACAGTTCCAGCATTTCCATTTTCAAACTTGTAAAGAAATTACTTACTTAGGTGTCAATATCAGTTCTAATCTCTCAAAAATCATCCCTACAAATGTAGACTTTGTCTTAAAGAAAATATCCACCGACATAGAAAGATGGTGTCTCCTCCCACTAGTTTTATTGGGAAGCATAGAAATAGTAAAAATGAATATTTGCCCAAGACTAACATATGTTTAACTTACTTCCTTTAAAAGTACTTGCCTCCCTTTTTGCTCAAATAAATAAGCTTTTTACACAATTTATATGGGACAGGAAACCACCTTGGCTGTCACACAAAACTCTTAAAAAGTCCTGGACAACTGGAGGTATGGGTATGCCAGATCTATATCTCTCTTACTTGGCATTTCACATGCGCTCTATTGTAAGATGGTTCATCTTCAATGGCTTTCCATATACACCTGTTTGGTTGGAGATTGAAAAAAGCTTAGCTATACCTTTTGGTTCTCTCTTTGCTTTTCCATATCTTAAGAGGCTACCACCACCCTTACAAAGGAATCTAGTTGTTTCATCCTGATGGAGCATACTCCAGCATGTCAAGGGACTTACAGGATCAGTCCTTACAAATTCACCTCTTGTTTCTCTATGGGATAACCCACGTATCAGGATCAAAGGCAGTTCCACGCTGAAAATGACTTGGACAGAAAAGGGGGTAACAAAAATTAAAGATTAAATGGAAGGTGATAACCTGGCCTCATTTGATTATATTCTTAACAAGTATCAACAACCAGCATCACACAGAAATTTCTTCTCTCAACTATGCACTGGGATTCAGAAACAGTTAGGGAATACTTGGTCCGATGTAAGTCTTTCATCTCTAGAAGAGCACATTAAGAAATATTGAAAAATGAGACATTTTGCAGGAATAACTATAGATGGCTTAATGCTTCCCAGTACCCTATCAATCTTAACCTAAAAGACAAGTGGGAAAGAGAGCTAAGTCTTAAAATATCATTAGAAACCTGGGAAAATATTTGGCTTAATATCAAAGGACTTCTAGCTCTTTAGCTTTGTGATTTTTTCAGAACAAAATATTAAACAGATACTACTGTACTCCAGAACGCATGTTTAAGGCTGGAATGACAACACAAAGTGAATTCTGGAGATGTAAGCAGCCACATGCTAATCTTTCATACATCCTTTAGAGTTGACAAAAAGTGCAAATGTTCTGGAACAATATATTCAGTGCCCTATCAAAACCTTTGAGTGTTACTATCATTCCTTCTGTGACCCTATGTGTCCTTGGTGTGTTTGATAAGTTAATTTTACCGGTTAACAACAGGAAATGGATTTCAGTGGCTATTCTGGTAGCTAAAAGAGTTATCCTGAGAAAATGGAAGTCTGAATATCCTCCAGTATATCCTGACTGGTTGAGTGAATTCTGTACCACTACCTTAATGGAAAAAATGACATTGTGTAATAGAAAGGCTTGGGAAAAACATGAGGTTGTTTGGTCACACATGCAATAGTTGCATAACATTTCTTCTAATTAATTTAATAATAATTTATAACATTCCTTGCAGATTGTATTTATCCATTATGCTCTCACATACATAGGTATTTAAATCTATTAACAGTTGTTGCCTTATGGGATCAGGTGTGTTTTTTGGAGCGGGGGGGCAGTGGGAGTTGGGGGATGGAAGGGTTCCTTAAGTTTTTGCATAATGACAATTTAATTTTTCTATGTGTGATTCTTGTTTATATTCTAATGATATGTCTACTTTTTGTCTTATGTGTTTGTACAGTTAAATATAAACAATATTTTTTTTAATTTTCTTTTTAAAAAGTTCCTCATTATGCCCTTCAGGTTATCCAAAGCTCTGGTCACATTCCAGCAGTTCATTAATGAGGTTTTACTATACTTTTCTAGATGTTTATATGATTGTCTACTAGGATGCTACCATGTTTTCTGATTCCTGGAAGCAACGTATTACCCATGTTCAGAGAGTACTGCAATGCTTATGTGCATGCATATATGGGAACACAGGGTTATTTCAGACGTGATGTGGTGAAAGTCACCACAGTGAATCCCACCCCGGGGTGAATGGCTTCACTGCGGGCTGTGGTGAGACACGCGGCCCCAATAGACGGAACAGGGGCGGCACCACCACCCAGGGCCAACCGGAGAGACCACTGGCTGGGGAAACCCAACAGACTTGACGTGGTGGTGAAAACTGTGGTGGGACGCACAAGGTCACGTGGAGGCAAACATGACCGCCGGAGGGCAAATGAAGCCAAGGATGGTGGAGGGCCCCACCCAGGGAAGGGAAACACGAAGGGAGGTGGTGGAGGGAGCTGCAGTGTGAGCAGCGCTTGCAAACAGCGGCCGCACGGAAGGCTCGCACACTTCAAAACGAGAAGCGCGCACACACAAACGAAGCAGCATGCCCACACAACAAAGGGGAGCCGAGCAGGGGGGCAGAGGGAGGCACACACCGGGGGGGACAGGGAACCTCCTGGCTGGTTGGGCATATGGGAGGAGGGGTGGTGGTGAGGGGCCGGCACGGCCAGCCCACCAGGGGGTGGAGGGGGCAGGAGCCCAGCCTGCAAGGGGAAAGGGGACCCAGCACCCCAAGGAGACAACACAAGGCACAGTGAAGTGCATCAGGTGTTTATTGAGGACACAAGCAGCACCGGCCCAGCACAGAGATAGACAGCATGAGAGCGCATGGGGCCAGGGCGTGGGAAATGGGGCAGCAGCAAGGGGGGCACGGGACCCAGTCCAGGAGGGGGGAACCAGCACCATGGCCCACCACAGAGCCAGGGTCCGATGGGGAAGCACACCTAGTGTGTGAGGGGTGGCACCAGATGAAGGCACAGAAAGCTCCCCCCACCCGCCTGGGGGAGGAAGGGCATGTGGGGCCCCCAGACACACTCTCCAAGGCAGCCAGGGGGCCGGTGGAAGTCAGGGCCACAGTCAAGGGCCACCAAGGCAGGGGAGCAGCCCCAGCCCCATGGAACAGGGGCCCCCAGGCCAGGGGCAGGAGAACGAGGCACAGGGGTGGGTGAGGCAGCTCACAGAGACAGAGGGCTGTCAGCAACATGGCCACAGGAGGCCACACGGAGGGTTCCAGGGTGGCGGCAGCAGGTCCCAGGTGAGAGGGAGACAGGCAGGTGGGTGGAGGCGGGTCACAGGGGGTCCAGTCATCCCAAAGAGGCAGCAGGCATTGGTGCAAACACCCAGGCCACAGGCAAAAGGAGGGCACTGAGGAGGCAGCTGGATGTCAGATGGACCCAGTGTCCCCTACACCCAGTTGCCGGGGATCCCATCAGGTGAAGGGGGCAGTAGCGACAGCAGGTGCACGTAACAGGGCCATTGCCACAGTTATCGGCAGAAGCCACGGCTGGCCATGTGGAAGCAGATCAGGTAGAAGGCTTCAAAGGAGACAGGCAGGTGGGTGGAGACGAGTCACAGGGGGTCCAGCCATCCCAAAGAGGCAGCAGCTCATCCCGAGTTGCACATCAGAGTGGCTGCACACCTCTGACAGGACAGTCAGCTCTGGGCCAGAGGGGGGGGCAAGTCATAATCAGCCTCAGGGGGCCAGGGCAGGTGGGACAGCTCCAGGAGATGGTAGTAGGCAGCCCCACAGAGTGCGGATACCCATGGGCACCCTGCAGCTGATGAAGTAGGACACAGCCATGGCAGGGCCACCCTCACACAGGCAGGTCACGTATCCCGGGAAGGCGCACACACACACACAGAGTGGAGGCCATCTCAGCAGGACTCCATGGTGCAAGGCCCCCCAGCATGTCCGGTAAGCACCCCTCAGGGAAGGGGGTGAGCCCCAGCTCCTCACAGTGTACGCAGAAGTTGCCAGCTGTCATGACATAGCCAAAGCACAGCATACCAAAGCTCAGGCACTGATAGGCATCCGGCCATATGGGCAAGGAGCGCAGGCATCACTGAATGATGGGAAAACACCACAGGTCACAAAGGGCCATGCTCTCGCGGGCACTCCAGGCTCAGACAGAGCCCCTGGAGCCTCCGAGCAGGACCTCGGACTGAGATGCAGCTGCCATGGTACAGCTCCTGGAAGGTCTGAGTTGCAGCGGCCGTGGGGGCAGCATGGGATGCCGGGCCAGGGGTCTGGACAGGAAGACAGGGGCTTCCCAGGGTGACAGATAATAGAAGGACTGGAACAATGGGGCTGCCGTGGAGGAATTTGAAGGGAGTGGGCAGCACACATCTGCCAGGATGCAAGGCCGGACAGCCCCACGCATACACACCTGCAAGTGGAGATATGAATGACAGCACGTTCTGGGAGAAACACCAGGCTGGGGGCCAAGGCCCAGCGCCGGGGGGCCGTATGGGGTACCCCCAAAGTTGGACCATAGCCAGTACTTTGAGGTGGGGCTCACAACCTTTGTGTGCCTGGTGCTGGACTTCTGTGAGGCTGTGGAGGGGGTATACACCTGTATGAAATAAAGCCCTCGGACAGGTTAAGCTGTGTCTATGACCATTTATTGTGCTCCCCCGGTCCTGCCCCATACCCCGGTACACCCATGTGCCTTTGTGTCCATCCCCCCTCTCACCTCCTCCATGGTGCCGGGTTCCCCCTGCTTCTGCTGCTGCTGCTGCTGCTGCTGCACCTCCTCCTCACCCTTTCGCTCCATCCTCTGCTCTGTTTCCTTCACCCTCCTCTCTATCGCCTGCTCTGCCATGTTCCCCTACTGCTGCCTGCCCTTTAAATCTCCCTCCGTGTGCCACTTGTTGTTGATTGCCTGGCAGCGGCACTGCATACCATCACCACGGTCCGTGGTCATTTCCTTTCACTGCAGCCAGGGTTTTCCCTTCCAACATTACTTTTCTTTCACCCCTGCCATGGTGAACATTCACCACGCTTCTGGACCTCCCGCCCTGACCTCAGGAAGTGTGGTTTGGTTTACCCTGGCCGGTGTTTGACTGTGGTGAACATCTGGATGCGGGCCAACAGACGTGCACGGCTCTTTCACCACCGCCCGCGTTTGTCTGAGGTTGACTGTGGTGAATGCCAAAAATGTAACGTCTGAAATCACCCATGGTGTGCTCCCCCAATTTGGGTCCTCCTTCGAACAGGGAACCCATTTGCCAGGCATTCACAGATGTGAAGAGGTAGGGCTGAAACAGCAAGCCACTGTGGTGACTTTTTCTGAGGGAAAAATCTATTCCGCAATGAGCATCATGGTGCAATAGAGATGTTAATTCCACTAATTTCATTCTGCTACTTCCAACGCTACTTCCACCATATAAAAAAATAGCGGAACAATGTTTCTTCTGACAGTTTCTATCTTCTGCAGTTTCCACCGGCACTGCGAAGTAGCAGAACAATGCTTATTCTGACAGTTTCTGAGATTGTTCCAACAGTATGCAGTATCCAAATTAGTGGAATGCCAGTGGAAAAGCTGCAGAAACTCGCGGGCAATTCCAAAATGGCAGAATGAAATAGCAGAATGGAAAATGGAGTTGTTGCTTCAGCCCTAGGCCTTCTCATTCACTCCCCTCCTCCCCACTCAGAAAAGGCTGAGCGGGGAAGTTTCCCATTTAGCTGAGTGGCACACAGACTGTGGAGAAGGAGAGAGCAGCCAGGAGTCCGGAGGAGCTGCAGTCTGGCCAGTGAGGTGAGTCAGCTCAGGGCCAGATGGTGGGATTGGCACCTGGGACACCCCAGGGCATCCTGGGGTGTCTCGGAATGGCCAAGCAATACCTGCATTTTTGGGCACCAGGTACCCAATGGGGGGATGGGTACCCCATCAGGTGCCCACTGGGAGTGCCCCAAAATATGGGTACTACCCATGGCTAGTAGTGGTGGGCATGTTATTTTAGTTATTACAGTAACAATAATGAAAATTGTCATTTTCATGATGCTTATTGAAATAATGAAAACACAAATTATAATAATGAAATTAGAAATGAAAATGACATTTTGTTTTTGAAATAAAGAAGAAAAACTGATAAATGTATTTCCAGTTATAACTTTTATGTTCTTTATTCACGTTTGATGAAACTTGGGAATATTGTATCCCCAATGGAGTTCACTATGTGTACCAATTTTCAAAATGATTAGATGAAGGGAACTGATTTTAGAAGCAATTTAATTTTGTGATTTTAAGAAAAGCTCAATACACATTCACAGCTACATATTTTTTAATCTCCACCCATGTTTCATGAATCATGTGAATATTATGTCCCTCCACAACTTTAACACTTCTGACAATTTTCAGAAATATTGGATAAAGGGTCCTGGTGGTATAAGACAGTAACTTGAAAATACATTTCCAGCTGTAAAATTTGTATATTCCATTCCATGTACACGATAATTGATAGGAATGTATCATATACCATTCCTGACATCTCTGCCAACCTACAGACAATTTGATAAAGAGACCCAATTTTATAAGCAATTGAAGTTGTGCCCTTGAAGACCATTATTCAGATAAATAGTAGCACATGCAGTGCCAGTCAGAGGCAAGCATCTGGCATGGCAGGGGGGGAGGGAGGCTGTAGGAGTTAGGATGTGAAGCAACCCAAAAGACTGACAGACATTCACTGGCCAATTACTGCATGTTTCTAGCTTTATAGGACCAATGGGTAGTGGCTTTGAGGCAGGTATAGGGGGCAGCCCTGAGGTAGGCATAGAAGGGACATATCTGGGACTTCGGGGATAGAATCCCAGAAATCAGGAGACATATTTTACACATCCAGGTTGGCCAATTATCATCGCAATCACATCCTGCAGCACTGACACAGAGGACATCAGAGAATCTCTATTAGCCACTTCCTAAACAGATGCTTCTGACTTCCCAGTAGCAAGTGGGAGAGAGATGTTGGGATGGTCACAACACAGAATGAGGATATTTGGTTGACATTTCTGCTGGCCAATTGTCATCACAAACCAATCTTATACCATAGTGACATGTAAGAGAATCCCTGGCATAGGCGCCTTCTCTGCATATGCTGTGCAGGCATATAAAATCAGGACCCTCTATCACATCTTTGGCAGAGATGATCATGAAAGTGTGATATAGATCCCTGCCAAATTTCATGTACAGTAGTTGGACTACAAAGATGTTACAGTCAGACATACATTTATAAGTTAATTTCTTATACCACCAGGACCCTTTATCCAATTCTTCTTAAAGTTGGCAGAGCTTGTAAATATGGGAAGGGGTATAAACTTGCCAAGATTAATCTACATTAAATGTGAGGCAAAGAATTTACACCTAAGAATGTATATGAAGATTTTTGCAAAATAAAATAATTTACCTGCTTCTAAAATAGGACTCCTTTATCCAATACTTTTGGAATTTGGTACACATACCGCTTTTCAGTGTAGGTATACACACTCCCAGTTTCAGCCAAATATAGTGTGGGGGGGGTATGTTACAGCAATAAATGTGTTTTCCATTTAAACCAATGGAAAATGAAATGAAAGCAAGAACAAAAATGACAATTTGGTATTTATGAAAATGAAAATTATAGATTTAAATAACAAAAATGAAATACAAAAACAAAAGTGACATGGGGTCCCTGGTGCATACCTCTAATGGGTAGACAAAGTACTACCCAATTCAGTTCTAATCTAGACATTTTTTGAAATAAATTGTAGTCTCCTTGAACACAGTTGTTCTTTATTATATTTAATATCCTCTTCCACTTTTATAGGGGAAATATAATGCAGGTCTGTTCAGCACTAGATAGCTGTTCAGTGTTAATTAGCTGTACAGTACTGACCCACTTCTAGATACTACTCTACTTTGGGCAAAAAGCATGTCTTCCAAGATGTCCAAATATGGGGGGATTTTACAGTTTTTATTTCAGTAATCACTACTTGGATGACAGATTGACAATCCAAGGTATCAAATTGTTGGATCTACACACAGGATGCTAGGATACCATATTTACCCTATCTGTCTTCACTTTTAACTTTTATTATGTAAATGTTCAAGAAGACAAACCTCCAACATCAAAGTCAAAGGTAGTTTTGTCATTGACTCAAATTAGGTGGTGGACTATGCCCTTAATCTTCGTTAGGTATAAGAAAATACCAGGAGAACAGTAGCATTAGTAGGAATGATGGCTTAGTTTCTCACAATGGAGCACTGGCAAAATCCTAATGTAAAGTGTTCCTGCTTCAAACTTTCTCTCCTCATTCTGGCCTGTTTGTTGCATTCTCTCTGTTGCTCTGATCCCGCACCACCAACATCCAAGGCATCTGGTTCAAGCCCAGTAGGAATTTTAAACTGCTTGTTTGGTTTTCCTAAACGTGAAACCAAGCTGCTCTCTCATCCCTGGTTTACATTATAAGGAATCAAAGTTACATGAATTCAGAATGGTCTTCTCCTCTCACTTCCACAAAAATATAATTTGAATGTTTTGCAAGTCTCACTACACATAATTTGTGACTGAGTGAGAAAAATAGGATCAATCTGAGGTCAAGCTCCTGATTTTGTCAACTTTCAGGATTCTTGGATCTCTATTCTCAAATAGCAGAAGGAATATTAATAGCAGATATCAATTCTGGTTTTTGCAGAACTAACTAGTTCCTACTGGAAGTACAGTGATCCATTTTTAAAATGCCTGTTCCAACAAAGAAGTTTCTGGTGCTACATCTAGAATCTAATTGTGGACCAATTTATATTTTCTAATCAGCAACAAAGTATGTCATTTTCTTTAAACAATGTAATGTATTAGTCATGTTGCACTGACGTTAGGCTGGCCTTTATGCACAAAAAGAGAACCAAATTGAAATTACATTAATCTGGTGTTGTTAGCAAAAGCATTTCATTGATTTACAGCACAGTTCAATATATGAACAAGATGCTATCAGGAACCCAGTGTTATCAGTCTGCCCACCAACCCTCTGTGGACTTTCCTTTAAGCGTCATTGCAGAATTAAACTTTCATTGGCAAGGCTATTAACACACATCAGATACCACAAAATATTTAAGTTGTTTGTTTTCCCATCATGCTGAATTCTGGACACTGCCAGGGCAGTAAAAACAGGCATTAATATTTCTATCAGCTTGACTTCTGGAGGTCAGCATTAATTATTACAGATGAAATCTTCCCAATCCTCACAAGTAAAAATGATTAAGATGTGCTGAATCAGTAGGTCTGCCAGAACAGTTGAAAGCTACAATATATTATAGTCAAATATTATCTCCTCAACTGGAAACAACAGATCAGAGCAGGATATCTAAAGCCACTGTATGGTGCAATACCAAGAGCTAGGGAATTGGGGTGTTAACAAATGAAACAGTAGCCCACACCAGGTGGATGCCCACCTGCTTGTTTAGTAGGTGTTCACCCCCACCAGCCACGTGGCCATCACCCACCAAACATGCAGCCCCCACTCATGGCAGTATCCCTGAGCCTGATGTGGCCCTATGGGTGAATGTGGGTAAATATGCTACCATTTTTCTGCAACCTGTCAATTAGGTTGCATGCAGCTTCTGTGTGTTCAGATCAGACAGTACTATATAGTCATGGGCAAAAAGCCTAGAGCATTCCAAGGAGCAGCTGTAACAGGGCAGAGTCTGTGCCCAATACTTGCTCTTTTCCAGCTGTTGCATTCTCTGTAACAACATATACAGGATTATAATTAGGGTAGGGATGTGCGAACAGAACGGGGTTCGGATGTAACTTAGTTTGGGTTCATGGGTTTGGTCCCGTGGAGTTCGCCCTCCCAAACCAATGTTTGGAAAATTCGGCCGCCTGGAGGCTCCTGGTGCTCCAGGGGTGCCCTTGGGGGCATAGCAGGTGGTCTGAGACACAGCAGCAGCAGCAGCAGAGATCAGGAAGGCTTGAGGCTTGGCACCTCAGGTTTTCTGGGCAGGCAGGCTTGGCGCTTGGCCCCTGGGGGAGCCCCTGGGGGCATGGCTGGCCATCTGAGACCCAGCATCAGCAGCAGAAGCCGGGAAGGATAGGGGCTTGGTGTCTGGCACTCCTACTTGGCTAGGCATTGAAGGCTTGCATCCTACTCACTGGATCTCAACAAGTTCTTCTGAAAATTAGTCAATCCTTGCCCAGTGGTGAATCACATGGCCACCCAGTAGCAGACATTGGATTGCTGTGGCACAGTAGAGGCAGCAGTGGTAGCAAAAGACATTTGATTGCCTGGTAGCTGAACCAGTGGCACAGCAGAGGTGGCACTGGCAGCAGCAGCAGACATTGGATTGCCCGATAGCAGAACCCATGGCACAGTATAGGCAGCAGCGGCAGCAGCAGCAGCAGACATTGGATTTCCAGGGCACATTACCTGTGGCACAGCAGAGGCAGCAGCAGACATTGAATTCCTGGTAGCAGAACCCATAGCAGCAGAGGTGGCATTGGCAGCAGCAGACGACATTGGATTGCCCGGTAGCAGAACCTGTGGCACAGCAGAGGTGGCATTGGCAGCAGAAGACAACATTGGATTGCCTGGTAACAATATGGCAATAGAATATAGTGTTAGTGATATCTTATGTTCTCCTGGCCTGGACAAAGGAAGCCAGACCTAACTTCGGTCAAGCAAAGGCAAAGAGCAGAGAGATGGTCCAGAACAGCCAGCAGGCCTGAGACTGTGATGGAATTCAAGCTGAGATGACTCAACATGTGAATAAGGCCCCATCAGCATACTAACAAAGGCATAGCCAGACAAGTATCTTCTGGCACCACCACACATGCTTAACAAAGTCTCCTGCTGAACAACTGGAGTTGACAAATGAAACCCATTGTGAACAGATAAATAGGACATTTGCAACTCTGCTACTGACTTCCAGGCAGGAAAAGAACAATCAAGGAAAGATACAGATGTTGATATGCTAAGGGCCCTTCCTCCCAGGAAGACGTTCTTCTGATATGCTAAAGAACTGTGTGATGTCACCATGACATGGCATCTGGCTATTACTGACCTGTACCTCAGAACTGTATAAAAGAACCTGGTCATACAACATGACTTTGGGTGAAGGCTAGTGGTCACCAGTTGGTGAATCATGTGGTTTCACTCCCTTCCAGACCTTGCACACACGGATCACAACTTGTCTTCGCTCGCCAGCAGCTCTACTCTCCAGCACCAAAGGGCCCTCTCTCAGTCTTTTCCCTGAATCAGCCTGCGTGCTTCCAGGATTTGGCCAGTCACAGGACACGTAAGATATCTTTATCTGGGGACTATCTGTATAATACTGTGTGTGTACTAGTATAATCCTGCCAAGAATAGAAAACCAAGGTGTGCCATTCCAATAAAGTTTTGTTTTGTACCACATTGGAGTGGTGTTTTATGACGATCTTGATCCCAATAATTTATTAGTAACAACAGTACCTGTGGCACAGCAGAGGCATCATTGGCATCAGCAGTAGACATTGAATTGCCCGGTAGCAGAACCCATGGCACAGTATAGGCAGCAGCGGCAGCAGCAGCAGCAGACATTGGATTTCCAGGGCACATTACCTGTGGCACAGCAGAGGCAGCAGCAGACATTGAATTCCTGGTAGCAGAACCCATAGCAGCAGAGGTGGCATTGGCAGCAGCAGACGACATTGGATTGCCCGGTAGCAGAACCAGTGGCACAGCAGAGGTGGCATTGGCAGCAGAAGACAACATTGGATTGCCTGGTAACAGTACCTGTGGTACAGCAGAGACATCATTGGCATCAGCAGCAGACATTGAATTGCCCGGTAGCAGAACCCATGGCACAACAGAGATAGCAGCAGCGGCAGCAGCAGACATTGGATTGCCCGGGCACAGTACCCATGGCATAGCAGAGGAAGCAGTGTTAGCAGCAGTAGACAGTGGATTGCCCGGTAGCAGAACCTATGGCACAACAGAGGCGGCAGCAGCAGACGACATTGGATTGCCAGGGCACAGAACCCATGAAACAGCAGAGATGGCAGCAGCAGGATTTGCCTGTCTGCAGCACCCATGGAGCCAGGATGGTAGGATTTACCAGGGAAGAGCTCCCATACAGCAACAGATGTCAGCAGAAGGATTGTGTGGACACATTTGGATTTGCCAGGGCAGAGCACCCATGGACCATGGAGACAGCAGCAGCAGGATTAACAGGCCAGTGGGACAAATCCCCCAGGGTGGCCAGGGCAGGCAAACAGGCACCTTGGCATGAGAGGCAGGCAGGCTGGGCAGGGAATCAGCTTTGCCCGCAGGACGGGCAGACAGGCATGTTGGCATGAGCATCAGAAGCCAGACTGAGGCAGGGTTCGAGCTTTGCCCACAGGACAGGCAGACAGGCAGTGTGGCATGAGCATCGGAAGGCAGACTGAGCCAGGCTTTGATCCTGTAAACCTGGGCAGGCAGACAGGCAGCATGACATGAGCTTTGGAAGGCAGGCTGAGACAGGGTTTGAGGAAAGCAACCTGGGCGGGCAGACAGTCAGCATGGCATGAGCATCGGAAGGCAGGCTGAGGCAGGCTTTGATCTTGGCAACCTGGGTGGGCAGACAGGCAGCATGGCATGAGCATCGGAAGACAGGGTTTGAGGTTAGCAGCCTGGATGGGCAAACAGTCAGCATGGCATGAGAATTGGAAGGCAGACTGAGGCAGGCTTTGATCTTGGCAACTGGGTCGGCAGACAGGCACCTTGGCATGAGAGGCAAGCAGGAAGGCTGGGCAGGTCTTCAGCATCGGAAGGCAGGCTGAGGCAGGGTTCAAGCTTTGCCCACAAGGCAGGAAGACAGGCAGTGTGGCATGAGCATCAGAAGGAAGGCTGAGACAGGCTTTGATCTTGGCAACCTGGGTGGGCAGACAGGCAGTATGGCATGAGTATCAGAAGGCAGACTGAGGCAGGGCATACAGGCAGTGTGGCATGAGCATCAGAAGGCAGACTGAGGCAGGTTTCGAGCTTTGCCCACAGAACAGGTAGACAGGCAGTGTGACATGAGCATTGGAAGGAAGACTGAAGCAGGCTTTGGTCTTGGCACCCTGGGTGGGCAGACAGGCAGCGTGGCATGAGCATCATAAGGCAGACTGAGGCAGGCTTTGAGGTTAGCAAAATGGGTGGGCAGACAGGCAGCATAGCATAAGCATCGGAAGGCAGGCTGAGGCAGGCTTTGATCTTGGCAACCTGGGCAGGCAGACAGGCAGCATGGCATATGCATCGGAAGGCAGACTGAGGCATGGTTTGAGCTTTGCTCACAGGATGGGCAGACAGGCAGTGTGGCATGAGCATCAGAAGGCAGACTGATGCAGGCTTTGATTTTGGAAACCTGGGCAGGCAGACCGGCACCTTGGAATACAAGACAAGTAGACAGGCTGGGACAGGAATTCAGCATTGGAAGGCTGGCTGAGGCAAGGTTTGAGCTTTGCCCACAGGGCGGGCAGACAGGCATCATGGTATGAGAGGCAGTAGGGAAGTCAGGCTTGGACCTTGGCAGGGCACTGTCAGGGGAGTAGGGGGAGGGAACCTCTACCCAGAGGAAACTATAGAAATGGCCCAGGGAACCTATGCAGGGGGAAGACACCAGGAAAGGGAAACCTCTCAGCTGGTCTCTTGGGTGGTTCGAGAGTGCTCTCATTCCTACAGACGGGAAACCCAGCCTCAGAGTTCACAACTCATCATTGAGGTTATAGAAACAGGAAAAAGAGAGGGATTCCCAAAGTGGAAAGGGAGTGATGGAGTTTGAAAAGCAACAATGGGGAATACGGGTGAAGGAGGTGCTAGGCAGGGACAGTGCCAGGGGGCAGCAGGGTAAGGAGGGAACACAAGCCTCTGGGAGGAAGGAGACCAAGCAGGGCCAGGGGGGAACACAATTTTGGAGGGGGGAAGAAACCAAGCAGGGATACAGGAGGAGTGGACTTTATAAACAACACAGGGTTAAGGACACACTACCAATACAGACAACAGGGAGAGACAAGGGCTGCACCAAAGAGACATACAATAAGGACGGAAGGGTGAAGGATCAGGAACCCACACACACAACAGGAAACCAACAGCACTCAAGGAGGGAGAGAGAGGGAAGGGTCCAGCAGATAAAGGGAGAGGAAGGGAAGGTCCACAAAATGGCTCACACCATCTTGTGCACAGGGAGGTAAGAGGAGTTGCTCCCACAGCTTCCTGTGGCCATGCCATGGACTATATGCTACCCTGTGGCCAATCAGGAAGCTGGGAGCCAAGGCCAAGGAGACAGGACACAGCTGGGGAAGGGTGTGGCAATACCGGGGGTGGAGGCATGAAAGAAGACACAGGCGTCCGGACCTGGCCATTAGCACTGCCTAAAATGGCACTACCCCCTGAGACAGCACTCCAGATCCTCCAGGGCTGGGGGTTCAAGACCCAGTTCTGACAGGCACTTGGATAGCCTGGCAAAGACTGTGTGGCACGAGAGAGAGCCAGTCAGATAGGTGGGCTGAGATCATCCACCTAGAGACTGGCTGGCAGGCTTACAACTTCCCAACACCTCCCATTGTCACGAGGTCAGTCAGTCAGTTAGGTGGGCTGAGGCTGTCTAGTCAAAGAGAGAGAGAGGCAGGGCTGGCGCTGGGCATTGGGAGGTAGGGTCAGCACCTCAACAGCAGCAGCCCAGATTGAGGTAGAGCCCTGTCCCAAGACTGCCACTGGCATGGGATGGCGTGTGCCACAGCACCATCAATCAATGTCCAGGGGCAGCTCAGGGAATCCCAGAAGCGGAAGGTTCACCTTAATGAACAGCAACTGCTCCACCAACTTGGCCCCCAGTCTCAGGTGGTGCAGTGAGCAAATGTCCCTCACCATACCCACTTACTGTGGACACTCATTGGTGGGCAAGACAAGAGACCTTTGACAGGACTGCCATATGATCTTGCCGGCCCAGTAGGCTGAGGTATCGCTGCTGGGATCGATGCACAGCTCCTTCTCCAGGTAGCTCTCCACTGCTGCTCAGGCACTGTCGTACTCTCTCATGTAACTGTCCTTTGGAACCACCTTCATCACTGCCCTCAGCCACGCTGCCTGCCCTGCTGTGCATGGGCCTGTGCTCACCAGAGTGGCCTGCACATATGAGCTGCTGCTGCTGCTCAGCCTGCTGTTGATGCTGCTCTGGGCTTCTCCACCAAGCCCAGAGCATCCCTAACCACCAGGTGAAGGGTGTGTGCAGTGCAAAGGATGCTGGTGAATCCCCCTTTGTGGACTGCCCTCAATATGTTGGCTGCGTTGTAGGTCACCATGCACCCCTTGGTGAAGGGCGCACCTGGCATGACCCACTCCCTCACCATGGCGGTTAAGGCTACCTCGATGTTCCGAGACATGTGGGGCCATCCATTACTTCCACCTGAAGCAGTGCCCACCTATACCCTGCTTCGGGATCCCTCCTGCCACTGCCAAATGCTGCCTCCGGGTCCTGCCACCAGTGTATCATCACTGGCAGGTATGCATGCTGCGCATTCCTGCTTGACCACAGGTTGGTGATGAAGTGGATGGTGGCATCCCCAGCCCCTGCCAGCTGCTCCCTCACCCAATCATTTAAAGCCCAGTACAAGGGTGGTACCACCTGCCGACTCAGGGTGGTGCATGAAGGCAGCTTAAACTGGGGGGCCAGGAAGTCAATCAGGTGCCTAAACCCCATGTCCCTGACCACTGAGAAGGGCTGCCCATTGAGCGTGATCATTTCCCACAACATGCGTGTGGCTTTCAGTTGAAAGCCATGCCGCCCTCCATGTCCTGCAGCTGCTTATGGCAGTGGCAGCCCCTTGCTTTGGCGCTGGGGGCGGTGCCCTACAAGGCAGCCCCCAGCGCTACCTCACACTTTCGGCTTGCAGCCCCGGCCCCCGCGGCGCATCATGTTGGAGAGAGGGAGGCTGAGTGAGTCACGACTGTCTCTCAGCCCAGCCTCCCTGTCTCCAGCATGATGCGGGCGGGGG
>QEPC01014615.1:4101406-4142922 GCA_003113815.1 Sphenodon punctatus
TGGCCCTGAGGTTTTGTATATGTTAAATATTTGATCAGGTTTTGGAATAATTTTGCAGACACCTGCCCTAGGTAGTACAAGCTTGGCCTACAATGGACAAGCCACACCCTAGAACTCTGCCAGGAATAAGGTTGCGCCGGCCTTACTGACCCACCAAGCTCTAAACCCACCAGCCGCCGCTGGCTGATGGACTTGGCAGCTGCCCCCACCCCAGCTCGTCCATGTTGCACTGACGCTTCAATACCGCTCCTGCTGCTAGAGGTAGCTGTTCGCAGGGTACACTTGCCCGCTGATGGAGACGAATGACTGCCACTGGAGTCGGGAACCTACTGGTTTCCACTGCCCCTGCCTGCCCGCTTAGCAGCACAGCGCTGTGGCATCCCTTCAGGTGCCTCGCCATGGCAGTTGTGCCAAGGTTGGTGAGAAGCACCTGTGCATGCTTCACCACCTTCTGGCACAAAGTGCACTGTTCCTCCATGAGATCATCTGCCCTCACCAACATAAATGTGCCCATACGGAGGATTTTTTTGCCCCCTCCTACCTTCTGGCCTGCACCAGGCGATGTACCTCTGACAGCGCTGATGGGAGGGGTAGAACATGGTTGTGACACAGCTCTCGGAGGGACAGTCATCACCTCAGCTCCAGACATCTCCTCCACAGGACTAGTCTCTGCCTCACTGTCTCCAATCTGAGCTATGTCCCTTGAAGGGGAGTACTGGGACCCTGAGGCTGATTGACTGCCCACCATGCTGCTGCCACTCTCCCTGTGCCCCCTATAGCTTCAGCTACTACTGTTGCTGCTACTGCTGCTCTTCTCCCTGCCACCTCTGCCACATGCCCCATTGCCCGCCTTATGCGCAGCGGACTGACCTCTCCTGCTTCCCTTCTCCATTTCTCCCATCCAAAAAATGCAGAGGAAGATTTTATATATTTATTTATTTATTCATGCAAATTTGGATTATAATATATATATAAATCTACACTAACTCTAACTGTTATTAACTATTCTAAAACCTATGGAACTGAATGGAATATTATCTAATATCTACAGAGGTTTAGTTCTACAAACACACTATAAAATATTAAAACTAAATCACTACACACTTTCTCTATCGATCTCTACAACTAAGCTAACTCCTACATCCATCCATCCATCCATCTATCTATTGATCTATCGACCTATCGACCTATCGATCTACACAGGGATGGGGGACACAGACAGCTCACAACACACAACACAGGGAGGGGTACAAATCAATCTAATCCTACTCTAAATAAATCCAAAATCAGGGGAAGGGAATTAGGGATGGAATATATACAGGGAGGAGGGAAGGATTCAGTGAAGGGGAGGGAGAAACAACACAGGGAGGGGTTAAAAAAAAACCCACACACCTAAATCTATCTAATCTAACCTAAAGAAATGAAACTATGGAGGTAAAGGTGTGGAAATGTGTGAAATAGGAGGAGGATGGCAATGGATTGGGAGGAACACAAACTGCTGGGAGAGAGAGAGTTCTGAAAACGCCTGTTGACAGGATCAGTGGCTAGCTCAGAACGAATTGGAAGGGGGTGGGGGTGGGGAGGGCAATGACTTTTGTTACTTGCTGCACCTGCCTTAGCACAAGCCCCATTGGCTCTGTGCAGCCTAGCCCCAGGCCAATTGCAGACTGCCAAGCCAGTGGTCTGAGGAAAAGAGGGATGGTTGGGCAGGCTGGCTGCTAGTCCAATCTTCTCTTCACCCCTGGCACCAGGACGTCTGCTCCTCAGCTTCCCCCACCCCTACCCCCCAATCCCTGGGTCTACCAGCCAGGTTTTCCTGCTCAAACGCGGCTGAACTGTTCGGGGGGTTCCGCGTTCTGTTCGGGTGTCTGGTTTGGGCATCCAAATTGGCTGAGTTCACGCCAAACTCTGAATTTCCGAATTGTGTTTACACATCCCTAAATTAGGGATGAAACGAGGAGGGCATTAAGTATGCATGAGTATTTCCAAGTAGTTGAGGAATGGGCTGGAGTTTCCAGCAGGTACTCAGTAATTCCAAATACCATACCAATTCCCTGATTTCTTGGTTCTCATTAAAACCAAACTGAGTACCGTGATACTGAGGAAAACTGAGTGCCGAGTTTCAGCTCCAATATAATCACAATGGCTATGGCTCAAACTGACAGCCAGGTGACAATCAGCACCACTAATACCACTGCACAAACTCAGTTGCTCTTCACCTGCTGATCTGCCCGCCAACACTGTATTCCCTGGACTGAGGAAGAGACCAAGGCCTTCATCGCTTTATGGGGGAGCAAAAGGTCCAATATGCCCAGGTGAAGTGCTACAGGAGTGAGGTGATGTTCCAGGAGATCTTGGCAACAATGATACCGCATGATTATAACTGAGACATGAACCAATGTGCCAAGGACTTGAAGTGTAGGTACAAGGAGATCCCGGGACAACAGTTTCACCCCTGGCCGTGGGAGGCAAACATCACCGTATTACGAGCTTCTTGACTGGTTCCTCTGTGTAGACAAGAGCCATTGTTGCTATTCCACCTGTATGGCTGTGCCTTCAGAGAGGCCAGAAGTAGGTGGATATGGCTCCCCCACTGCCTGCTCCCACTGCAACCACTCCTACTGCAACGAGACCTGAAATGAGCAATTGCAGCAAATACTGTTTCTGTCAGAAACATATAATTCACCTTCAGTCATGCAATGAGGAAACTGACCAAATTTTTTTGCAATTTTTCACTAACTGAATGCAACGTGAACTGAGGTGCTACCAACTATCCTTGGCAGCTTACGCTTTAACTACTGGCTAAGCAGCACAAAAGTTCTTGAAACTGATGCAAAAGGACACAAAAGAACAGTCCTGAAAAATCCTGGATAGTCCCGAAAAATCCCAGAAATTGATGGAAATTATGAGAAATTGCCAGCACTGATCTTGCAATGGTGGAAGCACAGAATTGCAGACGTGTGGGGGGAATACCAACAAATAGTCACAAGTGCTCCCAAAAGGTAGGTATTTCCTGACAGAAAGGGAACACTTGGTCTTCTCTCAGGACTAGCTACAACCACTCTTGCTCCCACCATGGAGGCTATGACAGCTGGTGAACATGCCTCCATGCCTGTCATCCCCATGCTGGAGCCAGCACACGCCGATGACCACACGGACACTTTGATTCTCATGGTGTATCTGCTCGAACTCAAGAACCAACCCTTTTTCGTGGATCCACCGAAGGTTCTAGTTGAAGACACAGAGGACCTGAATGTCACCTTTGTAGAGGAAGCAATGGAGAATGGTGAGTTAATGCACCGGGGCGTCTGTGTTTGTGTTTACACAGCTGCATGATAAAGGGTTCCATTTATTGTTATGTAATTAGATTTGTTTTTTTATTGTTTTCTGTGTTGGGAGGTGGACAGGAGAATGTGGAGGAGCAGCAGGAAAATTGCTGGGATAAAGCTCCACAGGATGGAAACTATAGGGGCGGTAAGTGAGTGGGGAGGCACCATGGCAGGCCCGCAAGCTGTCGGAGGGAGTGCAGCACCATGGCACAATGGTGTGAAGTTGGAAACCAAAATAGCGGCTTGGGAAGCCAAAATGGTGGAGCGTAGGGATGTTCATGTTGTTTTCCTCATTACAATAACGATAACGACAATTGTCATTTTTGTTCTCGTTATTGCAATAACAAAAACGACAACCAAGAATAACGACAATGATAATGACAACGTCATTATCGTTGGCATTATTATTAGTGACAATTGCAGTTTTGATGGAAATGGAGAGGGGAGGAGGGAGCAGACATCTCGGTGCCCTAAAGAGGCTTGAACTCTTGAACTGTGCCTGGGTTGGGAGGGGTGAGTAGCTCCGCAGTATCTGATGGGTGCATCGCTGGCCAATGAGCAGCGCAATCAGGCCCCAGCAGTCTCATGGCACTCTGTGATTGCTCAATGCCTGCTGCCTCCCAAAACCAATCAGGGGGCTGTGGGAGAGGGCACTGCAACCCTTTATAATGAGCAAGCCATGTGTTTCTGTTTTCCTCTCTGTTCTGTGAGCGCTCTCTGCTTGTCAGGTTGCATTTTACAGAACTGGTGCTTACACAATGCACACAAATCTATTACTAATTCCTTTCCATCCTCATATACCCTACCTTTTACCTTCTCCCTCTCCCTCCCCTGTACATTATAGATAGATAGATAAGATAAAATATATAGAGAGATACTATAGGCATTTAGATAGATATTAGTTGTGTACAACATAGCGAGATTAGATATTATATAGGCATTTAGGCAAGTCTATTTTATTATATTAGGAATATAGGATAGGTTAGGTTTAGTGTATATTAGGGGTGGGACCCCGGGCCCAATACCGGCTACCGGATTTACCGGTTACCGGTTCTAGAAAAACCGGATTCCTGGATTAAATCCGGTATACCGGTACCGGATTTAATTCATTGGTTTCAATGGGGCGCTGTGTCCCCATTGAAACCAATGAAATATCCCTCCCCCTCCCCCTCCCCCACCCACCCTGCCCAGCCTGGATTTTTGTTTAAAAAAAGACTGAGAGGCGAGCCCACCCCCCAGCACCAGCGGCCGCGGCGTCCCCGCAGCCGCCGGTAAGTATGACCCGATCCCTGGGGGGGGTGTTTAACACCCCCCCCCCCCCAGGGATCACCCCTACAGTGCGCTTGCCGCTTACCTTTGGGAGCTCCGGCGGCGGCGGGCGGTCCGGCGGCCTCAGCGCCGGCTGTGGCTGCCGGCGTCAGGACGCTCTAGGCCTTCCGGGGAACTTCCGGGTTTCACCGGAAGGCCTAGAGCGTCCTGACGCCGGCAGCCACAGCCGGCGCTGAGGCCGCCGGACCGCCCGCCGCCGCCGGAGCTCCCAAAGGTAAGCGGCAAGCGCACTGTAGGGGTGATCCCTGGGGGGGTGGGGGTGTTAAACACCCCCCCCCCAGGGATCGAGTCATACTTACCGGCGGCTGCGGGGACGCCGCGGCCGCTGGTGCTGGGGGGGTGGGCTCGCCTCCGCCTTCGCCTCCGGGTCCGGGTCTGACTCTGTTCTTTTTTTTAAACAAAAAGCCAGGCTGGGCAGGGTGGGTGGGGGGTGTCCCCCCTTCCACCCGCGCAGCCTGGACTCGGGGAGGGTTTTTCTTTTAAAAAACTGTTTGGCTGGGGCTTTAAATTTTTTTACATTGCAGCCATTTAAAAATGGCTGCAATGCAAAAAAATCCGGTACCCTGGAATCCGGTACCAGATCCGGATTACCGGGCCGAATCCGATAATGCCGGTACGCCCGATACCGGCATTATCGGATACCGGATTCTACCGGTTTCCCACCCCTAGTGTATATATAATTAGATCATACAGTACTTCTTTAACTGTGTTTGCACTTGTGTACAATGAGAAAGGGAAGGAATACTAGTTCTGTCTCTGGGGCAGGTGGCCCTGGTAGAGGGCGAGGCCGTGGGAGTGGGGGAGTTTGCAAGCCCACTGCTACTTCTGCCACTGGTCACAGCCCACCGTCCAAGCTGAAGAGATCTGATTTTTCCCCCTCAAGGCGGCAGGTCTTAATCAGGAGAACAGGCTGCAGCAGAGATCTCGGGAGTGGCATCTAGTGCGGAAGACAGGATGTCCCAGCCTTCCACTAGTAGCAGTGGCACTGGAGGAGGGAGCCAAGGACAAGGGGTATGTGTGCAGCAGCACTACAAACACACACACTCTCTCTCTCACACACACACACACACACACACACCTCCTGAAGCACCAGCAGCAGCTGGCACTGCCAGCAGTTATTTTTCACTGGGGGCAGTAGATGATATTGTTATGGGGAGCCCCAGCAGCAATGATGATGTGGGTGCTGTTGCTGGGAGTGGTGCAGGAACAACCACCTCTCCTGGACAGGCTCCTCCCTCTGACACACACACACCCCAGGATTTTGTGGATGGGGGGGTAGGGGGTATTTGAGGGCATCCTACCCCACTTTGGTGGCAGCAGCCCAGCTTCAGCAAATAGCGGCAGGGCATTCTCTCCTCCTATGCTTAAGGTGGAAGCAGCAGCAGCTCCAGCATGGGTGGTGTCATGGAACTGGGCAGCAATGAGGAGAGTGAGGAGGAGGTGGAGGAGACTCCTGTTGATTCCAACCCCCCTGTTGGGGACAAAGACAGCAGCCCTGAGCGGTGGTACGCAGGGTTCAGGAGGGTGACCCAGGGGGCCTGTGTGGGATCACTTACTTGAAGTGATCCCAGGTGACTGCAGCCGGGTGGCCGGCCTTCACTGTGGGAAGGTAGTGTGCCGTGGGAATAAGAAGGGGAATCTCAGCAACAATGGCATGAATTTCCACCTGAGGAACTGGCGTAGGGCTTTGCTGCTGCAGGAGACAGAAAGTGTGGACAGGAACGGGTTCACAGCTGCACCAAGCATGAGCAGCAGCAGAACTTCCCCATCTTCATATTTCTTTTCTCCCCACCAACACCACTACTTCCTTCACCTTCCATCCTCACGCGCAAACCAAACACACACACACACACACACACACACATGCACACAAAACTCACAACCAATCCACTTCACAGAAGCCAGACACCATGCCACAGCACACGAGAACACATGCAATAGAAATACTATTTCCGGTTTTTGGTCTCGCGAGATCACGAGACCAAACGATATCGATAACAATAATGAAAATAAAATCTTTGTTTGAAATCGGGATCAGTATCAATAATGATAATAATGAAAACAACATTGTTGTTATAATAATAATGATAAAATGAAACATTTTGATAACGACAACAATAATGATAACGAAAAACGACATGGGGTTCTGGTGCACATTCCAATTGGAGTGAATGGCAGTGTTTGATTTCTTTATGTTCTTCACTCCTCTACGGTGATTATGAGAGGAGAACTGCGTGGCACTGGGATCCAGCCACGGCAACTACCCCAGCAGCCACATAGGCCAGGTACTCATTCCTGCTTCCTTTTGGTCAGGCAGAAGGCTGAAAAATGGACAGGCAGGTGCCTGGAACACCAAGGCAGGAAGGTGGGTGTGGCTTTCTGAACGAATGGCTTTCCTTGTTGCCTTGCTACAGGTCTGCCCGTTCAATGGATGCAGATGGAACCCCCTGCCACAAGTGCCCAGTGGAATTAGGACGTGTGGGTCCACAACCAGTGGTTCAGAGAGGATTTGACAAGGGACCTCCTTGAAGAGGTTGGCAGATGAGATCTGCGATGCCATTAATGGTATGGTCAGGGAGCATAGGTAGTTGGTGTGGCAGAATGCCATGCCTTTGCTGCCAAGGCCTGCCTCGACCACCAGTTGGAGGACAGGCACTTGTCCCACCTCTTGGAGCAGTTTGAGAAGTTGGACAATGTAATTGAGAAGGTGAGTGTGGCAGGGAGCAGGCTATTTGGGGCACGTGCCCTTTAAGATGATAGCACCCGCAGGGATAGCGCTGGTGCTAGCGGAGGCCAGGAGCTTGAATAAAGAGGGATCATGCCTTGATGCCTCACACTTGGGCCTGGGTGCAGCTAGACCAACCCAAAGCCTAAGATCCTAAGTTGGGACCTATCAAGAGAGGGTTGTTTGAAGAGACTTCAGGGAAATCAGGAGTCAGGAGAAGCTCTGCATAAGGGAGCCTGCCCAGGCAACAGGCAGAGGAGAGTAAAGCTCTGCCTACAAGGGGCTGAGCCATCCCATAGCCAAGAGGCTACCCCTGGGATAAGGGAAACCTGGGTCAGAGGGTGGCTTCCTGACCAAGGGTCTTGTGAAGGCTGTGTGTATTGTGAGCGTGAACTGTATACTAGAGTAGAAGATCAAGAAATGGAAAAAGAACTGGTGCGGCATGACTCCTTGGGTGGCATCCTGCCAAATACACACCCAGGTACCTCTCAACCCTGCTACAGTAACAAGACATGAGTCAGATGTGGGAACAGACCCAAAACAGCCTGTGCCAGTCCATTTAGCTTGAGAGCTCCCTGCTCGATCATGTTGCTGCTGTGACCACGAGCACTGTTGTTCAGGGGCAGGTGCCATTTCCTAACCCCATCAGCCATTCACACCCCTCCTCCCTGAGTGGAACCTGACTGCCCGCCCTGGGTCCCCTCATACTCCACCACCAAGTAAAGCACCCAAGCCCTCTCTGCACTGCACTCCACTCACGTGCAGTCTAGAGTTATGGCAACGCACTGCTCTGCAGGGATGGGAAATCACATTACTATGTTCTGTTGCTCCATTCATGGCCTGAAGATCTCAGTCATCTGCAGGATGAGGCAACAGGACATCCTGAAGTTTGCAACCCACTCAGCTTTTCCCCCATGAGGACAGCACATTCTCCCACAAGTCTCTGCTTTTCTTCTTCACCCAGACCGGCCTCTCAGTGGGTACAGGCCTGTGCATGGCATCAGTGATTGAAGCCGTGTCTCCCGACAGGTACCTCTCTGTGCACATCAGCTGCCCTTGCATGACTTCAGTCCTCCCCAGCGCGGTCCCTTGTCACCGGAGGTAGGCAAGTGCTAAGCACTGAACCAGGACCTGCGTCTGCAGTCTGGCCCCACTATCCTGGCCAGAGATCTTTACCAGAACTGGCTGCATACTGAGTGTGAGTTGCTATTGGCTAATAGTGGTTACAGGCTGGCTATTGGCTGCATTTCTTTTAACAAAGGTTTTGCTGAATCTCTGTTTGTTGCTTCACTGGCACTGCCAATCCAGGTGGCCATTAAACTGCAAAGAAAATTTCTATCACAAGCACGTCAATGGACATGCCAACTCATCTAAAAATGTTACAGATGATAGCAACACGGAAGCATACAATTTTTTAATGGGGGGAAGGGAACCATTGGATATTAAAAAATGGGCAGGTCTGCAAGGCAGTGAAGACCACTGTGCTCAGAATGTATGTGGGAGCAGAGCTGGGAAACTATTAGGGATGTGTGAACGTGGTTCGGAAGTTCGGACCGAACTCGAATAGTTCGGTCAACTGAACTGAACTTTCGAACCTAACTCAAATTCGACCAAACTGTTTGGTCGAATCCGAACCAGTTTGGAAAGAAAAAAACCCCAGTTTTGAATGTACGAACTTGTTTCGGAAGTTCAGAATTTGACCAAACCCGAATAGTTCGGTCGACCGAACTGAACTTTCGAACCGAACTCGATTTTCGAACCGAACCAAATTTCCGAACTCGGTTCTGTTCGCACATCTCTAGAAACTATTGACCATTGGTTAAAAGTTACTCATTGTAACAGGGCAGAGTCCCTGAGTGTTAATGGCCCTTTAAGAGCAGGGGCTAACAGAGTTTCAGATGAAGCCAGTAATAGTGGCTGACACCTAAATTGCAGCAGCTGTGTCTGGGCATGGCTGAACAAACCCACATAGATTGAAAAGGCAAAAAAGGCTCAGTCTGAAGAAAGCTGCTGACTGGGAAGGACACAGTGAAAACAGGGGCTCCATGGCCTCACCCAGAGGGGTTACCTGAGCTGAGAACAAGATCGTGATTTTTCTAGACATTTGTGCACTGCCAGAAGTAGGGCAGTCACTAACAGAGGCTGGACCTTCCCTGCTGTTTTTCCTGCCATCACTGCCATGATGACAGCAAGAGAATATCCTCAGGGCTACCGGGAGTGACTCGGTCAGCTGGCAGTGATTAATTGATTCAGGGGAACTATTACTACTAATACTAATAATTCTAATTTCTATAGCGCTACTAGGTGTACACAGTGCTTTACAAGCGATTCAGGGTACAGTGAGTATGAACCGACTGAAAGAAAGCTAGTGCCCTTACAAGGAGGTATTTTTTCCACCCCCGCTGTATGGTAATGCAGAAGATGATAGAGAGGGGTTACAAGAGGCACATGACTGGGAATTTTATGTAAACTGAGAAGGATTTCCAATATCACAGTGGGCAAGACCCCAACAAAATTGTGTGCTGGTACTTGCCAGTACATCAATGTGAGTTGTGGATGCGAGAAACTGGGTGGTGGCAACATGCAAAGACTGATTGCTTTCAATTTCAATTCTATACTTTTACTTTCAATTTTAGGGGCACAATAAAATACGCGATTTACTCAATCACCTCAGCATTATATGCACAGCAAAATGTGAGCTCCACCTGCAAAGTGCTTGCAGGTATAAACCCAGGTATTAACCTCAGTAGTGGGTGGGGACAGCAGGCATGTCTGGAAGAAAGAGACAGCTGGTGTGGCTTCTTCCCATGGTTTGTCATGGCTGAGAGTCAGCATGAAAGGTAGGATACTGGGAAGGGGCGGTGGTGGTAGGTGGAGCACAGCAGGGAAGTATGCCTGCCTGTGTATTATGCTTGACATGTTAAACATGTGAGTGGGGGCTGCCTGATTGCACAAGAAATACACGCAAGGGGTTGCCTGTTTCTTAGGCTCTACTGCAGCTGTAGAGGGTAGCACATTTGCTACCTGAGGATAATACCTGCATTTTGGGGCACCCCCAGCGGGGAACCCAACAGTGTACCCTGCCCCCCCATCAGAAGCTTGGTGCCTGGAAATGTGGGTATTACCGGGGCATCCCAGGATGCTCCATGGGCTGAGATCTCACCTCATCACCGGGCTGCTGCTCCTCCAGTCCAGTCACTACTCTCTGATCCTCCCCAGCCTGAATTCTGCTCAGCTGGGGACTTCCCTGCTCAGCTTTTTATGAGCAGGGTAGGTCCCCCATACCCAGGGGAACCCAAAATGGGGGGGTGCGCTGGTGGAAGAGGCCACTTCACTCCTCCCCTCACCTCTCTCCAGGAGGATATCCCCAGCTCAGCCGAGTAGTACGCTGGCTGAGGAAGAAAAGGGAGCATCAAACAGCAACTGGACAGTCCGGAACCTGTTGGGTCATGGTCAGGTACCAATTGGTGCCCAAATGCAACCAGGATTAATTGGGCACCCCAGATTCGATGTGGTGCCTGATTTGCTGGGCACCAGGTTGCCACTCTAGGTTCTAAATGCTAAACGTGTGAGTGGGGGATGTGTGGACCAAAACTGGACTCCAGTAGGCAATTGTCTCGTTTGTTAACACCCTTACAGATTTTTTTCAGAGAAGGTCTGACCGATGCACCATGTGGCGGCGGTGGCGATTCTTCAAATTGCAGTTGTTTTTCATGGTATCAATAGCAATTTATGGTGTTTAGTAGAGGATATCCAGAAGCTTCACTGGGGATTAGTGACACAAAAAAAGCAAATTTAATACTTTTTAGCACTTTCATTTTTTAAAATAAAACATAGCATATAGTTTGCCTTATGAGTTCACTACTGCAAGTTATTAAGTAAAACTTTATTATAATAATAAATGTATTTATGGCCGAAGGCCAACTTGTACAAATATTTTGGTGCCACAGAACGGCATATTACATATGCATAATAAACAAAACAATACAAAAATAAATTAATTAATTAATAGCAGCCACCAGGTCGCTAGTATACAATAAAATCCAACCAATATATATTACAATCATAAATGTCCTTAACCATGATTCAAATTCCCAATTCAGGAATGCATTTAAATTGTAAAAATAAATAACGAACGTTCATAGCAGCAAGAAGAAACTGCAATTGAATCAGTGACCTGGGAGACAGTGTCAACCAGGGCCAAGAACAAGAGGTTATGATCTGTCTTTCCGGGATATCTACTCAAAAAGGAAGACAGATATTTTAAGCGTAACCTTTCATAGAGCTGACACCTAAACAAAACATGGTCGGTGGTCTCTGTTTGTAACTGGTCGAAAGGGCATAGCCGATCCTCGTATCTTTGAGCAGAGAGACATCCCGCAAAAACCATTATAGGCAAGACATTGAAACGAGCAGACATAATTAAGTGCTTCCCTCTTGATGAGATTGAAGACACCAGGAAGGCAGCCATGCACAAATAAGGAGGAGAGACAGACAAATAGTTTGACATATGAGGAGATACCCTAACCCTGGCCACTTGGTCTTGTATTTCCATACCTGTAATCCTCGTCCTAGCCTCTCTAACGAACAGGGACAAATCTTTCCCCTCCCGGTATATCCCACTAAAGCCTATTTTGCAAAGATATACATCAACAGCCTTACACCAGCTACTCTTAAATAAATCTTTATTTAGATATTTAATCATTCCCCCCTCACTTCTTTTCAGTTTAGCCCAAAATGTTATAACTAAGTCCCAAACTATATTGGACCACCTACGCTGCCCCACCTCCATCCTAATGGCAGCGTAAGGAGTACCTCTAGGCACCTTGAGTAGACTCTGATGAAAACGTGCCTGTATGCTGTCTATCTTTCCCAAGTTGCCATAAAGAAGAGGCAGCCATAACTGTGCCCTATACAAAAACTGCGCACGGGCTTTAGCATTTAAAGCCCTCACTGCTGGAATTAGCGCAGACTTTCCTGTGTTCCTAAAGCACTTCAAAATAGAATGCGAGGTGCTCCTAGACAGGGTAAGTGCCCTCTCATAATGTACCTCCCAAGCACCAGAGGTCTGAAAATAAAGGCCAGGTACTTAAAAACCTTTTCTTGGGTCCGCCCAGTCCCCAGGAAAAAAATTTCCGAGACTGGGAAAAAAACAAAATCTTGGATTTTCCATAATTGATCTGTAAGTGATTTTGGCTACAATAATAAAAAAAACAGGACAGTTGCCTATTTAGTCCTACCCTTGTCTGAGATCAGATAGCAATATCATCAGCATATAATAAACTACCGACACAACGATCAACCAACTTTGGGGGGAAATGAGAGGACTGGGCCAACAAGGGGATTACCCCATTTGTAAAAAGGTTAAAGAGCACTGGGGAAAGGATACATCCCTGCATTACGCCAGATGAAACGGGGATGGGATCTGTTAAATGGCCCAGATCATCAAATTTGACTACAAGAGAGGAATTGGCATGTAGCTGCAGCAAAAGAAAAAGGAGGTGCTTATCGATACCCATAAGAGAAAGTTTTCCCCACAAAATGGCCCTATCGACTAGGTCAAAAGCCGAACTTAAGTCTAAAAAGGCCACAAACAACCTACCATTTTTCTTGAGGTATTTTTCAACTAAATGCTGCAGTACAAAGCAGTGTTCCGTAGTAGATCGTCCCTTTTGAAGCCCCGCTTGTTCGCGGCTTCAATCTGATTTTGGGAGATCCTGTCATTTAAGCTCTTCAAGAGCCATTTGCCATATATCTTGCTTGTAACACAAAGCAGGCTTATAGGTCTATAATTTCTGGGAACAGCATGATCTCCCTTCTTGTACACTGGCACCACGACTGCCCTTTTCCACTGCTCTGGAATTCTACCTGTTTCATGAATAGATGTAAAAAGAAAGGCCAGAAGAGGTACCCACCAATCTAAGGTCTGCTTAATCACCTCAATAGAGATAGAGTCCAGACCTGGAGACTTGCCATTTTGAAAATAATTTATAATTTCAAGAACCTCAATCTCCTGAACCGGCGGCCAGGTTGGCAGGGTGTTTACGGCCTCAGAAGTAAGTTGGCAGTCCAAGGCAGTTGCATTACCAGCATACAGGATATGGAAATGGGCAGACCAAGAGGCCACAGAAATTGTTGTTGTTAAGGGGCCTCCCTGTCTTCCTCTACCTAGGCCATTTAAGAGTACCCAAAAGCCTCTGCTGTCCACAGAAGTAGCTGCCTTAATTAAATCATCCCAATATGCTTGTTTTTTGGATCTAATCAGATCCTTGTATACCCTCTTGGCTTGAAAATAAGCAGGGGAAATTATTGAAGCCACATTTTCTCTATACTCTCGATAAAGAGCAGACACCTGTTTCTGAGCAACCCTACAATCCAGATCATACCATGGCCTATAAAATTTCTTGGCTCCCAAATGAGTGTGGCCAGCAAATAAATGCAGAAGCTCCTTAAACCTGACTAGCAACTTGGAAAATTTATCCACAACATCCACACAATTCCCAGAGATAATAACCTGCCTTAAACAGATTGTCTGAGAGTCCTCAATAAAGGTACTAATCAGTGTGGATAGTGGTCTGATGACTTTTGGAGAAATATGTCGTTCCCCCAGGTTAGAACCCTGCTCCACATGAGATGGAAGTTCCAAACCTGAACTTTTAAACCCTATAGCAAGAACTAGAGACAGATGATCACTATCATGGGAAATGCCCACCGTATAGTCTTTAATCAGGGGGATGACATCAGGGGAGACTGCAAAATAGTTCCCCATATTGGCCCCGGCTGGGCCTATATATGTAAACGCCCCCTTCTGATCTCCATAGCCTGAACCATTTAGGACAATCATGGAAGACTCTACCAACAATTTGATAAATAAAAGGCCAGAACTGTTTATAACCCTATAATTGGAGACTCGAGACCCCAAAGGGTTGATCTCACTATTTAACTCACAATAGGGAAGAAGGGAAGAATCATCACACCCAATTTGGGCATTGAAATCCCCAGCTAAAATAATTTTCCCCTTAGGGCACAAAGCTATCATTTCCTCTAATGACTCGGTAACTACCCGCCATAGTTTGGGGCTATAAATTTTTGCGTTTGCAGGAGGAATATATATGGATACCAAAATTATAGAAACCCCATCATATGAGAAAATGATTGCTAAAAAGCAAGGGGATTTGCAGTAAACTGAGTGAATAATAATCCCCAAGGATGGCTTGACAAAGCAAGCCAAACCCCCACATGGTCTTCCCCTGGTGGCATAAGAAACTGCTGGCACTGAAAACGTTATGTAATCCAAGAAATATGGCTGATTTTTGTCCCATGTCTCCTGAAGAAAGATGACATGGAATCCACCGAGAAAGTCATTAATACGTGGGCAACTCGAAAGCCGCTGCAAGAGTTGAAAGGAGGCAATAGCACCAGATGGAATCCTGCCCATAATAAAACCCAAATGTCAGGCAATCAACGCCCTGGAATTACAAAGCGGAAAAAACCCATTTGGGAGGGGCTGTATCCTGAAAACCAGAGAACCTACCACTGGGACTAACTTAAAGGATGGTCCCAAGGCCCGCCCTGTATATTGTACAGAAACATCCACAGGATTTCCATCCCCAGAGTGATGTAACCCTTTGGACAGATTTCTGCCTTGGTGTTGAACAGAATAATGCTGCGGGCCCATCAAATGCTCCGGCAACAGAGTCCCTGCGACTTTAGATTGAAAGTCTGCTATAGCACTAGAAATACTTTTTAGCTGCCCGTGATGGCCCATAAGCAAATTACATCCATCATTAAGTTTCTCAAGGATCTTGGAAGACACATTTTCTAACAAGGTGAACTGTTTACCAAAAAACTCGGAGCATAACATAGGCAAAGAGCCATCTTCAGAGTCAGGGTTTGGGGTTAAAAAAGGGTCCAGAGCATCCAACTCTGGCTCGGACGTACATGATACCAGAGCCTTGGAAGAAGGGAAGCTATTTACGTCCACAGTTGCGGCAGTTCCAGGGACAGAAGATCCAGCTTCTCCTGCCATGGAGTGCCGATGAGACCAAAGGAAATGATAATTGTCCAGCCGCCATTGGCTTGACTGGGATAGCAGCTCTGGGCACTGGTAGCTCCTTTCCCAACTATTGTGGCCCGTGTAAAACACAGTCCTTCCCCTTCCCGGGGGGTGACACGGCTGCCTTGGCCCCTGAAAGTCAAAGTCCTTCCCCTTCTCGGGGGGTGACACAGCTATCTTGGCCCCTGAAAATCACAGTCCTTCCCCTTCCCGGGGGGTGACACGGCTGCCTTGGCCCCTGAAAATCACAGTCCTTCCCCTTCCCAGGGGGTGACACGGCTGCCTTGGCCCCTGGAGGGCATTAAACCTACCCCCTCACTGGGGCGTGTAACACAGTTACCAAGGCTATCTTAGCCCCCGGAGGGAGAAATGACTCACCACTACTAGCCCAGACCACAGGCCCCTGCCAGCACCTAAGGTTGTGCAGCCCTTAGGTGCGCTGACCATGGCGTGCACCTTTGGCGCTGCCTCAGCTGGGTGCTGCCTTTAAGCCCTGCGCCGGGGATCACAGCTGCTGCTCGCTTCGGTCTCCACCCCTCTAGTGCTCCCAATGCCGCCTCAGCTGGGTGCTGCCTTTAAGCCCTGCACTGGGGATCACAGCTGCCGCTCGCTCCAGTCTCTTCCCCTCTAGTGATCCCCTAAAACTTTATTAGAATTCAGACATTTATGCAGTTAAGAACAGGAATAGTTATATCAGTTAAATCAGGTCTGCTCTTAGAATCTGCAGGGTTCACCTCCTCCCCTGCGGCCGCACCCCCTTGTGAACACCCTCTGCAGGGCTCTAGCGGTGGTTATATTTGTGGTCACACTGGGATGGAGGGCCCTGCATTCTGCCCTGATGAAAACCTGGACCACTCCAGGGCCCGTGGAAGTAGAGGCCTGGGGTGGTTGCCCCAAGTCACCTGGTGGTAAGAGCACCCTTGAGTTAAATATAAAATGATATAAGCCCTCCTACAATAAGGCATACATGGGGGTTAAAGAGAAACTTTTCATGTAGGCCAGTTCATTATTTGGTTTCTTACATTGTCTGTTTTGTTCCCAGGATCCTGGATTAGATGGAATAGTTCTGCACTGCATTTCTATAGACATAAAATCCATCCCAGTAGTTTGTTGTATATAGTTGCTAAAGAGATTAACTCAGGGGAAAAAAAGGAGATTGTAAACCATTTCTAAAGAATGATTTCCAATAATTTACATAACAGGAATTTACTTACATCACCTTGAAATCCACATACATTTGCTTGGCCATCAACATACAGACATATGCCGAAAATGAAGAAGAAAAAAAAAAATGTACCACATGTTTGAGAACTGCACAGGCTATATTGCACTATGGTCGTAGGCAAAGTTAGTAAGACAGAAAGCCACCGCCTGCCATGGAGTATTATGCAGAACTCCTGCTGAAGCTGATCAGTGGACTGCATAGAGAGACATGGCAGGGCAGGGACTAAAACTAGTTTCTTCAAAAGCAGGAATTAAGCATAATCTGAATCCTTTTACAAGAAAGGATGGCTATGCTTACTTGGATGTAGAGGGCTCAACCAACCCAGAAAAGTTTTGCACTTATTAAAAGGTATATAGGATTCTGCAGAGGACAACACATTGGGTGTTTTCATACAGACACGGGGCTACCCATCCCTGGAGCTGCTCCAGAGGTGCACCTCTGCATCTGCCCACTCCCAGCCCCAGCCCCACCAGGGTCCCAATCAGATGGATCTGGCAGGTTCCCCGGCCCCCCCACGCAGCACCCCCCATACACACACACCATAGAGCTAGAGCATCTGCAACGCTATGGTGTTGCTCTGGGTAACAGTTGGTTGGAAGCAGAGAAGCAGCATCAGTCTGTGCATTAGATGAACCACTGCTCTGCTTCAGGCTGGGGCCCCAGGTTTGGATGGGTCACTCTGACAGTAGTGATCCAGGATGTTCAAGTGTCACTGTTAGGGCTTCCCCAGGGCAGGTTCAACCTGCTCCACACCTGCTCTGCCTGCACATCTGGAAGGGCACCTTTAGACAGATGGGCCAACCAGGGGTAAAGCAGCCAGCACTGGGGCAGCCCGTCTGTTTAAAAACACCCATTATCTCCTTCAGGAAATTTTGTCTTGGGTTCTGCTTGCTACATTTTCCAGAGGTAGGTACTGTGTTTGTGCTCAATGCTCCTTGTTCCTTTGAAGGCAAAGGTTAGGGCTTCGAATTCAATCCAGTATTTATTGGAAGTCCATGGAACATATATAGCACTGGTGCTTTGTATCTTTGTTTCCCTATTTTGTTCAGAAGAATGGACTCTAATTTTGGGACTAATGGCACCAGTAATTGCTATGGTCAGACTTCACCTTTAGTAATGTCAACTACCATTTTCCTCCCAAAGGTTATTACTTTAACTAAAGGCAAAGTGATTCCTCCTTACATAGAATGTGTTATCAGTTAGTGTGGTTGATAAAGCGCTCTAGGGTACATTTGGACTGAGCAAAATCAGAGAAATGCAAGAATGAGTCAGACAAGAAAGAAAAATTAGTAACGTCCCTTTGGCATTAGAAGTAAGAGTTGTTGAGTTAGAAAGCCAGACTGAACAAGCAAACAAAATCAAAGTGTTGCATTATGAGACTGCTACAGGAATTCTTATTGCATTAAGGGACTAGTTCCAAAGCTCAAGTGGCAGATAGAAAGCAGCTTTTGTGAAGCAAATAGCAAACATATAACTTTCATATATCAGGCAAATAGCCGAGACTAAATATTCAGATGCAGTAGAGAGTATGAGGAATGAAGGTTTTTAATAAGAACCTGGAAAGTACTCTCTGCAAGATATTGAAAGACTGTAACCACCTCCAAACTACCAGCAATACCAGCAATCACTGGCTGGTGACAAAGGGTATTTTGAGACATTACGAGATCACAGTGAACCACGGTGAATACCCACCTGTGGTCACTGTGCTTCGAACGTCTGTTTGGCGGCCGCCAGATGTTCGCCACAGTCAATACCCACACGGGGTCATTTTCAACCACGCTTCCTGGGCTAGCAGTGAGAATTTCCTGGGAAGCGTGGTGAAAGTGATCCCCGACGGGGACCAAAAAAAAATCATGACTGGTCGGGCGCCACGGCCCGGGATCACCAGCGGGATCCAGGGCCATGGTGAATTTGACCAGACGCTGTGGCCGCATTGGCCCTGCCCCCACCCGTCTCCCCAAAGGGTGGGTGGTGGGGAGCGTGGAGGGGGCCGGGCCGTGCGGCCGCACGTTGCACTGCATGGCCCCGCCCCCTCCCAGATTCCCCGCTGGGATCCCCCCGGCACGTCTGATACGGCATGACGGGGTCATCCTGGTAGGGGATGATTTGGTTGTTTTCGGTACGGGGCCAAGCAGCCCCATAACATCTGAAAGCACCCAATGACATACTGGCAAAGTAACAGAATTATATTGACCAACCACCAAACATTCATTACAAAAGTAATACCAGGAGAGGTTATTGGTCCCTCTCCATCTCTGGGTACAAGTCTACTGTAAGTCACTGCAGTATCAGAATCCAAATCTTCTCCTTTTATAGAAGGCTGATATTCTGTCTTCTCTATCCATGCAATTTTCTGAGTTGATCATAAGGACTTGGGGGGAAATATTGGATACTGGTTTTATAGGATACTGGTTCTCAGATTAAACCGGTATTACTGGTATCGGATTTTTTCCCATTGAAGTCAATGGGGAAGTTTTCCCATTGAAATCAATGGGAGAAAAAACCAAAAATACTTATAATAAAGACAACATGTCTCTTGTAAAGATTCAATGACCAATTCACTTCTTTCCTTAACTGCAAACCACCAGACTACAGTAGCCCCAGCAGCCAGTGCCAGGGGCAGGCAGCACCGACACTACTACATTTTTCCCTTTAAAAACTTTGCCTACCATCGTGGGGTTGTTTTCCATCCCCCGGTGGCAACAAACATGAAAAAATATGGTAATTCGTGGCTCTACAAGTTTGAGAATTTAGGACATTGTCACCAGCACCTCTGGGCATAACACACTCAAATGTCTTCCAGATATCGCTTACCGTTTGTCTTCTATAATAAAAAAACTAAAAAAAAAAGGCCTGGAGTGGAAAAATAACCCCAGCGTCAATGGAGTTTTCCTATTGGGGTGGAGTTTCAACCCCAGCCAATGCATTTCAATTGGGGTGGATTCCCACCCCAGCTTAAAAGCAGCCAACTCAACATTTTTAAAGGTCAGTTCAGACTGCAAGATGACATGGAAGGCAAGGTCACTTTAGACTGGCAGCAGCAATGAAAATTAACCCCTTCATTGCCACGAACATTTCTCAGTGTCTAATAGAAAAAAGTAGCCATGAAAGATTTTTCATTTGCTCACTCCATCTGCAAAGCTCCCTTTCTCACCCAAACTCCTAGGTTTCAGTTTCTTAGTCTGTTAGATAGATTTTATGTCCCTTCCCATAGGCTCCATTTCTCCAGCAAGCCAGAAGTGCCCTCCCTCATTGTCCTCACAAACTGACTATAGAAATGAAACAAAGAAAAGCTTATGGACCATTAGCAGGTGATTAGCAGGTGATAGCCACATCCTGAAGTCCAGGGGCAGAGTGGCCATTCTTCCTGCCTGGAAGATTTTGTGTGGTGTGGTCACTGGCTGGGGGCTTGCAGGAGGGGAATGAAGCATGGCAGGGCACTGGGCACAGGGGATGGCAGGCATGCAGGGATGGCAGGCATGGCAGGGCACAGGGAATGGCAGGGCAAAGGGAATGGCAGACATGCAGGGGTGTAGGGATGGCAAGTATTCAGGGGATGGTGGCAGGCATGCAGGGGATGGCAGGCACAGGGGTGAATGGAGGCACTGCGGGGCTGGCTGGCTGGAAAAGGTTGCACAGGGGGATAGAACTGAGGCAGTGGGGGGCTGGCTCTCGGGGGACACTACTTTAACTTACATAGATAGTTAAAGTTCATAAAAACCATTTTCTGTAGTTTGAATAAAAATAATGTTTTTGCAAATTATTATTATTATTATTATTATAAACATTTATATAGTGCCAGTTGTGTGACCTGGTGCTGTACAGAACATAGAATTAGACGCAGTCCCTGCCGGTGGCTTACAATCTAAAGAAAAATGAGTAGTGTTGGTTGCTATTTATTCATGTGTGGAGCTGGTATTTCTCATAAAACAGACTCTATAATGTCTCTGTGTGTGTGTGCTGGGCATAGATTGTGTGGCTACTGTAAATAAAAAGTAAAATTTAAAGCACACTTTCAATCCCCAGGCCAAAATCAGCCTGGGGTTGAAATCCACCCCATGATATATATATCCCTTGCCTTTCACCACGAAAAAAATTACACTCGAGTTATCATGGGGTGGATTTCAATCCCAAGCTGATTATATATATAATGCACAGAGGCATAAACATATGTATATGTATGCCTCTGCATACAAATATGCAAAGGCATACACATATGTACATATATATACACACACACAATCCAGGCCACACACACATATTTATATCAAGGAATTTAAATCAAGGAATCATGGAGGGGTCATGGCATATGCATGGCCTGACACAGTGTAGAGGGATCAGAGTGGGTATATGGTCTTGAGGACTGGAGTGCAGAGGAATCAGGGTGGATGTGTGGCCTGGAGGGGTGGAGAGGGAAACTATGCATCCATAGTTGGGAATGGATGGGATTGGGAACTATGCATTTGAATAAATAAATGGGGATACCCATCAAATATGCATTATTCAACCTACCATTTGTGGATTAGCCAATGGGCACTACTCATTTAGTATCCCACGAGTATCCATTTTGGCTTTAAAATAGGGTAGTGTGTGTGTGTGTGTGTGTGTGTGTGTGTGTATGCCTACTTACTTTATAAGGCTAGAGGCTCTCTAGTTCCACTACTAGAGGCTAGTACCTCTAGTAGTTGAAAGTTGAAACACTCTCAGCCAGGGGGGAGGGGATGGGGAGTGGGGGACATAGTTTCCTAAGCTTTGAGGGTAGGGGAGTTCACGTAACGTTCACTCCCAACCCTACTTACTGCAGTTAGCTTTTTAGTGATAACTGTTAACATAACAAAGAGGTAGGCATGGTGGCGGGTGTGTAATGCAGATGAAGGTCATTCACTCAGCTCATCCTGTGACTCTGAGGGCTTGGGGGGGGCATGCTTTCACATGGCCAACATGAAATAGAGCCCGCCTACCTGTGTAAAATGCCTGTGGCTGTCAGCTGTCAGTCACAGGGAAGGACTGTGCTTATTGGTGTGCGTCCGTTGCTAATTAAATGACCCGTGTTTGCGAGGTGGGGCTGGTCCATCCAGCTACAGCTTTAAGCCATCTCTGTCTATATGGTGGGAGCATGGGAGGGGACAGTCTCAGGTGGTGCAATAAAAGCAGTAAAAGCAGTAGAGACACAGAGTGATCATTCTTGTTTTAAGTTAACAACTAAACAAGAAATTGTAATTGTAGACTGACTCAACATACAAAGCACTGTATGGACTTTATCATTGATGTCTTTATCATTCAGGTCTGAGTGTGACCACATACACAGGTTTAATGCTATTAAAAAAACCAGTCATGGCACACTAAAGAATGCAAACTTTCAATAATGCCGATGAATGTCATCCACTCAGCTCATCTCTCAGTTGTGCTGTGACTCTGAGTGCCTAGAGGGGGGCGGAGAGGACACTGCTCGTTGTGTCCCGATAACACAACACAGCAATAATTTGATGCTTAACATACAATAACAGTAATGTAAACGTAAAAACAAAAAAATTGAAGTGACCTGGAACAGTAGGGATTTGAACCCGTGAAAGGACAGCTTCAAATTGTACAGCAAGCAGGAACTGTAATAACTATGCCACCATGCCATATTGATTTTGCAGGAGTTGTGAACTACAGAGTTCTGACTTCTTCTAGACTGAGGCATGAATGAGGATTGTAACAAACTCTTCTGCATGGGCTTCATTCCTTCAACTTTCTGTACCGGTCCGATAATGTAAAAAATGATTCAGACAGCCAATACACAGGTCACCTTAAACTCCCACCAGGAGTTTTGTTCAACAAAACTTTAGTTTGGAGGTCAATTTACGTTTACATAAAAGATCAATTTACCATTAAATAAAAAGACCGTTAATTGAACTCCCACCCAGAACATTTGCATGTATGTATTTGAGAAGAATGGGCAATGATTGTGGCACAGAGGGAAAACACAACACCAGCAGTCAGCACAGCACACACATGTGCAGCAGCGCAGCAGTGCTGCATACTCCCTTCGCGGAACCGCGATAAACGCTCATGACTTTCTCTCATATATTAAATTGGCGGAAGGCGGAAAAAGGCCGCAAATTGTACGCGACAACAGTGATGATCGGAAAAAACAATAAAGCACATAAATGCTGCATCTGCGGATGCTTGTAGCAGCAAATGCAGAATTGAGGAGGTTCCAAGCGGAATTCCGTGGGGTGCAACGTTGGATGCCGAGTTTTAGGAATGGAATTGCGGCACGGTAAAGACTCCTGCCACATCACCTCTAGTTGCAGGTACAAGTTCTATTAGGATAGGAAATCCATTCTATTCTACCTCTTCTACCTCTTCCTTTCCAATCTTCAAATGATTGGGATCCTGTAATTGGAGAAGATATTGCTCCAGAGCACAAGAGAGTTTAACCCATGAATACATTGGAGCGATCTTGCTTGTCTTAATAACTTGTATATCATTCTTTACAGCTAGATCTCTAACCCTTCACTTAAGTTCAGCCTTATCTAAGTTATGTGCTAAGACGTCGGTGTCATTCAAGGGGAGGGAGAGATTGACAGCCAGTTTCTTAATACACCTCCACCACTTAAACTGAACACTACCTACATGTAACCTTTGTTCCAGTTAACTCTGATATGCCAACGGCAAAGCCTTCCCTTGGGATAGTTTACACCAGAACAATAAGGCTCTGAGGTTACATTACGACTCAAATGTTAAGGAATCCATTTCCAAGCGGAGCATAGGCAATGGTGTCGCTCTCGGAGCTCTCAAAATACTTCTTAAAAAGGAGTTTTGGATTAGTTCCCATCTGGTCACATAGCTATAGTACATTATTTTTGTTCCATAAAGGAGCTGAGGCAAAACCTTAGCTTCAAAAATGCCAATTACTTGGTCAAGAGGAGTCGTAGGAGCAGTACGATATAGCCTTAATACCCCGGCAGCTGACTGGGCTGCCTTAGTTGCTGTCTCGCAAGTTTTTAGTTTAGATCAGTTTCAGTGATAGCTCCAACAATGGGTGCCAAAAAAGCTGTGTATTAAATATAATAAAGCATAAAGATTAAAAACAATAACCCCAATGAATACAGAAAGTAAAGGAGACTTCTCACACATCCCTATATGCACGCCAGGGAACTCCTACACCGGCTGTGGGATGATCCCCAAGCGGGCTCCAGGTTCTGCTGCGCCCCTCCACACATCTGCAAAGTAGCCAGCAACGAAGTTCCAAGATGGTTCCTTAGCTGCTGTGTTTTATAGTATTTCACCTTCATAAAACTTATTATGCAATCACTACACATGTGTGACCACTTCTAACTAGTGCAGCTGCCTGCCTGAGCATTCTTAGCTTCCAATTAGCCTGATAAGGGAGCTTTCCACAACATCTCTAACTGGCCTTGACTTTCTGGACAACAACTTATACAATACCAAAGTTGCCAAAGATGCTTACGTAAGATACATCCATTGCATAAAAATGAGTTTCCAGTTCTCAGCTTTACATTACACATATGTTTTTACATATCTGTCAATTAAAATAAATTCTACAACATATGCACTCCAAATTAAGATATATAAGTGTCCACTATCTGGCTCAGCCGGTGCACAAAGGTCTTCTCACAATCTTTTCACTACACTCCACCCCTGGACACTTACATTCTTTCACTTGAGGCCTGTAATTCTTATTTACACTTTATCACATCTTGCACATGCAATGTTACATGTAAAACACTAAACAAATAACTAATAATATACTAATCAAAGTAATTATAACAAGGTACAATACCAAAGTTAAAAATACAATTGTCTTAAGTAGCTAATCATATTACATGTAAGCTTTTTTATATGCTAACTACATAACAACATAAAAACTTAACACAAACATTTCAGTTCATTCAATAAATTCAGTAGCCCCCACCAGGAAGTAGAAAGTCACATTGGTGTGAGGCTGGAAGGAACGGTAAGCTTTCTGCAAA
The DNA here is from genome assembly GCA_003113815.1 of Sphenodon punctatus. Classification (NCBI taxonomy): domain Eukaryota; kingdom Metazoa; phylum Chordata; class Lepidosauria; order Sphenodontia; family Sphenodontidae; genus Sphenodon; species Sphenodon punctatus. The sequence continues at coordinate 4,126,053 of QEPC01014615.1, forward strand.
ATATAAACATAAATGTTAAAATCATACACAAAAGCTATTTTCCAGCAAAGCACTGCAGCTTTGACATGAAGGTTCATAACTGCGTTCAAAAGTGCAAGAGTCATGTTATTGATTACTCTTGCAGTCTCAGCTTGCCTCTGTCAAGACAAATAGGTTGTGAGTCACCAGTTTTCATCACCCAGTAGGTATTTCCATTACCTGCTGCTATTACCTCCCCTGCACAATTGGGTTGCCCTGGATGTATTATCCATACTTTCCATCCTGGAAGTCAATCTGTTGAGCCAAATCCTCCTTCCCCACGTTCAGTAGCCACTTCTGGCTTTGATATTTCTACCACAGCTGGGAGAAGGATCTGCTCACAAACCATCAGGGCTATCCACACTGGGCTATCCTGTGTGGAGTGTGCAGCCATCTTGGGAGGAATTCCAAAGGATCATCTTGATTTCTCCTTGATAGTCTGCATCTACCACTCCTCCCAGGATCTGTATCCCTTTCAGTGCCAGCCCTGACCTGGGGGCTATCCGCCCATAGGTATTTGAGGGGACCTGTATCCCCAAACCAGTACTCACCACCTCATGCCCTTGGGGAGGAAGGGTGACCTCTTGGTATGTGTACAAGTCCACTCCAGCACTTAAAGGGGTAGCTTTCAAGGGCAATTGTACTTCTGGGTGGATTTTCCACACTTGGCTGTGTGTACTGCATATGTTAAGTTTTTCTAACATCCATTAAAAGGGAGTCTTTCCTTTATTTGGGCGATTGTTCATTTCGAATTCTGCCTGTTCCAGCACCTTGGCCCACCCCTGCAACATGCCTGTAGGGGTAAGCTGTCTTATTCGCTACTTGAGGAGCCCATTATGGCGCTCCACCAACCAGGGGCGGCTGGTGGCTTTTTAGTTTGGAGGGGCAATAAGGCCATCCGGCCCGGTGAGCCAGTGGGCGGAGCCAGGGCAATGGTAGGTGGAGCCAGGGCAATGGTAGACGGAGCCAGGGCATAACCCAGCAGCAAGGAGTTCCCAGGGTAGGGGGTGGGGAGGTCGGGTACACTGGCAACATAAATAACCTGCCTTTCTTTATTGTGGTTGCTATGATTTCATCAGCACATTTTGATGTGTGTAAGGTTCAATTTCCTATGTAGTATTTATAATGCACAAAAATGTTAGTTTGTGATATAATTGCTTTAATGCATGGGTTTGGATTTTGTTAATTCCATCTATTGCCACGCATACTTTTTTTCTTGCTTCCTTGCTTACATTTCAGCCTTATAAAATAAGATTGCTAAATCTTTTGGAATTTAAGAAAGTCACTCACACCACCAAAACTATTTGCTCTTAGCTTGTAATCAATAACCTAGAAACATTCTTGATATAAAGGCTTTTTTAAAGTGCAATTAAGACAGCTACTGCAAGATAGTCTGGAAAATGGTTTGCCATTTTCTCATTTCCTTCTAACATTGCATACCTATATCTTGTGTGTGCCTTAGGACATCATATCACATGAGTTCAGACCAAATCAGTCATATAATATCTCCTGTGCATCCCTAACTTCTTGACCTTACTTGAATTATGCATTTTGTTGAAATTAATAATGACCCTAAAACCAGAATGGACACTAGACCCTAAAAACCTACAGTATAGGGAAATGAACAAATATAGGCCATAAACAGGCAGAAATGTAGTTCCTCAATTCTGATAATTACAGATTCCTTATTCCTCCCCCACAAATGTGCCTCCCTGTAGATCACACCAATATCCATTCTATACATGTAGGTGGCGAAGCACACACACAGACACACACACTATCTGCAGAAGCCAGCAAGGTCAACAAGTTGTTCCTGTAAAGCAATATCCTATCCTAACATTTCTCTCACTCCTGTGTTAGTTCTCTGGGGGTGGGCGGGGAGTGGGTCTACAATGATCTACCTATGCAGTCAAAACACAAATAGCAATATTTGCCAACTCAGTGACAGAAAGAAAAAAGAAAAAAGCACAGCAATGTCAAAACTGCCCAGTCGTAGGCTGTGCTGTCACATATCAGTATCCCCCCATACCTAGGTGCTGGATACTGAGCTACTGCTGAGCCCTGCTGTTGAAACTGCTCTCTTCCTATCCCACTACACCAAGAAAAAATGACACCCCTTTCCAACAGCAAGAGGAGTTACAGGAAAGCGATCCCAGTTCTCTGACTGTTGCAATGCTTGAGCACAAATCACTGGAACAGGCTCCTGGAGGGGGGGTGGGAGGGAGGAAAGAGCGAGAGAAACCAGGCGTGTTTCTTTGGAGTCGTTGGGTTTGGTTTTTTTTTTACCTTTACACTGGATCTGCTGGTTTGAGTCTCTGCCTCCATGTTCTGGCTGTTGTCCCTCTTGTCTTTCTTAGAGGAATTAGTCCTCACCTTGTAAGTGGACGTGTTGGAGGATTTAATGAATAATCCCAGGACAGGGTGGCTTTGCTGTTGTTGAGACATGCTCGTGTTGGTCTGGTGAGGGGAGTTGGAGTCCTCGGAGTCTTTGCTGCTGCGAGACACCACTCTGCTGTCCAAGATGTGGATGCTAGGAGTGCAGCACAGCCCATGCTGGGCAGCTGCTTGGGGGGTGGGAGATCCTAGAGCTGGGGCTGCAGGCTGGGACGGAGGGGAATCAGCAGAGCTGAGTGGGGTGGGAGATCCTAGAGCTGGGGCTGCAGGCTGGGACGGAGGGGAATCAGCATAGCTGTGGCGGGGAGACATCCAGGGCTGGACCCCAAGCAGATGTGAGTGTTGGATTCTCTCCCATCACCTGCCTCAGCACATGTTTTGTGTCCCCTCTCTCTCCCACTAAATTCCCTCACAAAGGAGATCAGTCCAATGGTGAAAGGAACCCTCCGAGGCTGGGATTCCTCCTGCCGTGGAGGGACCGGTACCTCACTACCACCGATCATCAGCAGCTCCCTCCCAGGAAGCCTTCCCACTGCCTGTGCAAGCCCCAACCCCAGCAAATCTGCTCTCCTCCTGGCGGCTGCCTGGACCTGGTGCAGAGCATCCTAGCTGCTGCTAGCTTCGATGGCTGGAGCACATGTGTGTGTGTGACATCCATATCCTGGTAGAGCTGCGCACGGGACTGAGGCAGGGAGGAAGAGGAAGCGCACATGCGTGCTGCTCCCCCTTCCTCAGTCCCCCGCCAAGCAATCTCGCCAGGGCTGTCAGCGCGACCGCCCTGGCGAGATCTTCCATTGTGCCCATTGAGCACAATGGAAGGCTGTAGCCCCTCCCTTCACAGCACGCCCCATACGTGCTGTGGACGGAGGAGTTCAGCCGCCCAAATCGCGTTTTCCATAGGAAAACGCTTTGGGCGGCTGAGAAGATGAACCTTTTTGTCCCTTTGGGGACCCAGTCCCTCTCCCAGCAGAGTGGGTGGGTCCCCAAAGGGAGAACGGGTTCAGTGACAGCTACAGCAGCCTCTGTAGCAGCTCAGAGACTGCTGTAGCTGTCAAAACGGTAGCACGTTGTTGTTTTTTTAAACTGTTAAAACCGTGGCGGTGGCCCCTCAGGGCTTTGGGGGGCACCGCCCATAACTCCCTGCAGGGGGAGCCACCCCTGCCACCAACCCTGAAGCCTGTGGGTAGTGAGGGATATGGAGTGTCCACTGCACATTCCACTCATCTGCCCATTTCTGAACTTCTTGTCCTTTGAAATGACTTCCATTATCAGATTGGATTTCTTCAGGGACCCCAAACCTTCTAATCAACTGACACAGACCCTTAAGAGTAGCCTGCTGTGTAGCCCATTTGCTTGGGCTCACCATGGTGTATCCTGAAAAAGTATCCACTAGGACCAGTGCATCCTGGTTCCCCTGGGATACCGGTAGGGGTCCTTTGTAATCCACTTGCCAGACTTTCCCCAGTTCTAAACCTCTTTTCAAATGGCCTAATGGCCTTTGCTGTAGCGGGTATTGGTCCACTCTCTGGCATATAGAGCATTGTTTTATCACAGTTTTTACAGTGTCCACCAGACAATGAATGCCTCTGGCTGTAGTCCATGCCCTAGTGCCCACCTCCCCCAAATGGCCAGATTTTTCATGTGCACATTGGCATAGGAGATGGAGATCATCCTCCATCACTCCTGAGGTGTCATTAGGGGCTTCCATCCCTTGGAGCTGAACCATCTGATCCACAGCACTGTTGTACTGAGTAGTTGGGGAGGGGTCCCTGGCGTGGGCATTGAAATGATACACTGTCACAGGAATTTTCCTGGCAATCTCAATTATCTGTTTCCATAGACCATCCCCCCATAATGGCCTACCATGAATTAACCAATTATCTTGTTCCCATTTGGGGGCCCAAAGTGTCAATCCATTTGCAATGGTCCATGAGTCTGTATACAAATGTATTTTGGGTTGGGACATCTCCAGCGCATTCTGAAAGGTCATAGCCATAGCCATTAATTCTGCATATTGGCTAGAGTGTCCCTTCCCGTGCTGAATCAAGACAGTGCCTTTAGCTGGTTGTAAAGCAGCTGCCTTCCACATCTGCTCCCACTTAAGGTATTTTGCCGAGCCATCTGTGAACCAAGCATAACATGTGTCCCCCTCTGGCAATTGCTCAAAGGGAACTCCCCACTCGGCTAGTGGGGGACAGGGTTCCACAGGCTATAAGGGGGGGGGGCAGTAGGGTCTTGTGGTAGCTCTGCTACCCGTTTATGGATGCGTCTCACCCCCTGCTTCCCTCCTGTCACTCTTTCAGATATGTACCATTTCCATTTAACAATAGATGCCTGCTGGGCCCTTCCTACCTGGTGGGTCTGGGAAGCATCCATTGCCCAAGGAAGGATAGGGATGCTAGGCCAGAGAACAACTTCATTGTTCTCAGTCAGGTGTTCAGTTTCCACTAGAGCCCGGTAACAGGCAAGCAATTGTTTTTCAAAGGGGGTGTACCTTGTGGCTGGATCAGGGAGCTTACGTGACCAAAATCCCAAAGGTACACGTCAGCCGGGCTAGGTCTTCGACAAGCTCCATGCTTCAACTTCCCCCACAAGGGACACCTGTAGCTCAAAAGGGCATCCTGGTATCACTGGGTCCAGGGGGGTGGCATACACAATAGCAGTCTTTGCTTGATGAAAAGCTTCCTGCTGTGCCTCCCCTCACTCAAATTTTGCTTTCTTTCTAGTCATGGCATAAATAGGCCATAATATTGCTGTCAGGTGGGGGATATGTTGTCTCCAATACCCCAACAATCCTACAAATACCTGTGCCTCAGTTTTAGAGGTTGGAACCTTTGCCAGTGCTATGGTACTATCTTTAGCTTTCTGTGGAATTTGTGGCTCCTGCCCACTGAATTCCCAGAACGATTACTTCTTATGCAGGTCCTTGAATCTTTTTTGGATTAACTTCCCACCCTCTGGCTCGCATGGTTTCTGTTACGTCACTCAAAGCCTCTGCCACTTGCTGCTTACTGTGCCCCTTCAGCAAAATGTCATCAATGTAATGGATCACCAATATCTCAGGGGCCACAGAGCATACTTCCAAATCCTGGGCCACCATCCCATGACATAGGGTGGGGCTCTGTAAATAGCCCTGGGGTAAATGTAAAAAGGTGTATTGTCTCCCCTCCCAGGTAAAAGCAAATTGGTCTTGCGATTCCTTGGCATAGGAATTGAGAAAAAGGCATTAGCGAGTTCTAACACAGCATACCAAGTGCCTGGGTGTTTCTCAATCCGTTCAATCAAGCTGACTAAGTCAGGAACAGCTGCTGCCAAGGGTGGACCATGCTTATTCAACTGACGGTAATCAATAGTCATACGCCAGCTTCCATCAGGTTTTTTCACTGGCCAGACTGGGCTATTAAAGGGGGAGACTGCTGATCTAATAATTCCAGCCTCCTCTAAGCCTTTAATTGTCTGTGAAATCTCAGCATGTCCCCCTCGGAGGCGGTACTGCCGCACTACCACAGGCTCATTGGGAGGGGGAATGCAAAGAGGAGTCCACTTAGCATCCCCCACCACTACTGTCCTCACTCCAAAGGCAAATTTTCCAGTGGGAAGCTGCACTTCCCTGCCTTGCAACACATTAATTCCCAGAATATACTCAGGGACAGCAGTGATCAACACATCTGCCTAGGAGGGAGGGTCACCCTGATGGCCAATCGCACCTTTGTCCGTGTGGCCTCATTCTCCCCCCCTCCAAAGGCACACACCACCACTCATTGTTCAGCGTGTTTCTGAGGATTACCATGTGATTTCTGCCCCAGTGTCTATTAGGGACATCACCTTTTGTCTGTGGCCAGGGCCCCAATGAATTGTCAGAGGGACGTGGGGTCTCAGGTCACCTGGGGTAGCCATCTTTATTGGCCCTACCACAGTGACCCAACCACCCCGTCATTCAGGCCTGGGCACCTGCCATGCTGACCGATCAGGATATAAGGTGGAAGGAGCTTTCTCTGCCGGAACAAATGCTTCAGGGGAGGATATATCTCACACTTCCACCTTATCTTTTAATTTCACTTTTCTCTTCCATTTCTTCTTGTACAAAGCATACAAATCAGAGATAGAAATGCCATTTAGTTGGGCTTTTAACCCACCAGCTTTCAACAAAGCAATGAAAATTCCTATCTGGGTAACCAAATGCTGCAGACTCGCCCCCCCCCCCGCACAGTTTTCCAACGCTCTATGCTGTCCTCCTCCCAATCCATGGGCTCAGGAAAGCGAGGTTGCATTGCCTGGTTTACCCAGTCAAATAATGTATGCGTCGCATTGTGGGCCGCTCTAAGGGTCTGATTAATCAGGGGATCCTTAGCTAGAACCCCCAGTGTCTCTTGGGACAACTGATGATGTTCCTTAGCTATGTCTTGTAGCTCTGTCTGGGTGAAATCTCTCACCACCTTGATAGCTCGCCCACCTCCTCCAAGCGGCCCCTTAGTCTTATTTGTTATAAGGGGTCGAGCCTGAGCCACGGGTGAATCAGTTTCAGGAGAGTCTTCTGAACCCTCTTCCCCCTCAGTCCATTCCTCTGAAGAGGAGGAATCCCAGATGTTTCCATCCCATGTGGCCGGATCCCAGTCCAAGTCATGCATCAGCACCTGCACTTTTGCTTTATTCACTGTCCAATTATGGCGTTGTGCAGCCCTTCAGCATTTCACCTGGGTTAGACACACAGCAGCAGTCATAGCCTGCTCCTCTACCTTTTGCCCTCACTCCTGAGCTGCTTCCAGCCCCTCACATAACAAAGCACTTCGCTGCTTCACAGCTATTAATTCCTCAGCCGTGCTTTGACACGGCCTCTCTAACTGCTCCTGTCTTTCCCACAACCCTTTCACAGCTGTAAGGAGCACCCAACCAATTCCAGAGACTACTTTCTTGCCTCCCCCCCCCCGGGACTCCCAACTCCTGCAGGCATTTCTCAATTGCCTGAGGTGTGAGCCCCCCGGGACACAGCAACTCTGTCCAACTAACCTGGGGGGGGGGAAACCTAGTACAACATCTGAGCAACCGGAGCCCATTCAGAGGTGGCAGACCACCCGAGGATCCGGGTTTGCTCGGGCCCAACAGCTTTTTTGAACCACATGTTTGGCTCGCTGAACTGATCCTGCCGACTACACCAGTTGTCTCACATTTTTTTTGTTTAGATCAGTTTCAGTGATAGCTCCAACAATGGGTGCCAAAAAAGCTGTTTATTAAATATAATAAAGCATAAAGATAAAAACAATAACCCCAATGAATACAGAAAGTAAAAGAGATTTCTCACACATCCCTATATGCACATCGGGGAACTCCTACACCAGCTGCGGGATGATCCCCAAGCGGGCCCCAGGTTTAGCTGCACCCTTCTACAAGTCTGCAAAGTAGCCAGCAATGAAGTTCCAAGGGACCTTCCAGCTGTGTGGGCTGCAGCTTCCGGAGAGGACCTCCTCCTTCCCTGGTTCCTGGTGGATGCTCATATGCGCTCCCGTGGCTTCCGAAGGGGCCTGTTCACATGGGAAGGTCTACTGCCAGGCTCGCTGCCCCGGGAGTGCTCACCGGAGCATTAATGAGTGGCCCTTCGCCGTCACCTGCTTGCAGCCACCCTGGTGCCCTGGCCGTTGCATTGCCTACCCCCCCCCCCCACTGTGCCTTTGATCGGGCTGTGCACTGCTGTCTGCATCGCTGCTGGCTGCCGCCTGGTTCTCTGGACCCCATCGCCACCTCTGGGTGACCACTGCTCCTTCCCGCTGGGGCTGCCCTGGTGCACTCACCTGCTCTGCGTGGGCGCTTCTGTGCCCTCCTGTTGTGCTCCTCTTGCCTGGCTGTGGGTCCGCCTGCACCCCCCTGCTCTGCCTCTCTGTATTTGGGGGCCCCTGTTCCCCCGGCGCCAATAAAATGCTGTTATGTGATGGTATGTCCTGCCTTGCTTCTGTTTCTGCTGTGGCCGGGTGCCTCTTCCCCTTGGTGGCCCTCCTGCCCCCATCTGTGTGGTTGTATGCAGGGGTTGTTCTTGGTGTGTACTGGTGGGCTCTGGGTCTGTGGGGTGGGCACTGGTTGTGTGGGGTGTGGTCCCCTGGCGGCTTCCCTGCTGAGTGCTGCTGTCTGGGCTTGATCAAGGGATGGTATTGGTCGTGGGTGGGTGGCCGAGCAACCCCTGGCCTCGCCTGTGAATTTGTGTGGCCCTGCCCCTCCCCTCCTCTCCCCTATGCTGTCTCCCCCTGTTGGTGTGGGCCGTCTATGGTGGTGGAGATGGATGGGTGGTGGCACCATGGGTGCTGGGTGGCTGAGCGTGAGTAGGGGTTGTGTAGGCCCCGGCCTTTGACCCCACTGATCCCCCTTTGTGCAGAGGTCTGGGTTCTCCTCCAGGTGGTGGCAGTCGGTGTGTGGGGTGTGCCCCTGGTGCTGTTGCTGCCCCCAGCCCTCCCTAGGCCCATTGGTGCGGGCGTTCCCCATTGCCCTGTCCCTTGTCTGATGCAGCTACTGTTGTTGTGCTGCTGGCAATCTTGTGCCTGGGTGCGATGGTGCAGCAGCTGGAGCGGGTGGCTTGGGACATGCGGGCGGCAAGGCGGGTGTTCGATGCCATCCATAAGTGTGCTGCCTGTTTGCTGGGTCCTGTGCCTGTGTCCCTCTGGGGGGCAGGGGGTTCTGTTCCTTGGTGGTCGGGGCTGACTCTGATGACTGTCTCCTCTCCCTCTGTCCAATTCAGTGCAAGCCATGATAGTGGAGCAGACCCGGGGGCAGGGGGAGTTGTTGGAGCTCCTCTGGCACGTCCTGGAGCAGATGCACCAGCTGGACTGCTCGCAGGCCAAGCGCTGGCACCAGGAATGGGATCGGTGGCCCTACTGACCGGGTGTTGTCCCGGGCCTGCTGCTTCTGGCGCTGCCCCCCTTCTGTTGCCCCGTCCCCCTCCCTGCCCTGTTGTTGTAGCCCCCTGTTGCAGTTTCCCCGTTGTATTAAAGGCGTTTGTGTTCCTTCCCTGTGTGTCCATGTTGTGCTTTGCTTTGACCTCTCCCCTTGTGTGGGTGCCTCTGTGGGGGGTGTTGGGGTGTTGCCTGTGTTGCATGGGTGCCTCCCCCCCGGTCCCCACTGGCCCGTGTGCCCATCCCTGTGTGCTTCTGTTGCCTGCTGGATGTGTGTCGCTCTGCTGTGTGTGTGTGGGGGGGGGCTGGTTCTGGACTGTATGGGCTCTGTACTAGGGCTGTAGTGGAATGTCGCAGTGGTAGCTATTTCCGCCGGAAACAGTGTTTCCGCAATTAGTGGTATGGCATGGCGGAGGCTTCCATTCCGCTAGTTTCATTCCGCTACTTCTGCAGTTCCACTAATTTCATTCCGCTACTTCCACAGGCTTCGCAAAATAGCAGAAACATGACATTTCCGCTACTTCCGCCATTCCACCAGCGTCACAAAATCGTGGAACAGCAGTTTTCTGACAGTTTCCTACAATTCTGCAATTTTTCCGATAGTTTCTGAATTTGCAGAATGCCGGTGGAATTAGCGGAATGTCAGCAGAAAAACCGTGGTGTGATGAGGGCAATTCCGAAATGACGGAATGGAATTGCGGCGTGGTAACAGCTGCTGCCACATCAGCCCTACTCTGTACCAGGGCTGTGTGGAGCCGGCTCCTTTGTAGCAGCTGTCATCCCATCTCCCTTCCGTCCTGCCCGCGCTGGTCCTGGTGGCTTGGGTGCAGGGCACATTGTGAGGCTTCATTTGCCCTCAGTCGGCCATGTTGTGCCATCGCTGTGCTGTTCGGGGCTTCCCTGCTGGTCCCGGCTGTCCTTGTACTTGCACAGGTGTTTGCTGGGTGCTTCCCAGGATGGATGTTTGGGCGCTGAGTGTTTTCTGCCCCTCCCCTTTCCTTCCCACAATCCCCTGCAGTGCTGTCCATGTAAATGTCTCCCTGCTCAGCTCCGCCAGGTGTTCGCTGGGTGGGCTCACCCACCCATCCACACCCATCTCCACCCATCAGCGCTGCTGTGCCGTCCGTGTAAAAAAGGCCTAAGTGACTGTATGACTCTTAAAAGTGTGCCATGCATTTAGTTGTTGAATTACAGATAAAGAATCTCTACCACCATTTTTTTTGTCTTCTGGTTTCATACACCAGATTCATAGGTTCTTGTAATGTATTGGAGTATTTCGTAAAAGTCTATGGACATTTTCTGGTGATGAGCTAGGATTTTCAAGATTTTGGGTGACTTGTTGGACTTGCTGTTTATCTCTCCTGCTTAGAGCTTGTAGCAGTTGTCTTTTATCCATAAGTTTCAATTGACACATCTTGTGAAAATACACACCTGTGGGACCATTATTCCACTCAACCGCAACAAAGACTCTGCCAAATGTATCCAATCCATTCCATTCTTGAGCTTTTGTCTTGAGTTTATTTCATGAAGTTAATGGATAATCACTCTTGTCTTCTTTGCAGACTTCATTACACAACAAACACAATTTGTCCATTGCTTGATCAATTTTCCTCTTTCTTCCTCAGGACCATTGACATGGATTTAACAAAGGATTTGACATTGTTCTTCTGTAAATTAACAATTACATACCTCAAATAGTAAGCACACATTAGTTAGGTGAAAATTATGTTAACAAAAACAAAAATAAACTTAACTTAGGTTAACAAAAAACAGCTGTCTAGAAGGTCTAGAAGCCAAGATATGACACCCTATAGAACTTGGAGACCAATATGGGAAATTAGTCTCAGAAAATTTGCTGATTATTTTTTTTAAAGCAAAATTAATTTGTTTTTATATTAAAAACACACCAGGCAGTTTTTTAAAAATAGTTTTGGCTAGGAAGTTTGAAATCTTAGTAAGAACATGACATATTTTCAATTTTTCAGTGGCCATGTTGAATTCAGTCCTCTAGTGGAAAATGCTCACGTTTTTGAGAGGTGTACCCTTTTCCAATTAATTCTGCACCTTTTCTTCTAATAGAAATCACCTTCAAACCTTTGTCCGTGTAGGTTGGTCATGGATTCTCTACTATTTGGCCCCTTTCCAGTTCCTGCCCTCAAACGTTGAAAAACTTAGCTCAGGTCAAGGGAACAGAGATGAGGGCATACACACAATGGATATTTTCAGAAGTTAGGCTACCACACTTAGACCCAATCTGGGGTAACAGCTGCCACCCCGCACTGTGGTAGGCAGAACAGACATGACGGTGCGACTTACTACATTTTGCCCCAAACCATGGTAGCGCTTACCACCAGCTGTTCCCTGTAATTTTCTGAGATCACAACCAGTGGTAACTGGTACCACGGCTCGGGGCAATGCGTAGAGAACATCTGGTGGCCACCGAACAGAAATGATGGTGGTTGTGACCAAGGGGTGGGGTTAAGTCTGGTAAAGTGTGGATAAGTGTGGTAGTATCACTTCTGAAAATACCCAGTGATCCAAGATTTGTACCCTCCTCCTCCTGAGTGTACCCAAGTCTCCTCTCCTCCCCAATTTCTATGCATCTCTTGGAGCTTGGACTAATTTTCAAAATGGCCCCTGGGAGGGAAAAGGTTCCACACCCCTGAGCTAGGCACCTCAGCACGGGGAACCAAGCCTGGCTGTTACCAAGGTTGCTCTGGAGAACTGGCAGAGTAGAACACTGAGCTCTCCTCTCAGAACGTCTTCCACTGAATGACTGAAGTCTCCAGATCAAGCAGGATTTTGAGGAAGAGAAGAGCAGCAATGACCTAGCACAAAACAGCTGTTTATCCCTGAATGCTTGGATGGCTTCCACTTAACCTTGTGTGCTTGTGTGGGGTTTGTAAATCCCATCACAGAAACCCTGTATCAAATGGCTCACTAAAAATCATTGGGCATATTCCCATGAACAGTGCTAAACAGATTAATGAGGTGTAATTAAACTGATGTGTCTGTTCCTCTCCTGTACCATCCTTATTGGAGCTGTCAAACTGGCATAGGCTCCTTCTCTGCATCTGCTGTGCAGGTATATAAAATTGGGACCCTTTATCACATCTTTCTGATATTTGGCAGAGATGATTGTGAAAGTATGAGATATAGATCCCTGCCAAATTTCATGTACACAGGTTGGACTACAAATATGTTACAGTCAGACAGGAACCGAGTTGACTGCGTTGTTGCAATTTGCAGTGATTTTCGCAGAATCCGCCAATCCTCGCAGAATCAGTCAATCCTCGCAGAATCCTCGCAGAATCAGCCAATCCTGACCATGACCCGAGGGTAAATAGGGCCCTGGGAGATGAATTGTGGGTGGGTGGGGTCTGAAGGCCCTATGTTTGCGTGAGGGAGGTGCTGAAATTCCAGAGGATTTGAGTTGTGTTTGAATAGCAAAGTTGTGATTCTATGTCAAACCTATTGCAAATTTGCTTCCCAGCATGCATAGTTATGCAAATCAAGTTAATTATGCAAATATAAATGCTCGCAGTGAATTTGCAGAATTTGGCTTCACTACAAAATGTAAGATTTTTTTGGTGCAGTCAACTTGGGTCCCTATTTATAAGTTAATTGCTTATACCACCGTAACCTTTTATCCAATCCTTCTGAAAGTTGGCAGAGATAGTAAAAATGAGAAGTGGTATAAACTTGCCAAGTTTTATCTAAATTAAATGTGAGGCAAATATGTTACAGCTAAGAATGTATATGAAGATATTTGCAAAATAAATTAAGTCAACTGCTTCTAAAGTTGGATTCCTTTATCCAATCTTCTTGGAATTTGGTACACATAATGCCTTCCATTGGAGGTATACTCACTCCACCTTTCATCCAAATATAGTGAAAAACAAAAGAGTTACAGCCAAAAATGTGTTTTCCATTGAAACCAATGGAAAATGAAAACGAACGCAAAAACAAAAACGACAATTTGATATTTATGAAAACGAAAATGACAGATTTAAATAACAAAAACAAAAATGAAAAGCACACCTCTAACAACCATCAAATACTGAAAGGCTTCACACTACAGATACTTCAATGTAAAACGTGAAGGGGAGAACATTCTCTTAATTTTTCATGAGTACATACTTCTCTTCCTACCCCTAAATAACTTTGGTTTAGTGATCTTGACATATGAATGATTCAGGAGTAAAAGTGATTTAAGTAGGGCTCTAATGGTTTTTGTGATTTTGAGCAAGGTGTAGTCGATCCAAATGAAATGAATTACTGTTTGAGAAATGGATTTTTTGCAATTTTTGTTATTTTGGTTATTTTCATTCATTCCTAATTTGGTTCCAGCTTTCTGTTCATTTTCTCCAGGAAGAATGAAAATGGATGGGGTAAAAGTTGGAATGGGACACAAATGGACAAAAGCAAACAAAATAAACAAAATGTATGAATGATACAAAAAGACAAAAATGGTTAATCAGATGGATAGTGTTTGATACTCAGATCTTACACTGCAGATTATTTGGATTCAGTGGATTTAGTACCATTATAGCAGGTAATCATTTCTGCTCTGCATTTAATTACATCAAAGTATCTGTTGGTGACCACCAACCATCTCACCTCCTTAGCTCCTTCAAACATTCCTTGCTTAATACTATTTTTAAAAGAATCAATACCCATTCCCCCAACCCTTTTATTTTACAAATATTTAGATTGTGCTAATGTAAAACAAAATACAATTTAAAAAAGAGTCCAGTCTTTCACTTGCCTATGACTTTTCTGTTAAAGGCACTTTTCACAGGAGAAGCCTCCTCCCCCCTGCCCATGTGGGCGACTGAGTGGGCAATGGGGCATCCGTGTGACCATCAGTGTGGGTGGGTGGGGGTTCATGCACGTTCCCGCTCTCCACCCACCTCCACCCAGCTCCACTGATTCCCCAAGCACGGAGGCACTGGAGAAAATTGAGGTGCCTCCATGCCTAGAGATGGGTGGAGGTGGGTGGGCATCCGTGTAATGGTCGCCCCCCCTACTTCTCCCCCACCATGGCCTCCCCCCATCCCTCCCCCACCGCACCTCCGGCTCATTTGAAAAGGGCCAAAGTCAGTTCTTTCCCCCTAGAACTTTATGCATTTCGTAAATATCAGATACTTCTGCTATGTCATTTTGTAAGAGGGGCCATATATGTTAAGAAATAAAGATGATAGTGATTGTTGTACCTGCTTGCTATTCATTGCAAGAACACTGAATAGAGGGTCCCCCCCCCCATTTTTATGAATAACATGAATTGATGTCCTTGTCAAGAGCAACAATATTTACAGAATATGCTGTTATATTAAAAAAAAGGAAATTGAAAGTAAAGATGTGATGGCAGTAAAAAGAGATGTAAAAACAAGCAGACTGTCTCATGGTAGCTGAGCCTGCTCACCTTTTGTGGAGATGTGCTTGGCTTATTATTCATAAACCTTTTGTATCAGATGTTCACTATTTAAATTGGTTATTATCTGCCAAAGTGGATTTTTGCAAACTAGGGCAATATCAGAAGGAAACAAATAGAAAATTGGTACAAAGCATGACAAGAGCTGGAGACGTTTCATAAACTGTCTACCATTCAAGCATGATAATTCTCTTCTTTGTGTGTGGGAGGAGAAGAGTGGGACTGAGGGGATGTTAATGCCACAAAAGTGGCTTTTGTTTCCAAACCCAAAATGGCCAATATCATCCTTTTCCTGGTCTTTCACATTTAGGGGTATACTTCTATTGGGAATATTTCCTAGGGCTTCCTCTCTCTCTCTGGGTATTTTCAGACGTTACGCGGGCCATTGGCCCCGTACCGGCACCACCGGCTTCGTTTCCCGCCGGGGTCACCCCGTAATGGCACAACAGACGTGCCGGGGGGATCCCGGGGGGGAAAGTGGGAGGGGCCGCGCGGCGCAACGTGCGGCCGCACGGCCCCACCCCCTCCACGCACCCCGCCGCCCGCCCTCCGAGGAGACGGGCGGGCGGCCGAACGTGCCACGGCCCGGGATCCCGCCGGGGATCCCAGGCCGTGGCGCGCGGCGAGACGTGACTTTTCCTTGGTCACGGCCCGGGGTCCGTTTGACCATGCTTCCCGGGACCTTCCCCCGGCTAGCCCGGGAAGCGTGGTTCAAATGAACCCCATGTGGGGATTGACCATGGCCAACATCTGGCGTGCCGCAAACAGACGTACGGGACACGGTGACCACAGGTGGGTATTCACCGTGGTTCACCGTGTTCACGTAACGTCTGAAATCACCCTCTGTCTCTCCGTCCTTCCCTCCCTTCCTCTCTCCCTCCCTCCCTCACCCCCTCTGCCCCCCAGAATTTAATTGTTGAGGATGAACCCTGGCAAGCCTCATCTCCCTGCAAATTAACCCCTCTTAGCCCTTCAGTAGACTCAACTGTATATCAGAGCAAGACGTTTGTAAGTCTCAGTCTGTCTCTTGGCCAGCTCATAGGTATCTCTTGTCTTTGCCAGCATCCTGGAGAGCACCACATCTTTGAGTGCCATGCCAGGGGTGTGTGTGACTTGCACGAATATATGTGCATGCACACCAGTCTGTGGGGCTTGGGATCGGCCCCACCAACTGTCTGACTTCTAGGGTTTGTCGTTCTTTATAGAGCCCCAGAGGGGCAGGCCAAATGTGATGGCCTTTAAGGGTAAGTGCCTACTAAATCACAGTAGTATGCTCAACACTGGAGATTCTAAGCACCAAATACAGTAATTAAGATTCTTATAGTTGACCATAGTGGTTTCTGCAAAGCCCAGCTATGCATAGTTCCATTGACTGATATCATGATAGCTGGAGCAGACCTTATTTGAATAAGCACATTTCCACGGATTTCTCCCCCAAGATGCTGGAAGTATTACAGGTTAGTGCTTCCCTAGATACTATTTAAAATATATCTCCTTTTCTTCAAAAGTGATTTCCATGCTCATGAAAGGAGACAGGATGATGAGTTCAATACATAGCCCTTAGAGCTGATAGAAAACGATCATGTCTTATTATTTTATTTGCATGGAACTAAACACATAAAAATAACTCCCGGGCCTGACAGTAGGAACCTTGAAGGAAAAGTACAATTCAAAACCTGTTACTGAACTCAAATAGCAGCAATACATTTATCTCCTTCCCCGCCTCCTACACCCTCACTTCCAGACATATAAACACTGGGCAGCAAAACACATTGCAGACCAAATCAAATTATTCACCCTTGCATTCTCAAAATGAAACCCAAACCCATAGCTACCTTATCCCAAACATCTGTTCAAACAGACCCCGAGTTCAGCATATTCAGGCTTTATCAGATCAAGAGAGCTGGTGAGTAAATTTCATAGGCCTTTGTGACAACATATGATGCCACCTCTACTTTATTCTTTTCTGGACCAGTGGAACTCCTGCTCCATAAAAGTGCTTATAATATTCCAGGTAGAGGTGTTCAGAAGGCACCTCTATCTTTTTAGTTTTGGATTTCATTTTAATTTCCAAAACCCCACATTCTTTTTAGTTTCTTTTTTTATTTGTTATTCTTGTAAATGGCCCTACCATTTTTGTCCCCCCCCC
>QEPC01014615.1:4146022-4158513 GCA_003113815.1 Sphenodon punctatus
ATTTTGCTTATGTAATCAATAAACTAACTTCTTATCTTTATGAAGAAGTGTCTGTGTCTAACATTGGAACACAAGTGAGCAACAAGAGTTCTCAAGCTCTTGCGAACCCAGAGATTAAAGAGTCTGTAAACGGGAAGGATCGGGCCCTTGGGTGATAAAGAGGCTGTCCCTGAGGCAGGCTTGAATCAGCCAAAGAGAGAAAACTGATTCAAGTAGACTGTACACGAGGGAAACTGAGTCACTCAAACCCGGTAAAGTGGAGGTGCGGACCTCCAACCCATGACAGTTGGCACCCAATGAGAAGGGTTATGCTCAGATTGTGGACTAATGTGTAGAAAGTAGAGGAGCATAGCCAGGAGACTGGAATCCTCTGAGGGGAGTAAATCCCACCCCCACTTTACCGGGTTTGAGTGACTCAGTTTCCCTGGACCACCCCCTTCTACGATGTCCTGGACTGCATCCTCTACATGAAGGGAGCAATAGTCCCCCCACGGCTTGTGGGGAGCGCTGTGGTCCAGGGCAGGGAACAGGCCAAGGTACCCTCGCCCCTCGCCACCCCACAAGAAGGCACCCACTCCAGGGCCCCAGACCCCCAGAAGGAATGCCCCTGGACCTCAGAGACCAGCAGCTCCCCCTAGACAGCAGCCTGGAGAGTCCCCCACCCCCTGACCAAACAGCTGGACTCCAAGGCTGGCACCCTCATCAACATCAGCCAGTGGTCGCAGGGGGAGCACAGCAACACGGAGGGGATGGCCTCAGAGGGATCGTAGACAGACATGAGAGTAAGCATGCAGATGGGATGGGGGGACGGACCCGAGATGAGGGGGTAGGGGGGTTGGGGATGGGCTGGCCAGGGGGCAGACCCCACCCAGGCCTGGCATCCCATGACACGGGCACCCCAGAAGCCTTCAACCAACCCCCCCATACCCCACAGGACACAGAACACCCCAGCACCAGAGGCAGATGGGCAAGGAGGCTTGTGCAGAGCAGCCCAGGCAGCAACCGGGGGACCCAGGTGAGGCACACAGGCAGGGTGGGGGGGCCCCAGGGGAGGCTGGGTGGAGGACCCGGGAAATGTATGGCAGGATGGGGGGCCTGGAGGGGCAGAAAAGGGGGGGTCTGGGCACCAAGGGAGGTGGGCACCCGGGACGGCAAACGACTAACCACCGTGTACCCTACAGGACCACAGGAGGGGCCACAGCAACCCGGGCCCATGCCCCCAGCCCAGCGGATGAGGGATCACCGGGCACGGGTATGACACTGGAGGGAGAACCAGGTGGAGGACATTGTCCGGACCACCACACAACAGGGGGAGTGGATGATTGCGGCTGTGGACCGCATAGAGGCAGCCATAGAGCGCTTTCTGGAGCGGGTGGAGGAAAGGGACCAGAGACTCCAGGCAGAGGTGCACCTGGAGTGAAGGCGGGAGCACTGGGAGCACAGCAGGCAGGTATGGGCATTTGGGCAGCTGGAACAGGCCATCACGGGGATGGTGTGGGAGCATTCCGCCAAGATGGACAGGTCCCATGACATTGGGACCTCCCTGCTCCTGCACACGGGCACTATGTGTGCCTATGTGATGGCATGTGACCCGCCGGGCACCCTGCCTGCCCAGGGCCCCATGCCAGGCCCTTCAGCACTGCTACTGGCTCCCCAACCGCCCCAGTCACCACCATTCCAGCAGGGGCCCCACATCTGCCTCCTGGTCCCTGCCGGCCTCTGGAGGGAGCAGCTGCCCAGGGGGGCCCCTCAGGTCCTGGGTCCTCCCTCCCTCCCACCAACATCTGCCCCTCTGGACACCGAGGCCTCCCAGGGCACCATTGGGGACACGGACAGTGGGGAGGAGGGCAGCTCCCAGATCTCCGTGCTGCCCATAGGGCACTTGAGGTGTCACCCCAGGAAATGTGGGGGTTGGGGGGGATGAGGGGGAGGGTGGTCTGAGGGGGTGGCGGTGGCGGCATGGGGACGGTGGTGGTATAATAAATGCTCAGGTGACACTTCCACCTCCTGTGGTCTGTTCAGGGGTCCAGAGGTGGGGGTGGGGGGTGGACCTTGCCCATATAGGGGCTTGCCCAGGGAATTCCTCAGGCCCCCAGGGGGGTGGACTGGGGGCTGGGCGCCCTCACACCTGGGCCTCCAGGATGATGTGCCCTGCTAGGGAGGCATGGATGCGTTTGGCATAGCAGTACTCCCTCGGGTTGTCTTCGTTCATATACAGAGGCACCGGGCCAGGAGGTCGGATAGGCATGGGGTATTTGAGGGTGGCCCCATTGGTCTCACACATGTTGTGCAGCACACAACAGGCCCCGATCACCAGGGTCAAGGTCTCTACCGTGTAGTCTAGCTGGCCAACGAGACTCATCCAGCACTGCTTGGGGGCCCCAAATGCCCGCTCAACCACGGTCCTTCTGGAACACAGGCGGGTATTGTAGAGCACCTCTGTCAGGGTCTGGGCGACCGGGTATACCTTCATCAGTCACTGGGTGAGGGGGTAGGCCATGTCCCCCAGGATACAGGGATAATCAGCACCCCCTCGATCCGGGCCATCCCCATATCTGCAAAGTCCCCCCAGTACATCTGGGCATAAAAGGGGGAGATGTTCATGATCCGGGCATCGTGGCTGCACCCAGAGTTGCCCGTGAAGATGTCTATGAACCTCCCCAGGTGATCCACAGCCGCCTGCAGCTGCAGGGAGTGATACCTGTGCCTGTTGACATACTCCGTGGCCTCCCCAGTGGAGGAGCGGAGGAGCTCGATGTGGGTGTCGTCCACGGCACCTATGCAGGCCATAGCCGGCCATCACGGGCCCCTGATCCACCAGCTGGATTTCCCTGTCGAGGAGCACGCCCTCCACAGCCTCACAGACATCCCGGAGGATACAGGCCACGGTGCTCACCCCAACACCGAAGTGCTGGGAGACTGACCGGCAGGAGTCGGGTGTTGACAGGGTCCAGAGCCCGATGGCCACCCACTGGACCATGGGGATGGAGTTCCTCATGGGGGTGTGCTGCTGCTCTAGCTAGGGCATGAGCAGCTCCGCAAGCCGCAGTAGGGTGAGGTTGTCCATCCGGAAGTGTGCCCTCCAGGCTGCCTCGTCCCACTGAGCCAGCACCAGGGACCACCAACCCTGGGCCCCCTCCATGACCCATAGCCACCGGGCAATGGGCATAGCGAGCATAGCAGCCCGGCGCATGGTCTCCCTCCTCCATTGGAGGCACCCGGACACCTCATGGATCACCGCAGACCTGTTCTGGCTGTGGCTCATGGCCTGTAAGTCCACCCTAGACACCCGCTGTGCTCTGAGCCAGGCCAGGGAGTGCCTGCAGCCTTGGTGAGCCCTGCGGGCCCCTGCAGTGCTCCAGACCACAGTAACTCACAGGCGGGTGCCCAGGTGCAACTCAGTGGTCTGGATGCGCAGCTGATTGGTGTGGGCACGGTATCACTTGGCAAGGCTTGCAAGGAGCATTCCGCATGCACCCAACCTGTTCCGTTCCATGGTGAGGTGAGCCCCGGGGGGCTGCTGGTGGCCATGATATAGGCTGGGATGGACGGTGCCCCTCCCCCCTACTGCCTGTGCCGGCTCCTGCAGGGCGGATGGGCTGGGGCGGCAGGTGCGCGGTATTGTGCTCACCTGCTGCCCCTGGCAGGAGCCATGCACACAGCCCGGTGCGAGCCCAGGCGTGCAGGCTGCAGCTGCATGTTTCCTGTCATCACCTCCCACCTCTCCCTGTCGGCAACATCATGTCCTTGCTGGCCTAATTAGTGTGTTGGCTGTACTTTCTGTGTGCTCAGTTCCTGCAGCTGTGCTGGGTCCGCACCCCACACCTTGCTCTGTTGCCATACATTGTTGCGGCCTGTGGCTTTCTCAGCTGGCCTTGGTGCCCCCCCAAATCCCCTTCTACCCCTGGAGGAAATGTGGGCCCCCCTGTGGGTGGTGTTATTCTCCCTGGCATGCTGGACCATGGCTGGCTGTATTTCCACCAGGCTCCAGGCTCCCGTCCCCCATGGGGCCCCCATTCATGGTCCTTCCGCAAGACCATGGCCCTGTGTGACCTGTGGCATACCCCGGCGGTGCAATTGCTGCTGAGCTGCCCGGACAGCCTGTCGGGTGCTTATGCAAGCCTGAGCTCTTGTCTTTGCTACTTCGGCTATGAGGCGAACGCCCGGGATTGCCGGCTGCATGCTGAGACACTGGGTCTGGTTCCCTTTCCCGATGGGCGCATCCCGGAGATGAGGTGCTCGCATGTGGCTTGTTATGCAGCGGTGACCATGTCTGCCCTGTCTGTGTGCAGCCTGGCTGCCTACATGGTCTGTCTGGTGGCGGGGGGCCCTTCCCTGGCCGTGTCCTACTTTGGCTGTGTTCACGGGGCCTGTGGGTACCAGTGCTCCCGTGGGGCAGTGTATCACTAGCTGTTGGAGCTGGGTCAGCTTACGTGGCCCCCTGCTGCCGACTGTTGCGTGTCTGAGCCTACCGCGGCGGAACTGGTGGTGCTGTCCGGTGTGTGGTCCCGTTCTGATGTGCAGCTGGGTCTCTCCATGCATGATCCCTTCGAGGCTTACTACCTGATCACCCACAACATGTCTGTGCAGGGGTACCACTGGGACATGCTTCATTGGCCCCACCTCATTCACCAGGCAGGGCACCCAGCCACTGGACCCTTCGTGGCCCCCAGCAGCTGGATGTGAGCCCCCCTGTGCCTCCTGTGCCCCTGTTCCTGGCCCCTGTGCAGGGTCCCGGCTCTGCCCTGCTGCCATGGCCTGCTTTCTGCTCCCTCCTTGCTGTCCCGGCTGTGCTGCTGTGATGCCTGCTTCCTGGGGTGTCGCTGCCCCTGCCTGTGGCTCCAGGCCCCCTTTGGGGTGCCCCCGTGTCTGCCTCTGCCCCTGCCCCCGGTGTTCCCCTCCATGGCCGCCATCTTCATTGACTGTCTCCGGTGCCCTGATCGCCCCCCCCAGCTCCCCAGGGTGCTGCTAACCGTCCTCATTTTCCTTTGCCCCCTTCTGTGCCCCAGCCCCCCCTCCTGGGTGCCTGTGTGATCTCAGAGTTCTGGGGTCCCCGTAATAAGCCCCCCAGCTTCCTCCCGGGGGGGGGGTTGTGTGCCTTTGGACCTGCTGCACTGCCCTGGACCTCCTGTCTCCCCTCCATCATCCCATCGCCGGCGCTTGGGTTCTGAGTGTGCCTCCTGAACTGTTCACAGCCCACTCCTTGTTCCATGTGTGCTCCCGCTATGCCTGTGCCCAGTCTGCCTGGTCCCCCCCCATTCCAGGACTGCCTGCTCTGCTGTGGGGGTGCCCGTGCGGGCTGTTTTGTATTGGTGGTTCTGGTTGCCATTGCCTGTGTCCCGCTGTGCCCCTGTGCCATTTCCCCTCCTCTACCCTGTCCTTCTCTCCCCTCCCCCCGTGCCTGTTGTGCCTCATGTGTTGTCAGTCCCACTGTGTCTCCCCCTCTCCCTTTCCTGTCTGGGTGTGTGTGCTCCCAGGCATGTGTGTTTGTGCTGTGTGTTCCACTGTGCCATCGCTGTCTCTTTTCCTGTTGTGTGTGGTACCTGGGCGGCTCTTCTCCCTCTCCCCCCTCCCTTCCCGTTTCCCTTATGTGGGCATTTCCTAGTGTCCCTTTTGGCTTCCTTTGCCCTCAGCCGGCCATGTCTGTGTCCCGCCCCTCCAGTCCCTGCTTCCTTCTGGGTGTTTTGACCATGGCCGGGAATCAGCGTCATGTCTGTTGTGCCGCCCTGGACCATGGTCTGGCAGTCCGATTCCCTGCCATGGTCCTGATACCATCATGTCTGTTCAGTGCCTTCTTTGACCACGGGGTCGTGGGGGGTATTAGCCAGTTTGCCACCGCTGGGAATCCACTGTGTTTACTCAGGACCATGAAACATCTGAAATCGCCCAATACTAAAATAAAATTTAAAAAAACAAAAACAAAAACAAATCACTGCACGTGCAAAATGGCCACTGGTGCTGTTGTGTGCATGAGAACCCTTTCCCAAAATAGCAACAATGCTGCTGGTACCATTTTTGGAAAGTAGGCGCTTGAACAGAATGCCCCTGGTGGCCATTTGTGATTGCACGGGTTTTTTTTTAAAAAAAATTAAAATGGATGAAAGAAAGTAATAATTATTTGCCTATTCATCAGTTTTCATATTTTAATTACTAAAATGAATGGGGCATTGTTTGCTATAGTAACTTAGTAAACATAAATGAACCGCACACCTCTAGTTCCAGGAGTATCCGGATGTCTTGCTACTCAATTTTCAAAGGTAAACTGTAGAGGTATCCTGTTGTAATATAACATTTTTCTTTGTATCTAATTCATTAACATGTACAGCTCAATTAAGAGAAAACCATAACTGTATACCAATTACCAAAATACAGTTTTAGGCTATAAGAAACAAAACAGTCTATTGTAGAACAAGAATTAAGGGCACACTAGACAAGGATAAAAAGCTTCTAGAGCATCAAAAGGTAGGGAAAGTTTTCTTCAGATAAACAAAACTATGGGCACCATCCTCTGGGTAGCTAGTGCTGGCTGACAGTCGCATGTAGCACAGATATCAGTCCCTTTGAATTGAATGGGATGTGCGCCCACATTATGGCCACTTTTACACGGACGCCACCCACCCACAAACACCCGGAAACACCCATTGGATGGGTGGGAAAGCGTCTGTGTAAATGTCCACGAGTGGGTGGGGGCGCATGCATGACCCACCCGCCAACACCCATGGAGCATCCGTGAGGGAGCCGGCGCCCTCCATGGGTGGAGGTGGATGGAGATGGGTGGAGATGGGTGTTCAACACCTGATCATCCCTGTAAAAGCCAAAACACCCACACCCACGTGGACCGGACCAGTGGAGCCCCACTGCACCAGCGCCGTGGAGCACACACACGCCGCCACACAGACACGCCCATAGGGCAGGGGGATGCCGGACGTCCGGCCCGAGAGCCCATAAAGGAGGGAGGAACCACGGCACATGTGCGTGGGCTTCCACAATGGTGACCAGGAAGGCCCATGAGAAGGCAATGGGAGTCAATGCTGCCCCACACAGGGTAAGGGGCAGGGTGAGCACGGGGACCCTGGGGGACCCGGGGGGGAGACACCCCAGCAAGGTGGTGCAGGTGGGGAAGTGCCCCAGGCAGAAGGCACAAAGGGGGGAGCACGGACTGCTGGCAGGGGAAGGCAGTGGGGAGAGGGAACAGGTGGGGAAACATGCCAGTAAGTAACACGGCACACATGTCCAGGCACAGGGCAGAGGGGCCGCACTAACGCCCCTCCCGGTTGATGAACCCCAGCCCAGCACCTCCCAAGGGCATGGCCCAAGGAGCATCAGTGAGAGAGAGGTGAGAATGAGGGCACACACACCCCGGGAGGGGAGGGCTGCGTCCTGGGCCTAACCACCAGGCCTGGGAAAACAGGGCAGGGGACAGCAGAATAACCCATTCCCCCTTTCCCCGCAGGACATCTCCCAGACAATGGAGCACTGCACCACCAGGCCGAAGGCCGAGGAGGACCTCCCAGACAGCCAGGTGAGCAAAATGGAACCCCAGGGGAGAGAGGGGGGCCGGCCCCAGGGGTGGGCATAGGGGACCAGCAGGAGCTGTAGTAACCCTTATTGCACTAGCCCCAACGGGACACGACCACCACCACGGCGTCCACATCCACATGGTGGGCCCCATACTGCCAAGCCAGTCGGTCCCGCACGCGCGGGTCCCAAAAGGAGGAGCCCTGGTCCAGGGAGGCGGTCAGGGACTTCATATGTGTATGGGGGTCCGAAAGTGTCCAGTATGACCTGATGCAAAGCTACAAGACCAGACAGGTCTATGAAGCCATCGCCCAGGAGATGCAGGGGTACAATAGGGATGTAACCCAATGCATGCAGCAGGTGAAGGACTTGAGGTCTGGATATAAACATATCAGGGACAATAATCTCAAGTCCGGCCGGGCCATGCACACAGCCGAGTTCCAGAAAGAGCTGGACATGTTCCTCTGCATGGACGAGGACATTGTGGCCTCCTGCACATATGGAAGCACCTTTGCCAGGGGAAGGGCCACCACGTAGCCCCCCCGACAGACCCCACAGAGCAAGGGGGGAGGGTGACTCTGGTGAGGCTGACCACAAAGCAGGAGGGGACAGCCCTGTCCCACAGGGGGAGGAGGCGGCCCGGGGATCTGAGCGCCAGACCACCACACTTTGTGAGACCCATAGGCTGTCCAGCCACAGGGACAGGGGGCATGCACGGAGCCAGTGGAGACCCAGGACGGCCCCCAGGAGGTGGAGGAACAGGATCCAGGTATGATCAACCTAGTGGGGCTGGAGGGATTGGGGGGAACGGCCCGGACAGAGCTGCTGTGGCTAGGTCTGGGGGCCGACAAACAGTAATGGTACCCCCTCCCATTGCATCTCAAGCCAGCCTGGAGGTGCACGAGGTGGAGGTAATGGAAGAGGAGGAGTATGAGGGGGGATAGGCAGTGCCCCCACCACCAGGTGGGCCACCCTCCAAGGCAGGACACATGGGCCATGGAGGGCCCAGGGCGGGGGGGGCAGAGGTACAGGGGGAGGCCACCCAGGGGTGAGCAACCACAAGCAGCAGAGCCCAACAGGGATAGGGTGGTGGTGGCAGATGGGAGAGGCTGGTGGACCCACAGTGGCCCCCACAGAACACATGACGGACACAGGCCCCACCTGCAGCGATCTGCGGCTGGGGGTGTGTGTGATCCCACAAGAGGGCAGGGCAGGGGAGTCCCAAAGGGGAGGGCAGAGGGGAGCTGTCACAATATGGGGGCCGCCCCACCAGGCACCCCAGGACATGTGGTAGCGGGCAGTGGATCACACTGGCCAGTAGCACTAACATTCTGTTCAACCACCTGCTCAGAGATCAGGCACCCACTCGCGCAAGGGGAGCAGCTGCCGGCAGCGTGGAGTGGAACCAGGAGATGTGGGCCAGGAACTGGTGCCAGAGGGAGGACCTCGGCAGGGAGCTGCTGGCGGAATCACAACGGTTAGCTGAGGTGCACTCCCGCGAGCTCATGCTCACTGGGGAGCTCATCAGAAGGGAGGGGGACAAGGACCGGGAGATCCTGGCTGCCATGATTTTATTTTTATTTATTTTACAGATTTATATCCCGCCCCCTCCTGCAATGCAGCTCGGGCCCGGTCCTACACCGAGCACCTCTGGGACAGGCACCAGGCTGCCGCCCTCCAACGTGAGCAGTGGCATGTCTGTGACAGGCTGGAGGGTCAGGCCGCATGCCTCATGGACCTCATGGAGGAGGCCATGGAGGTCCTGCGGCGTGACCCTCAGCGTGACAGGCCATGACATGCCACGGAAGGAGGGCCGGCAGTCAACCAACACCATGGAGGCTTCCCACTGGTGCTGGTGCCTCCCCCCTGCATCTCGGCCACCCGTGGTTCCCCCATCAGCAACCCCATCCAGGCCTGGTCCATGGGGTCCCCCTCTCCCACATGGGGTGGCCGGACCCACTTGCGGGGTTGCCCGTCCAGCCTGCACTCCCGTGAATCTGCCCCCACTGCCACCACAACCCCTCCACCAGGAGGTGAAACCCCCACCCCAAGACCCTGCACCCTAGGTCAAGCAACCACCCATGGTGACTGCCCCAGCCCCACAGGTAAGGCCGCAGCGCCCCAGGCCCCCAGGGGTTGTGGGGTGCAACACTGGGGGGGGCAATGGGATTTCAGGGAACTGCATGAGGCAGGACCCTGGTAGGGAGCACATTGTAGAACCCACACTGAGTGAACGTGGTACATGGGATGGGGAGCAACAACCATTGCCAGGGGCATGTGTACCTGCACGGTGCTGCAGTATGTGACTGGGCAGGTGCCGTGATACCATGGGTGGCCCATCCTGAGGGGGGCACCTTCAGGGAGCACCCTACGGCACATGCCATGCTCGTGTGGGGAGTAGGGGGCTCCCCGGACCCCTATGGGGCACCGAAGTGCCATTGCACTGACAAGGGACAGAGGTGAGTGCACACGGTGATCCCTTAACCCATTCTTGCTCCTCCATGCAGGGGCCAACAGCAGAGGCTGGTGTGGAGCAGCCAGTGAATGACAGGGAGGCCGGAACGTCAGCCCGGAGAGCCCTGTGGTCGCAGCTGACCAGTGAGCCCTGGTGGTGTGGCCAAGAGGGGGAGATACCGCAATAGATGGTGACCCCTGCCCCCTTCCATAGTACATGCCCCCATCCAATAAATGTGTTGTACCTATACCTTGCTGTCGCTTCCTCTGTCCAGCGACATGGGGGTGCGGGGTCTGGTGTGCAAGAGGGCATGAGCAGGTTGGGGACTCTGTGTACTCCATGGCCAGCTGGCAGCGCTGGAGGCTAGACCAGCGATGCCTCATTCCATTGAAGTGGCAGGAACAGGTATGCACTGGACCTGCTCACGCGAAGTGACTTGTGTTGGCCAGCGGGCATGTGCGGGGCCAGCGCAACCCCCAGCCAACAGTGAGAGGAGGGCGCTCACTGCTGGGAAACCCACGGGACCCATTCCCTGGACCCAGTAGGCCACACATGGAATGGAGGGCCGGATGCAGGTAACGGGTAGGGCCCAGCAGTTGGGAAGCGGGTCCCAGGCCTACAGACATGTGTGTGGATCTGGCCCTGGCCAGCGTTAGGCTGCCTTGGCAGCAATGCGGTGGCAGATGCCGTCCCTGTTCCCCTCAGAGCTGCGCTGGGCTGCCCCTCCCTGGGCACGTTGGTATGGGGGCACTGGCCCAGCCAAGGGCACCGGTGTAGGGACACCGTGGAGCCCAGCAGGGCGCGGCATTGGACAGACACCTGCCTCGCCGATCGCACAAGCGTTGCTCTCCTGAGGTTTTCTGCCGTCCGCTGCCGTGCCCCCAGGAGGGCGGACCGGTGACCCTGCAGGCAGAGTATGGTAATCTGCCAGAGCAGCATGCGCAGCAGCAGGAGGTCTGCACCCAGGAGGTGAAGCAGAATGGCCCTGGGCAGTGGGTCCTCATCCCCCGGTAGAATGGGTTTGCTGCTTTCCACTCCCTGCCACACACCGCTGGGCAGGTGGGGGTCGGGCAGCAGTTGGTGCTGCGCAGGGGGTGTGCTGGGGTGGCAAGTGGCTGCCAGGTTCGGCTGAGCATCCCCGCGAGTCGGCTGGCCACATGTCCAGTGGGGGGGATGGGACCGCGTGAACCACTGGGTATCCCTGCCTCCGCAACTTCACTGGCATCCCCCCCAGCCTGGGTCCGCCTTTGCAAGCTGCAGCAATGCCCACTGTGGATGCAGTGCCTGGCTTGGCTCCACTCCCTGCAGCAGTGCCCAGCTGTGGCCCCCTTTCTTATCTCAGCAACTTTGCAGCATCCCTGCTGTCTTGTGCATGGGTTGCGGCACCCTGTCCACAGTGGGCCTGCCTATCTCTGGCATGCAAAGCCATCTGTGGGCGAGGGTATCTGCTCGGTGTGTGCTCATCCCAGTTGTGGCATCCTTCCGACTCCTCCTGCCTGTTATTTCCCCAGAGCGAGCCCCACTGCTGCCATGGCTGGCCATTTTACGAGGCCCTCAGCCGAGGATGTTGGGGAGGGGTGGTATCCCGACCCTGTGTGGACATGCTGTTGGGGGCCCTCTGGCTGAGCCCTGAAGTGCATCTGTTGGTGGGTGACCCCCTGTCGGCAGGATATGGCTTCCGGCTCCTGTCGCGGTACATGTGGATGATGGGTCAACAGGTCGGGGCCCCGGCATGCCGGGCCCGTTCGCTCGACTTTGTATTTACCCCCCTGTGCCAGTCTCCTTGGGGGCACCCACACGCTGTTGTGGTGCTGTGAACTAGGGATGGGTGAACAGATCACGGTTCGGGTTTGGCCATTCTGTTAGGCTGCGTTCGGTTCGTCTGTTCAGTTCGTTCGCTCGGTTCGGGTTCAGTGTTCGGGAAATGTTTTTATATGGGTTTTTTTGTTTGTTTTTTATATGTTTTTTTGGTTTTTTATTTGGTTTTATATGGTTTTTTTTGTTTTTTATTTGTTTTTCTTGGTTTTTATATGAGTTTCTTTAATTTAATTTTTGTATCTAATATTATATATCTATCTACACTAAATCTAACTGCTATTTATTAACTATTCTAAATGCTATGAACTAAACGGATTATCTAATAAGTACACAGGCCTACTCCTACAAACACTAAAATTAAATCACTAACGCTATCTCTATCACTAAGCTAATTCCTACAACTGTCTACGCTCTCTCTCTCTCTCTCTCTCTCTATATATATATATATATATATATATATGGGATGGGGGAGAATCACAAACAACACAAGGAGGGGTACAAAACTGGAATGAAACTTAAATCAATCTAATAATCCTACTCTAAATGAAAAAACATGGGAAGGGAAGGGAATCTGGGATGGAATATATGGGAGAGAGAAAGGATTCAATGGAGGGGGAAGGGAGGAAGGAAGATTGAACACAGGGAGGGGTAAAAGCAAAAAATAACCACTAAATCTATCTAAGCTAAGCTAAATAAATGA